>JAOUZG010040071.1:1223422-1248130 GCA_026289955.1 Argiope argentata | reverse complement strand
ATATATATATATATATATATATATATATATATATATATATATATATAAACACAAAAAAATATAAAAACATAGAACATACCAATTAAATGTAGAGAAATCCAAGAGATTTTATAAAGAAAATTAAATTGATCACTACACCATAACATCAACCTAAATTCAACTTTCCCGCATTTAAAGATGGAAAATGACTACAATAATGTTCCTTATCAAATAGCACAAATTGAACACCCTTAGCGCCATCTATCGATTAAAAAACAAAAAGAAAAAAGAAGGCATATATTTAGCTGTAAAATATTAGAATAAAGGTTGGAAAATAGATAAATAAACCTTCCTTTATTAAAATTCTGTATTTTAAGAGTTTTAGGGGGGAAAACATTGGAAGTTAAGTTTTTAATGAAATTATTTGTTGTTTCTGAATAGTAAATTTTGTTATTACAAATTCCTTAATCCTATTATATTGCAAGAAAATTCGATTTTTGAGAGTTTTAAAGTTTGAATTAGAATGGTAATTGCTAATTGTTATAATTGTTTAGTTCAAAGTAATTTTTAAATTAATTTGAATTTAATTAAATTGTTTACCAAATTAAATTACTTATCCAATAACTAACATACATATGTTGGCTAATTCGTTAGATATTATTAATACATGCAACTTATCTAAAGATTGTGGGTCAAAAATTATTTTTGAATTTATTTGCAAAAGAATAAAATATAAAAGAAATAAATTTTTCAGTTTTATTGAGATTTATCTGCTTGTTCTGTATCTTAAATGTTATGAATCGATAAATACACTGGAAAATGATTGCATTCTTTAACGTAATGTAATTCCTTCAAGTAATGATTTAAATCTCATCATTTTATATATCATAGATTTTTCATATATCATTGCATTGATTGGCCATCTTGGCAAAACTTATTCTTTTATACCTACATTTATTGCATTCTATTGGTATATCTATTAAAATGTTTGTCATTTTGTTTCTTCTTCCTCGTATGCTTCGTCAAAATCTTGAATGGAATATATCGCCAAAACAATATTCAAGAATATTTTATATGTAGCAAACACCATTCTATTCTTTTGGCGTTTAGTTTTTCCCATCTTCTTTGTGTCTTCTCGTTTTCAGAGGTTTCATATTTGCATCTGGGAGATTTATTAGAATTCACGAATTTAACTGGAGAAGAGTTCCATTTTCTTTTAATTGGAGTTTCAAAGAAATATTGCGGCTTGGTTGGCTACCTAAGAAATGGTGAATTGAAAAAAAATGTATGTATTCATTAACAGAAAAAGGCACTCAGAAATTTTAATTTTTTTGTGTAAAATGTTCTTACTTATATATTATCAAATTTTTCTTACCCATTTTCTACGTAGTGTAAAAATAAAGGAAAAAAAGAAATGAAATTATTGTATAAAAATATCGCAAATATTATTTTAATAGCATAGAATCACACACATATTAGGAAAAGGCGGATAAAAATTGATCAGTTTTACAATCTATGACTAATATTGATTGTGAGTGCATTGTTTTTATCTAATAATTTGAAGTAAAAGCAATTAATTAAGTTTTTTAGGTACTCAAATGCGTCTTGTACTTAATATTAAGAATTTTTCGAAACAAAAATTGGTCTATGCATATAAGTTTGATATGGTAAACAATACAAAATAAGAGAATTTTTGTGTAGAATTTTTTTGCATTCAACTACTTAATCACTCCGCATACAATGACGTGTCTGACACACGCATCGAATTACGGAATTTTTATTTTCAATTCTGCAATTAATCCCCAGAATTAAGTATTTAAATACAAAAAAATCAATATGAAACGATTTGGTATCCCAAATGTTCCATATTTTATTTTTAAAAATCAAATTAACAATAAATTACCAAAATAGGATGATTTATCTAATTAGAAAATAAATAAATAAATTCGTATGTCAAATGGTTAAGATATTTTAAGATATTTAAGCCGGCTTGCTGGCACAGAGGTAACGCGTCTTCCTCGTTCTTCTGTGTGCTATCTGTGAGATGTGTGAATGTGCCCCCCTGTAAAAAGGGGTTGTGCAAGCGAATGTGGTGAGTGGGTAGCAAAGTCGTACTCTTGGCCCTAGTTGGCGCTACTCAAATACAAGAGACGTTTCATTCGGCTTAAATCTGCTGATGGGCTCAGCGGCGGGCTTGTCCATGACAAGTGTCATTTGACACAACAGCAACAACAAGATATTTAACAATAACTAATTATTAAATTAAGATTTCGAATTATAAGCATTTTTTTTTCAAATTTGGCATACATAAGATACTTGTGTATTAATTGCATAGGGCTGGCGAATATATTAAATATATTAACACATCTTCGATAATTAGTCACTGGCTAAACATGATTTCTTTAATGATTTTCTAAAAGATTAACAGCTAGTATGCAATTAACGCATAAGTACCATATATAAACTTCTCGGCGCTAATAGTTATGGGTTATTAAAAGAACTTTCAATCTCTCAGTTCTAATTTTTTAAGAAATTAAATATTCTAAGAGCTTAAAATTTCAAGAAAAACGTTCTAAAATTGTTTTAATATTAGTTTATAGTTTTGTGAAGAAATGATTTAATAATATATGTAAATATACCAATATAATCATCTACTAAAAAGTTAATGCCAATAAATTAAAGTACAGTTAAGTTTTCAAAGAATTTCACAGAAGTAATAAATAACTAAATATTACGAAAGTATTTTTGATTCTGTTTATTCAATTTTATGAAAACTGTTTTGACTTATTTCAGATTTTTTTGTTGACAATCCTACTGGAATTTCAATCTACATAATCACTATATGCTTTAAATCGTTCTGTTCACTTTGTATTTTAAATTTCTTTATTTATTTGTTGCTGTAATAAAATTTGAGTCTGATACGGAAATAAACAAATATCTGAAATATAAAATTTCTTTTTGCTAACATTAAACATGTCTTCGAAAATTATAACTATAGAAAATGGAATCGTTCGATATTGAATTTTTAAATGTTATTGAATATTTTTTTTTATAAAATTCAGACATTTTCACAAACAGTATGATTTTTTCATGATGGGTCATAATTTTTTTTGGCCCGTGGTATATGTTTTATTTTCAAAGAGATTTATATCAACGGAATTTGAATTAATTTATTTCATTTCAATCAATAAATTTGCTTCAAAAATATCATAAATATAAATTTTTACCTACTTTGGCGTATGAATGAACTGTGTATATAGTAAAATGCTCATAAGACTCTAATTTTTAAATAAAAAAGTCTTTTATTTAAAGTTTTTAAGTCTTTCTCTTTCTGTATCTTAATTACTTCCTTCTATGGTTAAATATGACCAAGTCATAAAGAATAATGTTGTCAGCAATTTCATTAATTTAGACCAATCAAACGTGGGAAAGTTCCGGAATCTTATCGGCTTATATTCTTCAAGAGATCAATGAAGAGGTCTAAAATCATGTGTTTTATAAAATAGTTATTTTTATATTTCCATTCTCCTTAATTTTTATAGAACTCATACTCATTAAATTTTATAGATACAAGGTAAAATTCTTACTTTTAATTTTTTAGAAATGTTTTATTTGATAAGACTCATAGAAATAATGATCTATAAAATATTGGAAATAGTTTTTTTAACTCGTCAGAGCATTTATTGGTTCTAACTACATAAAACAAAATTATTTTCTTTATTTTATAATTTTTCTTTCTAGATGTGTATTCTCGTCATAGACGTTCAAAAATTGAGCTTTGATTAACCTGTATGTCCTGCATATAGTAAACCATGTTTTCGTAAACAATATTGAATTTCTGAAACATAAAGTTGATATTTTAATAATCACAGAAATTTACATATGAAGTTGCGCAACCTTCAGTTTCAACCTTTCAATTTTTTTTTTCATGCCGACATGCATTGAAAATTAAACTTTTTAAAAGTTTTATTAACATTGAGAAAAAAATTCAATTTCTAGTTTCAATATTTTTCAGCAAGAGGTTTTTATGTTGAGGGTTATGTATTGAAATCCTAACGTATACGAGCAGGATAAATTTTATTTTCTTAGAAATATATTTTGATAGCAATAATTTAATTAAAATTATAAAAGTTAAATATATATATATATATATATATTGCGTAAAGTGATAGATATAATTGAAAATGTATTTCTTTGAATTTTAGAATGATCTTAAAATCAAATTTGTGCTGGAATATTTTTTGAAGTTGTTGTGGAAAAATATATATGACTTTGCTTAATTTTTTATTAAATTTCTAATTAAAATTTCAGAAAACTATCTTCATTGTGCAAATTCCCCACGCACCATGTCTGCACCATGTATTTTCTCTTTAGCCAATACAGTGACAGCATATAGCCAAAGTCATATTTATTTTTATTATACATAAAAATATATCTTTCATGATTTTTTTTATTTCTCTTTTAAATCAGAGAAGATAGAAAATCGGTTCTCAGATATAAAATTTTTCAACAAATGAGAAATGGATTAGAGAAATTTTTTGAATTTATTTGGAAAACGAGTTATTAAAAATTTAACGCATTAAGGTATTTTCATCATTCTTATTTTAAATAACTGAATATTCCGAAAAATATTGGAAGTGATTACAAATATATAATGTCAAAGGTAGAAATTTTAAATTAAAATCATAAATATTTTCGATAAAAGTTATTAATTCCTAAAAATGTCTAAAAATTTTATATTAATATCAAAACTATTTTAAATTCCTGACAACTATTTCTCGAAAAATTATTATAAAATCATTGGAATCTTATTACAAGCAAGTTGAAAAAATTATCCAAATAAAAAAATAATATAAAAATTAACATTTTTTTTTTCTAGGTTAAAAGTTGAATTTCGAGTTTCGAGACGCGATGCGTTTTTGAAAATCTGTGGGTAAAATTTTATGACTGTAAATGGGATAGATTTACTTTAAATATAACCTCAATTTGATGAGTATTGGACATTCTTTAGCATGATTTTATACAAAACCATAAATTTGCATCCTTGCAAGATGAATTTATGATTATAAATGGAATAGATTTTCTTGGTAAATAGCCTCAAAAATACGTGGACTGGACTCTCCTTTGGGGTAATTTTACACAAAACTATAAAGTTGTATTCTTACGAGATGCATTTCGTGCGTTTGAAGCCTCAGAAAAACTCTGCTGTCCTGCCGTTTGTCAGGATAACAAATTAAGTGTATGGGTATTCACCATGGCCTATCTAATGGACAGACGAGGTTCCTTTTCACTTAGATGTTGCATTCGCACATGGAGTTTCACATATTACCATCCTATACAACACTAGTTTTATACATTCCCCCATACATATAGATTTATGGCGAATTTGATTGTTGGATCGTATTTCTTCGAAGAAGTCATAGTGAACGAGTTCGTTAGATAAACATTTACTTGTCAGTGACATAGCAGACTAATGGATCAAATTGATACAGTGTTAAAGAAAGTAAGTTCTTTGTCTAATATAGTGCTAATGCAAAGCAGTGATGCTGTTCATACTTCAAGACGCTGTTGCTATTGTTATTTATGACACTTCCCATATTGGACAAACCCCTCGCTGATACAGCAGAAGATTTAAGCCGAAAGGAGCGTCTCTTGTTTTTGTAGCAGCGCCAACTAGGGCCAAGAGTACGACTTAGCTACATACTCACCACATTCGCTTGCACAACCCTTTTTAACAGGGGGCACATTCACACATCTTGCAGATAGCACACAGAAGAACAGCCATGTCGGAACCGGAATTCGAACCCGGGACTCCCAGAACGCGAGAAATATGCGCTACCTCTGCTCCAGAAAGCCAGCGTACTTCAAGATGTGCAAGAAACATGATTAACAGTCACGGCACTGATGAGCATTGTCATCTAGTACACTTTCTCACATGCCCAAATCATCATAACTACTTGATTTGAACCTTTATAACTTTTAGTTTTAGTATTTTCTCAGATATTGTTTATCAATAATCTGTATTTAATGAAGAGGACTTGAAAACTAGCAACGGTGGAAATATCTGCTTCATTCCTTCTCGAATGTTGCTTCCATTCTTTGGTAACGTGGAGGTGTGCTTTCAGCAAATTGTTTCAGAGCGATAATAGATGCATATAGGTTATGCAAGTATGTAAATAAGTGAAATATTCTATTATATTTTTATTTTTGGGTTACTATTAATCAGTTTTTTTTCATTACATTGCCATCTGTTACCGTAATTTCTTACTTCTTTTTCGACGGAAATCTCATTATCATGGCTTAACTAATAAATATATGAGCTTCGATTCAGTACTGGTCAGAAAATTGGAGCTATGAGTATTTCAGTAACGTCATGTGAATTTTAACCACCTTGCATGACATCAGAATTACCTAACATTTAAGGAGTCATTTTTGATAATTTATAAGACGTGTTGTTCTTTTATAATTTAGAATTGAATATGTATTTAAAATAAAAGGCAGAATGTAAATCCAACAATTTATAATTACTTCAGCTGTATCCTTTATTTGCTGCCCTCTCACTTTTTCATACAATTGTTCTTGTTGCAAATTCATTCTTTTACTTCTGGCTGAATGCCAGTAGCAAACTTCCCAGATCAACCCTATACATGATTCAAAGTTTTAGAAGCAAATTAACGTAATCGGGTAATGATACAAAAATGTTAGTTAGGGATTCAAATGTATTTTCTTTTTAAACTGAACCATTATTTTTATTATTTAACCGATTTGTATGAAAGTAATTTTATTTAAATTTTTTTATCAAACAATAAAATGAAATAACTTGCATGAATGTTGGAAGAATGATGAAGTAATGAAATGGATATTTTATTTCTTATGATGCTGAATTATTCATTATCATAATTCATTCTAACTCTCAATAGCAGTTTGCTTAATAAATTTATATCCAGTTTCACATCATTTTAAAATAAACTGTGAAGTTTAAAATGAGAAATATGAAACTGTAATAAATTTGAGTTCTAGCGGGGAAAAATCCTGGATGAATAATTTAATGATGAATATCTAGAAATGAAATTCAATTATTTTTTTCAGTTTGCATTTTTGTATTTTTTTGAAATTTGATATTCAGTCACAAGTAATTGAAAACAAAATTGAATTACGAATTGAAATTGTTCGTAATAAACAAAGAAAATTTCAAAAAAATACTGCGAATATTTTATTTATTAAAATTGATGTGTATGGCAGCATTTAGTGCGAGCAATGTAATTAAAATAATTGCAAAAGTAAATATAGCTCAAAAAGGTTTTGAATATTGAATGTGAATTCAAGCAATATAATAAATTAGGAACTAGAGTTTTTTAAAAAAGAAAAACATACACCAGCAGCAAATAAATTTAATTCCTTTATTCCTTACAAAAAATGCTTCTAAGGCTTGAGAAATGATCCTACTGATGACTTATAAAAATTACTTCTTTTATAAAACGCATTTATGGTAGGGAATTACTTTTTTTCTTTTGTAATGAAGAAGTTCATTTCTCTAAGTAAAATTCTGGATAAGTCATTTCATAAAATGCCTTGCAAAAGAAGATAAAGAATCGAGTTTTAGAAACTCTTTGACAGAATGAAATCAGCTTTGGTTAATAAATGGATCCTTAGAGCACTTACAAACTTTTCATTGACTCATGATGGAAATATTACAAGTGAGCAATTCATCAATGCCCTGTACATCCATAAATCTATCTGAACAGAAAAGTTATAAATATTACGAAATAAGCGATAAAAAGCTAATTTCCTCGAAACGAAAAACTTCATTCTAGAGAAAAAAATATTCAATAAAATAAGTTAAGACCATCATTTTAAAATACGCTTTCTGACAGTTAGTACTAATTTATTTTTTTTAAAAAAATCCAATGATAAACTTATTCCCCATCAATTACTCTTTTTTAAGAAATGTTGTCAAATAAACTCGCATAGCGTGAAACAGCATCATTCTTTTATTAAATATTTGATTTTTTTTCTGTGTATATGTTAAAAATCTTTGTAAAAAAGATGTTCTAAAAGAGCATAGTTTTGTGTTATCTATACTTTTTTGCTTTTCATCAGCTCCGAGAATCTTTGTTTTGTTTTTCTCTTTTTCCAAGTTTTAAAAAGAAACCTCCCCTAACTCAACTATGAAAACATCCATATGCAACTCCAAAAGCGGCTGTAATATGTGCTAGCTCCGAAACAATAGACGGAGATTTTCATATGTAATATACTAACCCGTTTTTTTAGGCACTTACATTGTTTTCGTCTTTTTCGCTGATTTCTTCCCTTCGGAAAAGTTAGATTTACATGTAAAAGACTTATCTGAGAAGGTGCCCGGAGTTGGTTATTTTTGCGCAGATGCGCATCTTGCCTCTTTAATAAAATTTTCCCTTCATCGTTGGGTTTTCTTTGAAACAAAGAATTCAAAATTTCTTTTCATGACTTTCGAGGGGAAAACGGGAATAGTTTGAAAACTGATTTATTCAGAAATCAACTCGGCGTTGTACAATCTTTCCTTTTTTTTTCCTCAAAATAATAGAAGCAATAATGTATGTAAGATATATATTTAAGTGAATGACAGAGAATGATACAATTCAAAAAGTAAAAGCATTGAATTCTTCGAATAATATATCATTTAAAGAATAGTAAATGGGTATGCATCTTTTGTGGCATATCTGTGATTTTGAAAACCTATTGCATATTAATTAAATATTTTTCCATTTTTATTGGTCCTAATAAAAAATGCTTTCCATATATTTTTAATATTATTTTATATATTTCATGTATATTTTTTATATTCTGTAAGTAAAAATTTTCATAAACATATAATTTAATTTAAATAAATCTTTATGAAACATTTACACACACACACACGTGTGCGTGCACGCACATACGTATACGCACATCGCACGTACGCATACACACATCGCACACAAATGTGTTTGTGCACATATGTACTTTATTGCTACTTAAAGATACTGCTATAAAAAGAGTTCGGTATTTAATAGAATTAATTTATTATTAGATAAAATGTGATAAACTTAGATAAGTGAAAAATAAATAAGGTTGAGTTATCGCTAGATTTATTTTTCTTCACGGAAGCCTATCATTTAAAAGAATTTATAAGCATTAA
Source organism: Argiope argentata (assembly GCA_026289955.1). Classification (NCBI taxonomy): domain Eukaryota; kingdom Metazoa; phylum Arthropoda; class Arachnida; order Araneae; family Araneidae; genus Argiope; species Argiope argentata. The sequence continues at coordinate 1,238,994 of JAOUZG010040071.1, read as the reverse complement.
ATATACTATAAAAAATAAATCTTTTTAAAAAAGTGTTATAGCTTTGCATATTTCCGCTTCCTATAATAACGGTAGCAATATACTTAAATTTGAATTATTATGTGATACAAGCTGGTATTTCTTATTAAGAAGCGTTAATATTGATGTTTTTTATCCTAATACATCTCAATTAACAGCTCGGCCTAGTAACGTCATTAAAAATAATAGCATAAAATTATCATCCCTTTAGTGCATTTAGAGCATAGACAAAAAAAAAAAAAGAAAAGTAAATAAACCTTATAAAAGAAAAATATGGCATCGAATTTCAAAAAAGTGCAGATTGTTATAGATATGGCGAACAATATACACATATACGTATGAACTGTATACAAATATATGTATGACCAGTATAACAGTATATACATGAAGAAGGAAATTTAAAAAATTAACTGTAAAAACATGAAATATTTGTTGAAATTTTGATTATCATAAAAGTGTATTAAACCATCATCAAAAGCGTAGTTTTTTGAAAAGTTATTAAATAAAAAAAGGATTTGCCACAAAATAAAATCAATTAAGCATATGTAAAATAACATCATCAGAAATTTAAATACATTCATATAAGGACATTTCCGAAAGACTAGCCCGAAAATAATATCTTTAAAAAATGTAAGTCTGTGTGTTTCTAACGAGTGTCAATGTTTTTCTTAAGAAACGTAAGTCAGTTTGTCTCCTGTGATTTGAAAATTTTTTATCGTAAAAAATATATATTTATATTTATGTAACACTAAAAGCTTGATTTTGTATAAAAGATCACTCTAATCTGAAAATAATTTCTTTAAGAAACAAGCCAATGTGTTTCTTTTGTGGTTCAATCATTTCTTGTTGTAAAAACACTATATATATTAATGAATTATTAAAGACTTAATATAAAGGAATTGATGAATGAGGGATAAGAGAAATTAATTCTGCAGTTGCTTTATTAAATAATTATTTTGTAAATAATGAATAATACATTTATATCATAAAAGAAGCTGGCAAACATTTATCTCTACAAATTATCAAGAAAACAAACCATGTACATAAAATATTCGTCAAGCATTTATTATTTCACCCTGAAATTTATTTATTCATTAGAAAGAGTTATGGAAGGCAGAATAAATGCCATAAAACGTAAATATTTTTATCAATGCATTTTTTTTATTCTGAGAAAACAAACTCGTGTTTAGATAAATTTGTCTTTTGACACATTTTAGTAGAAGTTATTTAACTTAAGTGTTAAGGGTTTTTTTAAATCAATTTTGGCTTTTAAGTAGAAGTTTAAAATTCAATACTTTATAAGTTACTCTAAAGTGTCCATGAAATCTGAAATATTCTTAATTCGATGTCTATGTAAAATAAAGAAAAGATTTGGTAGAGTCATTTATTATACGATCGATCTAAAATATTTAAGTAACTACATCGGTTTTGTATATGTAATTTCAGATATTTTTTTAAAATATAGTTTTAATGTTCAAAATTATATTAGAAATCAAACTGGATTAACTAATTATAATTAAATAAGGCAACTGAAATTTATGAATTTTACAATTTTATTACCATCAACTCTGGGAAACAAACTGAAAAAAAAAATATTTCTTAGTTTAAAACTTTTCTTGAAGTTAATCATTATGAATTGGAATTATGAATAATATACTACATCCATGTAATTATAGTTATTAAAATTCTAATTTTTTTTTAAAGCTTTAGCATAACGAGATTTAAGTTCTAAGATAATAATCCCAAACTACAAATTGATTGCTTCGCTAATAATAAAAAAAAAAATAAAACTTTATTTACAATCTTGGAGCAGATGGTTATCTATATTATCTAATACAAACTATCTGTTCGGAGGAGAAGAAAGTCTTCAAGTTGGTGTATAATAAAAATTAATCAGCCAAGGGAGATTATCAGATGGCAAGACTGGACGGAAAACTTACACCCTAATCACTTCGACCCTCGCTACCAGCACTGCCTCCTTCGCATAATTACTCCCGGTGGGGTCCCTCACCCCACAATGTTTCATGTCAGTTAAAATCCTCTGCTATAAATTCTCAAACAAGGCTTAATTTTCCAAAGGAGACCGCGAAGTTAGTAATCTCTTAAATTGCAGTTGATACCTTGGAGTGCAGATAATTACATCATTAGTGTGTTGGATGATCAATTAAGTATGATATCATTAATTGCTGCAACAACTTAGATTTTAGTTACGGCGGTAAATATTGGAAACTTTACGACGCAGTAAAAATGATTCATAGAGAGGGAGATTGAAATACCTAAGCCCCTTCTTGGCCCACCTCTTCTGGATAATGTTGTCCGAAGGAATGGTTAATGAAACTGAACAATTTGAGCCACCGATACGAGTATTTAATATGAGATCGCCGAATTTTCAATTGGGGGATGAAACGTTAATGGCTTTGCCAATTATGATTAGGACTGTAATCCATAATCTCCATATGACATTTCGCAAGATCAATGCTTGTTGGTGAAATGCCAGTTTGACCAAGAAAATGGGGATTGGAGAATGCGAGAGAACAAAATTGCATTAACAACTCGCTTCGGTAGACAGCGAAATTCAATTTATGGCCGAGTGGAAAGTATTTTGCTGGAACTAATGAATAAACGGGCTTAAAGTTTTGCCGTCGAGTTAATGAACCAATTTAAGGCACGTGGATTCAAATTTCTGGAGAATTGTAAAAGAGAAAAATGTCTTATCATTTCAAGATAATTGCCAATAATTTTCAGAAGTGGTTTTCACCTGATTAGCAAATTTGCTTCACAGATTTTTATCGGATTAAAATTTTTATTAAATTATGTAAAACAATAAACAATTGATATATGCGTTTTGAATATAAAAATTTATAGATTTGAGCACAGAATGTAGTTTACTAATGAATTAGAAAAAAAAAATTCCCATAACGAAGAGTTGTTTGATTTCTAAGAATTCAAAATTTATTTAAAATTCTTTAACATTGCTAAACTTTTATTCACATCGTTTACATTTTTTTGTATCTAATAACATTACTTTATCCGCTTTACTTGGTAAAATCCCACATGTAACCTATTAACTTTTTTTAAAATCAATTGGTTTTTATTTACATATTTAGTCTGTCTTCCCATGTAGGTTGTCTATTTCTTTATTCCACATTTTTTACTATAAAAAGTATTTTCGAAATATCAATTTGAAGAGGAATTTTACTTAGTCTGGCTCAGCATGGCCAAAACTATGGCTCTTCTACCAAAAAGCCAAACCAAACCAAACCTTTAACATTGCTTCGATGTCTTTACTTCTAAATTTTGTATAAACTTAAGAATATAGTATACATCAATAAATTGAATGAAATAATCAATGATGGCATTCATTATATATGCATAGAATCAATTTCCGCATAATAATGTGAAAATTGTTTCTATGTTTTATGCATCAGTTATTTTTTTAAAAATAAGATCATGATTATATTTTTTGCAAAGAAATTATTATCCAAGAGTTGCCCCCTTTTCTTAAGCAAAAATTGAGTACAAAAGATGGGATATAAAACAAAAAATTGCTCTAAATTTGCAACAAACCTATAGTTTAACAAAGTATGCATTTGATACGTTTTACAAGCCAGGTCTCAATCTTTCGTTCAAAGGAACAATAATTCCTTTATGAAAATGCTTAATATAATTACCATTGTTTCGGAAACATTTTTCATTACGTATTCGAAGCAGCTAATGAGCATAAATTAGCTGGCTGGAGTTCTACAAGTAATGCGTAGTTCGTAAATGGTAAATCTGTATGGAGATTTCGGGTTCAACTTGTATACGTGGCAATACGATGTTAATGATATTATTAATTTTTTTATAGTATGAAACTGAGAAATTGTATTTGTAACACCCAGTTGTTAAATGAGAGGCTTTTCATTGTGGTCTTCCAGAAAAATGAAAACGTTTACATAAACTCCACAATGTTAACTACATTTTCGTGTCAAACCCAAATGTAAGAAATAATACACTTCACCATGCATTCTAAATGTTACTTTTAACCACTTGACTCTTCGATGTATTTGCTAGAAAGAGTAATGATTCATAAAATACAATGCATACTAGAATATTATGCGAATTTCAACACATATTTTAGTTTAATTATTTATGTCCGGACTTATAAATAGGTGGCGCTAGATTCACAAGCCGGTTAACATCTACGATACTGAAGTTTACTTTTGGTATTGTGGTTATGCTACTCTGATATTGACCCAAGCAGCATGGGTTCATACCGTGACCTTCACCCGCCACATTGGTGACCCGTACGTGACCTGAGCGCACGACCATCTGATCAAATAATTTCCGTAGTACAGTATTGGCATTAGTTATAATTCAAATTGTTGGTGTGATATAAAATTTTGTATATACATATATCAAAACATATATCAAAATGATTAATCGATTCCCCTCACATTGAAGAACAAAAATAACTAGTGTAGTTTTAAACAAAGTATAGGGTAATTGAACTAAGCCTTGTTAAAGAATTGTTCTAATGAATATATAATTTACTAATTCATCTATAATTATAAATACACATTGCTTTACTTTTATTTATATATGATAGCAATATACAACGAAATGTGTAGGCAAATCCTAATCAAATATGCATCTCATTGTGACACTAACAGGCGAAAAACTAAGAAGAAACAGAATTGGAGAAAAGAGTAATTAAACTAAGCTCTAATAAAGAGTTATTTTCATTAGTTTTTAAGTAATTGAATTATTTATAATAATATATATATATTGATTTACTTTTATTTATATGTAATGGTAATGCACTACAAAATGGGCTCACAAAATTGAAGTAAACAAGTATTTAATAAAGTTATAAACAAATAACAAAAACTAAAAATAAAAAGAATTGGATAAAATGGGGATTGAACCAAGCTTTGATAAAGGGCTATTTTCATCAGTTTTTAAATAATTGAATTATTTATATTAATAAATACTTATTGCCTTATTTTTATTTATATATAATATTAATGTACTGCGAATTGTATAGACAAAACCGAAGCCAATCTGCATCTCATCGAGACACAAACAAATATTAAAAAATAAGACAAAATAGAATTGGAAAGAAGAGAAGTTGAACAAAGTTTTAATAAGGAGTTATTTTCATAAGTTTTTAAATAATTAAATTATGTGTAATAAATACATATTGAGATACTTTTATTTATATAACAATAATGTACTACGAAATGTGCAGATAAAACCAAAGCCTATCTACATCTCATAGAGACACAAACAGATGAAGAAAATTAAGACGAAATAGAATTGGAGGAAAGAGGAATTGGGCCATGCTTTGACAAAGAATTACTTTCATTAGTTTTTAAGTAATTAAATTATCTTAGCAAATACATATTGATTTACTTTTATTTATACATAATAACGATGATCTATAAAATGCGCAGACAAAACCGAAGCAAATCTGAATCTAATATAGATAGAAGTATATAACAAAAACTACAAACAAATATAATTGAAGAAATTGTGAATTGTTATAAACCTTGATAAAGAGTTAGTTTCATGAGTTTTAATTTTGAATTATCTATAATTAAAAATACATATTGATTTACCTTTATTTCAAGTAATAATGCACTACAAAATGCGCAGACAAAACCGAAGTCAATCTGCATCTCATAGAGACACAAACAAATGGGAAAAATTAAGACGAAATAGAATTGGAGAAAATGGAGATTGAACTAAGCCTTGATAAAGAGTTGCTTCCCTGAATTTTAATTAACTGAATTATCTATAATTATAAATAAATGTTGCTTTATTTTTTACATTCAATAGCACTGTTCTACAACATGTGCAGACAAAGCCGAAGGGAATCTGCATCTCATAGAAGCACTAACAGATGAAAAACTAAAACGAAATAGAATGGAAGAAAATAGGAATTGAAATAAGCTTTGATAAAGAGTTATTTTCATTAGTTTTTAAGTAGTTAAGTTATCTATAATAATGAATATGTATTTATTTTAATTTTTATTTATAATAATAAGGTACAGCAAAATGTTCAGGCAAAGCTGAAGCCAATCTGCATTTCATAGAGACACAAACAGATAGGGGAAATTAAGACGACATAGAATTGGATAACATGGAGATTGAACTAAGCCTTGATAAGAATTGCTTTCCTGAGTTTTAATTAGCTAAATTATCCATAATTATAAATACATATTGCTTTATTTTTGATATTTAATTACAATGTACTACAAAATGTGAGACAAAACCGAAGCCCATCTGCATTTCGCAGAGACACAAACAGATAGCAAAAACTACGACCAAATAGAATTGGAGTTAATCGGCGGCCATTGAAGGCAAATAAGACGGAAGGCCTCCGGAATGGGATGATCTCCATTGAACGAAAGCAACGGCGCATTTTATCCGGCGGTATCGGGATTTAATGTTGGCGCAGAGCAAATTACTTTGGCAGATGAGGAAGAGTTTCGTTTACAATGCGAGTAATTGAATGTTATGGCCTATCCATTTATTTAGAGTAAGTGGGCTTATGCAACTTCTCATACGAAATGGAATTCGACGACGGAAAGATATAATGGCGCTTCTTTTCTTTTCTTGGCGAGAAAACAGCTACTTCGTTTTTGTAGGTGATGTGTTCTATTTGTAGAATTCGACCCTCTTTGGGTTACTTTCATTTGTAGATTATTATTGTATATTATAAATTGATTGCGTGGACTTTAACATCGCTGCCTATTTGAAATATCAGCTTAAAATTATCTTGAGCCTTCGGTGTTTAAAATTAGTTTTCCCCCTTTCAAAATTCCTTGATACGGTATTATGAACTATCGTATAATTTTCGACTTTGTAAAGAATATGTATGTATTCACCTTTTACGGTAAAAATTCACTATTGGCGGTATTTGAGGTACCAACAAGAAATGCATAAATAAAACATATGTAAGCATTACTTAAAGGTGATTATAATTTCTCTTTATCATCATATCAAATGTTTCTTTCGTTGAGCATTAGTTGCATGCATTTTTATAGAATCATTTCTTATATTTTAAAGAATATACTTGATTCATCAAAAAGTAGTAAGGAATTATTCAGCTTCTAATAATATGCAAATATTTCCAACCAAGTTTTAGGAAACATGCAACTAGTTATCAATGGAATAAATTAAAATTAAAAATTAAGAACATTAATCTAAGAAACTAGAGCATTTTCAGCTGATACCTTTGATTGCATTGCAGTTAAATATATTTTAACAATATTATTTAAAATTTTATATATATATAGATATAAGAATATGCATAACTTATATTTAACAAATGGTTCCTAGATTTGACGCGAAAACGTTTTCCAATTGCTTCCTGAAAATATTTTTATCATAAGAGACTTTCCAAAAACTATTATTTAAAAAATTACATTCTCTAGAAGTTCAACTGAATTCTACGTAGATCAGGACTATCCTGATTGTTTGCAGTACATTCTATAATACCTACACAATTTTTGATTGGAAAGTTATCAATTTGTTGATACAAAGAGAATACGATATAAACTGTTGTTGTTGCTAATGGCACTTGCCATGGACTAACTCATTGGCGCAGTCAGTCATTTTAAGCTGAGGGTGCGTCGCTTGTTTTTTAGTAGCGTAAACAAGGGTCAAAAGTAAGTCTTATCTACTCATGCATCACATTCGTTTTCAAAGATCTTTTTTAAAGGGAGGCATATTCATACTCCTCACAGATAGAGCAAATGAGAAGCAACCATGCCCGAACCAGGACTCAGACCCAGGATGCCCATATCATGGGGTAGACACGCTCCCCCTTTGTCATGGCATAAGCACTATGAACAATTTTAACAGGAATTGAAAACTTGAATTTAATTGAATTTATTCATTTACTTAACTAGTTTAGTTTAGCAATAATAACTCAAAATTTGTCATAAATATTCCGAAAATCGGTGTTTAGTTCATAGAGCATTATAGATAAAGATTTACGGATAGCAAACATCATTGCAGCGAAAGTGATCGCACTTCCTTCTTGTAATCTGAAGGAAAAATAAATATTGAAATTAGTTTAATATCATTGAAGTAGGAAAGGGGATTTTTGAATGAAAGAAATGCCTGACATTTCATGTCCCTTGGCTTAAAATATCCAAATGCTCTTAATTTTATATTGCATTGTTTGATTACACATAGCACTGCTCGAGCTATGATGAACGTTAAAAAATTCCCAATCAGAATAAAATAAAATGAAATTATGAAAAGAAAGTATAAAAATTGTTGTTAAGTGAACAAAAGGTGATAAAAATCGAAAAATATCTGAAAAAAAAGAAAAGGGTGTTAATGATGTGAAAAAGTAACGTGCAAATGATGTCCTTAGAATTTAAATAACAAGCAACAAATTTTTCATGATTTTTAGTTCCTTCATTTGCTTTTGAGAAATCAGCGAAGAAATAAAAAAAATGTCATGATAATTAATTCAAGCATTTTTGCATGATTACAAAGAAAAATTTGAGTTTATTAGAAAAATAATTAATGAAAAGCAATAATTTAAAAGCATATGGTATTTTAAATTAGAGTTATTTGTTTGAATAATGATTGGAAACAAATTCAATGATATATCGGACTTTTAATGTCCGATACAGAAATTTAAGATTTAATTCTTAAATTATTTGACAAAATATATTATTAAAAATTTTGCAAATTACATCTGATATGCAATACAAAGTTCCTTAAGGTGGCATTCTTACTTTTTTTCAATGGTGTTATAATGGGTTTTTTTTCCTTCGCCGTTAGAAATAACTGCGGGCATTTACGCTTGAAACATCCTACAATGCAGAACAAAGTTTTTACTTGTAATTAACATTTGTTTACAATAAAAATTCTTTATCCTGAGTAATTCATTTTTCAATATAATGAATATACATTGTATATTGTTATATAAATATTAATTGATTCGGATAAAAAATTTGCAGGTTAAAAAAGCTAACAGAAATGCCCGTAACTCGTTACGATAAATGAATTATATCTTTAAAAATATTCCTAATATTTTTTTTGAGTATACATGCAAGCAACGCAAAAATTAAATAAAACCATTCATGAAAGTTTCAAAGCATTATCAGACTTTTAGTGTAATGAGGTGAACAAAAATATTTTAGTTTTTTTTTCTCAAATTTTGATCAATCCCTTTAATATCTTGGGAGCATTTTCATTATAAAATGGGATTCTATGCATATTCTTTATCTTGTCGAAACTCATGTAGAATAGATAGAGTTATCTGGAACAATTCAACCAAAAAGATTAAATTTTGGATTGTGTAAAATATTGGGCTTCCTCTCAGATTTTATATACAAATAGCATTATTAAGCATTAATTATAACATGAATTCTCTATTAATTTTTAAATATAATGATGCTTAGAAAAAAGCGTTAAATTTAGGAAATAGGACATTAAAATAGAAAATTAAACACATTCGTTCAAATGCTCATTAATAACTAATTTTATTTTGGAGAAGAAGAAAATTAAAAGCGCTTTCCCTCAATGCTACATCGTAATATGTTGATTATAATTCGTTTATGACTAAGCAATTCTTATCCACAAGACAAAAGATGAAGTTAAATAGCAAGTATCTCGGTATAAAATAAAAAATAAAATATCCATCAGGCATTTTCTAATCCACTTTTCTTAGTAACTGAAGATAAGAGGATGAAAGAAAGTTAAAATAATGTAATTATAAAGAAATTGTTGCGAAATGGTTGCTTGGAAATGCTATTCAAACTTTTTGTTAAGAAAATGGAATAAAATAAAGTTACATCTGACTTTATTTATTACATGTTTTTACTATAGAAATAATAATATGAAAGCTATTTATATGAAAAATAATATTTTTGTTTGAATCAGTTCGAAGACGGAGGAAAGAAATTATATATATATATATAGTAAAGGGTGACAAAAAATACGAACACCCATGGAAAAGCATTGCCCATTTCAAAGGCTCGCAACGCGCATGCCATTTTACTCTGCAGTCCGCAACCTAGCGAATTTAAAAGACAAGGTATTAGCCGTTCGACAGGTGCTATAGGTGTTGCATGCGTCAATCGCAAGTTTTGAAAAACGCAATAATGATAACCTGTTAGAGTTCGAAAAAGGCATAATTGCTGAAATGTGGTGAGCTGGTTGCTCGGTGACGGAAACAGCCAATTATTTGGGACGTGCAAGAAGTACTGTATCAGCCGTTATGACAGCATTCACAAAATTCGGAAATGTAGCGTCTGGAAAGCACAACAGTGGATATAAAAGAAAGCTTACCGAGAGGGATAAAAGAGTCTTAACCCGCATAGTGACCTGAAAGCTCAAGCATCCGTTTTCCCAGATAACGTCTGAGATGCATAGTCATCTTCATGACCCTATCTCAGCAAGAACCGACCAAAGAGAATTCCATGCTCCGAACATGTATGGAAGAGTTGCAATTTACAAACCGTTGGTAACAGAACGTCATGTTTTACAGCTACATCAATGTTGTAAAACACACAAACACTGGACTCCAACACTGCCACTCCACTGGACTCCAACACTGGACTCTACAAAAAGGGCAGAAATTCATCTGGTTTGATGAAGCCCCGTTCAACTTTTCTCAGACCACCTGTCGCGTTTCTGTATGGAGAACTCCCAAGGGAGCATTTGCTCCTGAATGCAACGTGCCGACTGTGAAGCACGGAAGTGATTTCCTGATGATATGGGGTGCGATATCTTGGCGTGGTGTTGGTACGCTTGTTACTCTGCATGAGACGGTTAAAGCTGCCCACTATATGGGTATCATGGGGGATCAGGTTCATCTACTTGTCCAGACTGTATTTCCTGGAGAATGTCTGTTATATCAAGACGACAACGCTCCTATTCACACTGCTAAAATCGTGCAAGAATGGTTTACAGAGAATAGGGGGGGGGGTTGTCACCCATTAGACCTCAGTCACCTCATTAGAACACTATTGAACATTTGTGGGGATATCTGAAGTCAAAACTCCGTGCTCGATTCCCTCCACCATCTACGATTTCGGAATTAGAGACCGCTTTCCACGAAGAATGGCTTCATATCCAAACAGACGCTGTTCATGCCCACTATGCTTCCATACCGCGTCGTATACAATCTGTAATACAGTCAAAGGGGGGGGGGGCAAACTCCTTATTAATAAAGTTTTTCTCTTCTTTCATAGGTGTTCGTATTATTTTGTCACCCATCTCTCTCTCTCTCTGTATGTGTGTGTGTGCGTGCGCTCGCGCGTGTATGTGTTCGTATTATAAAAGAAATAAATAAAACAATAAAAATCATAAAACCATTTAAGAAAATATGCTCTTAAATAGTTTACAAACCTTTTTGCAATCAGAGATACAAATGTATGGAAAAAATGGTTGAAATTTGAAGTGAACTTTGTTATTGCACCAGTTTGAAAATTTTTTAAGTATGTCAAAAAAACAGGACAAATTTTTTATGATGGATTTAGATTGTGCCGTATGGATTTTTAAACGAAAACGTCGAAAAAGAGAAGACAGGGCAAATGGAAACGCTCAAGAGTTGCTCATAAGAAGATCCATTCATTCATAAGAAGAGGAACGACATATATTTAAACCTTTATGTGTACGGGGCGAAGTTTACGAACTACAAGAGCCTAATTGTGGGACTCTTTTCATTTTGCCAGACACTTACCAGGAACTATAAATATGACTGTAAATTTAAGAGAGAAATACACGAAATGTTGTCAGGATAAAAAAAAATTCTAACGTCTGTTTAATCCACCGGAAATATTAAAATACTTGCTGATAAATGATTCAAGTGAAGGCAACAACTATAGGAAGCATTCTGCTTTAAGGTGTCTTCCAAGAGAGTTGAAATTTAACCTCCTCTTGCAACAGAGGCATATTGCCATAGGATTCACGGTCGGATATACAACATGGTGTCTTCATTATACAGTGGTCATAACGAGCCAGGTTATGATCCGTTATAAAAGTTTGATACCAGTAAATGCAACGAGAAATATGATGGATGTTTGTTCTCTGTGATGGCAAGATTAGATTCTATGCTGAGAGCAATCAATCTGTACATCGAATGTTACCTGTAGATGTATTGTATTATTGAAGAAAATTCTTCCATAAGTATCATGATGGTTTTCGTGGAGACTAAAAATTTAAATTTACGTAGATATAACAAATCTATTACAAAAGCAGAAATTGCTGCGATATTTGTTGGAGTTAATGGAGAACCACTTGCTAATCGAGACATCTATTATTACCCTGCAGTTGATTGTTGCAAATATATTTATCCATCAAACCAATGTTCTAATCCCATGGTCTATCCCTTGCTGTGTCCAAGAGGATAATTATGTTCAATTTTCGAGTGTACTTTTGGATTTACAATTTTTTTATTTCATTCATTGTATTAATTTATTTTGGAATGAATTGAATCCGAATATATCTGTTGATAAATTAAAGTGGTTTAGTAGATAAGGAATAACTGAAGCGAATTTTGATCAAGAAGCCATCCGATAAAAAATGTATTAGCAGTTCCTGGATTCTTATAGTGCTTATCATCGTTCTTGATTCTTATAGTGCTTATCATCGACTAACTCACTCAAGTAGACATCGATTTAAGTCTAATCAGCGTCTCTTGTTTTGTAGTAGCTCCAATTAAGGCCAAGAGCATAACTTTTGCTATTCAGTCTTGACATTCGCTTGCATAGCTCCTTTTTAAAGGGTGGCACATTCACACACCTTACAGATGGAACACAGAAGAACAACCATGCCAGAACCGGGTCATGAACTCTGGACACTCAGTTCATGAGGAAGACACGCTACCCCTATGCCAGAAAGAAGACTTTCCTGGGGCTTGGCGAGCATAAGCGAGTAGATAGTGGTGCCCCTAATTCTTATTAAACGAACTAAATAAAAAAATGAGAGCGTATAAAACTTGTTAGCTCCATCTTTATCGGTTTGACAATAGATAATTTTGAATAACCACATATAGTCTAACACAGAGTTTTGAATACATAATACATGTCACATGATATCGCATTGCACAGTTTAGAGAGATTGTAAGTTTCAAAAAAATATACCAGAAACAATACGATAGCATATTTATTTGAAACTAACATTAAAGTTTCAATGATATTAAAGAAATATATTTATTATATCTAAATGGCAAAGAAAAAAATCTTATGATATGAAAATAATTTTATTGTAACTGATATGTAATTGTATTTTTTCCCTCTTTATGTTTGAAGAATTACAGGCACTTAGAGGATATGACAGTAGAATAATCAATATGCTTTTGATGCCTTAGAGAATATGACAATCAATATAAATTTTTGCTTTGATTACTGGCATAATAAATCTCTCTTGGTTATTGCAGAAGTTCGGCTTGAAGTTATATCCTGGTAATTTGTCAAAACCAGATGTTATTTCGGAATGAATGATGCAGAATTTTCTTGTCATACAATAACATTTATCAAAATACAACTTAAAAGTGAAAAGGACTCAACAATGTTTGCCATGGTGAGCTAGTATTACTGTCTACGAAATAGGAACTCCTTACATAGTATTCTGGAAAATAATTAATTCTCCTTACCGATTAAAGCTGTTAATTTTAGTGAAAATAATTAACCCTTTGCATTCCGAAAAATAATCAGATGCAAAATTATTCACCTAATACAAATATTTGTTTATTTTTGAGAAAAATAAATATACATAATTCTTTTTAAGTCGAATTTCTTTGAAAAATTAATCTACATCTCTTAACCATCCTGTAGGCGTTTTTGACTGTTAAATTTGAAAAATAAAGAAACAAGACGTCAAAATGAGGCACAATCTTGAATGGTGAGTCAGATTCACTATCTGAAGGCAAAGAGTTAACCAAAGAATTATAAGTTTCGAATTATCACAAAGCGAACATTTTTCGAAAAATTAATAATGATACATTTGAAAACAGTCTATACAAAAATCAAGAAAATGACTATATTTAACATTGCCGTATGAACTGTGAAATGATAGTCAATTTGAAGGATTTTACTTTCACTTAGATAATATAATGGTAGTTCATTTTGTTATCCTGCTTTTATAAATGCACAAGCGCAATGAAAGAACCTCTATAAAGGAGCAAGAAATTCAGATTTTGTATAAACATTAAAAATTTATGAAGTATTCTATAATTAATCTTGTCTGTGATTAAGCAAGAGTTTAACTGTGTGGTTTCAAACAAAATTTGAACTTAGGGTGAAGTGAAAATGTTTTATCATTAAATTAGTTGAATCAATCTCAAGAAAACAACAAATTGAGCCAAAACCAATGAAATTCTTAGTTAAATACTAATTTTTTTTAAAAAAAATCAATTATTTGCAGAAAATAAAGCCTATAAGCGGATAAAGCCTTAACCTATAAGCGGATTGCAAAGTTTTCTGTTCTCCAAACAGGTACCAAGAAAGGGACATAAATGCTTGGAAGCAGATAAAAAACATAAATATGCTTCTTCATATTTATAAACTTTATGCTGCATTAGAAAACATGGTTCTCTAATAAAGCACAAATGAAAAAAAAAACTAATTTAATCGCTGTTTATTTATAATGCTAAACCTCCACAGTAATTTTTTAAAAGCAATACTACTCTTTCTCACAATTTCCTTTATTGAAGCAAACAACATTTATGTCAACCTTTGATTATTAGATATAATTTATTAGCTTCATTCAAAATACATATATAACAAGAAAGGTCAATAAAAGCATTAATTGATTTTAACATAAAAATATGAAGTTTAATAAAACAATAAAAAAATTGTAACTCATTATGATTATAGTATTGCATCCAATTACATTTTATATGAATAGAAGAATACGGAGAAAGTTTTAAATTTTAATATCATAAGAAAAGAGTTTTTGAAAGATAGTTGAAGGTTTAGAAGAAAATAGTTAAGAATTCGCCAAAAATTTACATTATATTCTTTATAGAAAGTTTTTATAGATTTGTTATTATATTAATAAAGTTATCTAAAAGTTTGCTAATTTTACAATTATGTTAACAAAATAATATAGAGAGTAACAGTTTGTGAACAATTGACTTAAAGCATTTTTGGTATGCAGAAATAGTGGAGAAATATTATATTTCAGCATTAATAGATGGTATAATTTTAGCTTAAAAGATTTAATTCACCGTTTTGACACTTTGACTGTAGCATAAGCGATCATGATCAAAGATCTCGAATATTTGCCCCAAATCTGCATATATCCATTTATGAATTTTAAAATGAATCCCACACCTGCGGGACCCGGAAAATAAATTACTTCCGTCGACAGGGAATGTTTCACTCTGAATATACCTACAATTAAATTGGTTGGACTCTTTAAGCCAAACTGCTATCCAAGATACATCGCATGCAAAGAGTACGAGTCACAATCCTACAGCTGCATACTGTTGCAAAGTTCAACTGGTTCGTGTCGTTGCAAAGCTCATTCGTATAATAAACAGGAGCAGTCAATATTTAACAACAATGCCCTGCTTTGGCCATGTTTTATTCATAGCA
>JAOUZG010040071.1:1200467-1223022 GCA_026289955.1 Argiope argentata | reverse complement strand
ATGTGTGTCTAGATTATCGATGATCATTATTTGTGTCAAAACTCATCCTTTAAATCGTCTAAGTTTTGCAGTAATCGTGTTAAATTACTTTCTAACAACTGGACAAAGAGACGTCCTTTGAACAGATTTTACGCAAAATTTGATATGAAAGAGGTATGTCAAAATCCAACCACTCAAAACGAAGCTTTCCTGAGTAATAGTTGTTACAGACAGGCGGATATTTTCCAAAAATGTATTTTTAGGTCTCATATATGTCTAAAATTTGGAGATTTTTCAAAAAATAAGCGTTTATTTTTTCGATATCTGCTGCACTTTCTTTATACTAAATATCTGAGGAAGCAGAAAAAGGATACGCGATGAATTATAGCATTAGTCAAATAATCATGCTATATTTCATTAGTAACACCAAGATTAAAGTTCTCTTGAATAAAAATCTAATATTGAATTAAATCCAACATTGTTCCATGGATATTTTAGTACAATTAAAATTTATATTAAAGCTCCTACGACTTTACATATCAATGACGCGTTCAAATGCAATACTTTGCTTTCTGTGTGTTGAATATTCATTATTAAAGATAAAATAATTTCAATTATTTTGAATTTAAAGAACAAAAATATATGGGCATAAAATATACTACATATAAACACTTACAAAATGCATAGATATAAAAATATTAAATAAAATGCATTGTTGTTTTTAGTGGCACTTAACATGGATAAGTTTTGCCGTGGCATCAACAAGTTTTTAACCGATAGGAGCATCTCTTGTTTTGAATAGCGCCAATTAGGGCCAAGAGTAAGATTTAGTAATACACTCATCACAGTCGCTTGCACAGCCGATTTTTATAGGGTGGGGGGACCATTCATACAACTTACAGAGAGAACATAGAAGAACAACCATGCTCGAACCGGGACTCGAACCTGGAACGAACAGCTCTCGGGGCGTTCTACCCTTCTAACAGTACGTCGTCCAAATAAATTTTTTTAAAAGTAAGTATCCAACAATTGAATCGATTCAATGATTTCTTCTATTTTTCATTCAATTCCCGTCACTATGATATATCTTGATTAAATTTCCTTTTAAATTATAAATTTTACTTAGCTTATTATTTGTTGCTATTTAATAAATACTAGTACAGCTCTTCTCAAACATGAAAATATGTATGGGAAAGGGAAATAAAATTTCATCTCGTGATAATTTTATTGTTAATGAAAAATATTTAGCAATAAATAAGATATTTGAGGAAAGCAAATCAAAATATTTAAGACTGAAATAGATGCATGGTGGATTAAAGGAAGAAACAACCAAATCAAAGTGATTATAATTCAACAAAATAGCTACTTTTGAATTAGTGATGATGCATTTAAACTAAAAGTAAAATCAGCGTTTCTTTTGCAAATATTGAGTTTTAATCAAAATGCGATGGAGTATATATCAGGGTGTATAGTAGAAAAAATAACCTCAGTTTTTGATTTTTTTATATTTTAGAGATTTTAGCATATATAAAAATAAACTATCAGATATAATCAGACTGATTGTAAAAGCATGTTTAAAGTGACAAGTTGATAAGGTATTATTATTGGCTGTTATTATCTCAAATATCGGTATTTCTATGTTAATATTTCTTAATTTACTTTTTCAAATCCTCTTACAAATATAAAAGAAAAAAAATATTTAAACTTACTTAAAAAATTTGGAAATTTTATAAAGATTCATAATATACATCCCATAAACAGATATTCAGGAATTAGAGCAATTCAAATAAACATTTATATTCAAAAGATACTTGATTAACCTCAATTCACTTAATGAATCCCTTGAAAAATCAGAAACCAAAACAACTTCCTCATTTAAAATGTCCGTCGACTTTTCTTTAGAGGAAATTGTGTATTTTGAGCATGATAAAATGCACCGAAGAAAAATGTTTCTCCAGTAATAAAGATGGATGATCTTTGTTTTATGTTTCCACTACATTTAACTACATTAATTAATTCATTTCAAACATATCATTCGTAAATGAAGCAATGGTCTAAAAAAAAACATGTTGGCATGCGGCCGATACAAAAATAAAAAAAAAGATAAACTTTTTTAGATGCTTCATGAATTAGCGTCTTTTATTACAGTCGAATAAAGATTAATTGCTGTTGATTGAGTGAAATGTTAAGGATAAATGGATAGATAAATATCTTTTAGAAAAGATAACATATTTTTTTCAATGCCTGGTTCTTCTAAAGATTGAGAGTAAAAGCTGTAAACATGTTTTTGTGATTCTTTTACAACATTAAAGAAAAAGTAAGCTACTGCTCTATAGTTTGTCACGTACATATACTTAACAGAGTAAGACATAAGTTGTTGTCCACATTTTTGATAGTCATCAAACAATCAAAACTTAAAAAATGTAACTTTTATGTTGTTGTTATTTACGGCACTTGCTATGGACAAGTCCCCTGCTGATACAGTAGCAGATGTAAGCCGAAAGGAGCGTCTCTTGTTTTTGAAGTAGCACCAACTAGGACCAAGAGTACGATTTAGCTTCACTCTCACTACATTTGGTTGCACATCCCCTTTTTACATGGGGGCACAGTCACATATCTCACTGATAGATCACAGAAGAACAAACATGCCGAACCGGGGCTCCCAGAACACGAGGAAGAAGCTCTACCTCTGTACCAGAAAGCCGGCGTATTTTTTATAACTAAGAATATAATTTCTATTTTTTCGTATGATAATTTTTCATCTATTTATTAGTTTGGCAATTCTATTTTTGAAGACTGCTCTTTTATCCGTTTGGTTTTTTGAGATTGGTCTTTTTATCTGTTCGGTAATTCCATCTCTTAGCAGATTGATTTGTCTTAGTATTCTATGAGAAAAGAATCGTGAGATGCTTTTAGAATTTTCTCACTACTTTTAATTTCTGGTGCATAAACTATTCTACACAGACCTAAACAAGTGGTAATCATACAGAGCAAGATCAGGGAAATATGGTGATTCCTGCGATTTCATATGTACCCAGACACCATATGCACCTTTTCTGTATACCAAAAGAAGGCGTTATTTTTCTTTCTAAGGTTTTCATCGAATCTAATGCGTTATTCGTAGTTCTTATCCGACATGATAATTTCACCTCTTTGAAGTAGTTCTAAATGAATAATACTGATGATGTCTCATCAGGCACATACTAATTTTAAAAGGTGCAGTTTTGCTTTTGAACTTTAATGCATGACTTTTTCACATCGTCCGTTAAGCCATGTTCTAAGACAGAATATTTATAGTAAGATAGACAAAGAAAAATAGATGATGCGTAGAAATAGAAGCGGCACCAGAAATTGAACTTGGGAATGTCTTCAAGTTTTTCAAACTGCGAAAAGGGGTCAATACAACTTCCTTATTTGTTATTCCGGCTTTTCCTTCCATGAAAACACTCACAAAACTTTCATTAACATCAGAAGGCCATCTCAGGACAATTGATTTTCCTGAGTAAAATTATTATTTTGATATCTACCAAATCCTGTTTTTTCACATTCTACAGAGAAAAAAGTTTCTCTAAATAGGAGTCAAAATTATTTTTTTATTTTATTCTCCGAAATAGTTAAAGAATTGAATATCACTTAATAAACTATATCACTATTTAATAAAAGAATTATCGTATTCAAAAATTGGCCAATTTTATCAATAATTACAGCTGCAGACACAAAGGATATTTTTATCTCTCATTCGCAATGCAAACAGCCAAATAAAGCCAAGCCCTTTCCCCAGATTATATTCTGATGACAGATATAAATATTAATAATCAATTGTTTTAAAAATCGCATATTAATTTATATTTGCTACAATGCTAATGCAGATGTATGATTTGGATAATAAGACTAGGAAAAAAAATCGTGATCCTATTTATACTCTTGGAAATTTATATAATTTGTGAAAAAATGAGATGTTGCTTTTTCATTCTACTTTTTAGATTGAAAATTTTTTTTTTTGTCAATACATATAATTGAAATATTCGAATAAATTTATATATATTTTACAATAAAAAATTCCTATGTAAAATAATGAAGAAGAAACTTATATCTCAGAATGTATTTGAAAAATACAGCTTTAGAAAGAAATGTTTCAAAATCATTTTTCTTCGTGCTTTCTATTGGGCTGGATAAAATAAAACCTAAACAACATATAAATCAAACGAAATTTTTGGCGTTTATTGAATAAAAGATTTTAGTATCAAATTTTACTTATAGATTGCGGGATGGCAGTCATATAGTATTTATTTCCATATAAAAATATAAAGTGCACGCCGGCTCTCTGGCACAGAGGTAGAGCGTCTTCCTCGAGTTCTGGGAGTCCCGGGTTTGAGTCCCGGTTTGGGAATGATGTTCTTCTGTGTGCTATCTGTGAATGTATGACTGTGTCCCCTCTTTTTAAAAGGGGCTGTGCAAGTAAATGAGGTGAGTGTGTAGCTAAGTCGTATTCTTGCCCCTAGTTGGAGCTATTTCAAAAACAAGAGACGCTCATTTAACTTAAATCTGCTGCTGTATCAGCGTGGGTCTTGTCCATTGGTAAGTGTCATAAGTAACAACAACAACAAATAAAATGCATTACAGCGCATGACTATTAGGATTGAATATTTTTATAAAGAAAGGCGGATTCAGCTGTAGCAATTATATCTTTGCATATCATGCTTAAATTGATATAAGATACGGACATGCAAGAAAAATATGGTTGATAACATTTTCTGTTTAAGCAGCAAAATATTTCAATTATAAAACAATTCCATTCTATGATGAAGAGTTAGAAGGAGAAATTTAGTTTCTAATTTCGAAAATACTGTGAATGGTGATGCCGATAGTCGGTCGCCACAGGATAGATTGAATATGATTCTTCTTTCTTGTGTATCAAATGTGGCATTTTCAACTGTGAAGAAAATCTTACAGCGGATTTTGTATTTTCAGTCCTTTAGAATCGAGCTCTGCATGAAAGGACAGGAATTCAGTGGTTCACAAAAATTTAAACTTCGGTTTCTTTCTGGAATTATGGTTGATGTTACTTGAGCATGACAAATTCTATGGAGTCGTGGATTCCACTTTAACTATAATAGGAAAGTAAGCATTGACAATTGTCGATCTGGGTAATGGAAAACCTTCCCACTACTCAGGAACAACTCTTACATCCTCAAAAAGTAAATGCACGGTAAGGTTTTACAGCTACTTTTATCATTGATTTTTATGTTTAGAAGAGATAATTACTGATATAAACTTTTCTCTACAACAATGATGAGGATATTTGCAATCCTACATGTAAAATGATGATGATAAATAAATGATGATGTAATGAAATGAAATGATGTAAAAGGAAAACGATGATTATACATAAATGATGATGAAATGAAATGAAATAATGTAAAGGAAATCGATGATGATAAGTAAATGATGATGTAATGAAATGAAATGATGTAAAGGAAAAAGATTGTGATAAATAAATGATGTAAAATTGTAATCCTAGTGAATGTCTTCAGGACCTTTTTTTCTCGAGAGATGACGTACTTTCATACAATGATAGTCGTCTAAAGTAATTACTAAGACAGCATTTCGTCGATGTAAAAGTATTAAGCCGACATTTTCGAGAAGAATGACCTCATCTCGTCAAATATAACTCCCTGAGACCTCTGCTTATGAGGTTTCTTGATGGACAATGTCAAAATCTACGCCAGAACTGAAGGACGACATTAGGAGGCATGTTTTTAGTATTCTTGGAAATATACCCCTGCAAATTACGGGGAATATAGTTCAGCGACTACAGGGATTTTTGCAAAGGGAAGAGGGCATACTGAACAGTTCCAGTACGAGTTTTTATATTATATAATATTTTTAAAGCATACAAATTTTTTACTCATACTGCAACATCACCTATTGACATATAATATTATAACTATTTTGAGTAATAAAATGCTAGGCGCACTGTTCAATTATTTGTAATTGTACTTTTATCTTATTTGAATAAATACAATGCATTCTTAGAGCCCTCTGAAATAAGAAATGTATTTCTTACAAAATTTATAAATAAACCTACATAAAAGTTTCATATGTAATAATTTTCCATTAATAAACTTTTCATTATATTCCCTAATAAATTATTTTACCAACCACTGTTAATAAAGAAATCAACGAATTAGAATTTGAATGTAATTCACTATATTTCTGATACATACAAAAGCTATTTACGTAAAACATTTCCTTGTTTTTCTTTTAACATTTATAATACAATAAAGATATTTTGGAATGCAGATTAAAACTTTAATCAGTTTTTTATACCACGAAAATAACAATAAAAAATTTAATTATTATTTGGAGTCTGGCAGCAATTTAATTTTATAGGAGGAAATTCAAATAATAAAAATTATTTTTAAAATATAATTCAAATTATATATATATATTTATACATAATTTTAATAATTGCATTGACATTTTCTTTCTTTGTTTCGAAGATATGGAATTTCATTAAGTATTCTGTAAATAAAATGTAAAATTTCTTTCAACAAGGTCTTTCAGAAATGTATAAATAGAACAAATTATGTCTGCTCTCATGTTAAATGGGCACATTTTTCTTCGAATAGCTATAAAATAAACCCATTAAAATTATTATCAAGATGGAAAATATAACTCCAATATTAGAAAGTGAGTCAAAAGAGTTAGTTCTCGACGGACTTACAATTTTCATCATTTTTCACTTCTATCCCAATAAAGTATTAATTTAAACCTAAAGAATACAATATTTTTTATAAAAATCTTTTATGGATAGGAAAGTGTAATGAATAATTAAGCAGCTTCACAAGTTTTTGATTGTTTGGATTGATAATATTCTAAATGTCAAAGATAAGAGTGTACTGAACGTATCGAAGAAAATAGAAGCTGAAGAAATAGTAGTTAAACAACATTAAATTCGTTTGAAAGAATATGGATGTTATGGATGCAAGAGGCACGCTTTTAAGCAAAGAATACATTAAGACACGGCCGAATATAATTATGAACACAGATGACTTCATAAACAACGTAATGTACCTGTATTATGATTTTGTTTTCCGTTGGAGATTTGTGAAAGAGAAATTTTTATATTTGGAGAAGGGCAATTGCCAAAATGAATTGGTTTGTGCAACATATTTATATCGCAATAAGTTAGGAATCATAGAGAAATCAACAATTTTCTCTTAAATAGTGTTCCATTCTCTATGTGTCGAAATGCCTATTTTTGAGATTAAAGAGATCAAAGACAACAATTTATATTGATTGTGCTTGGTTTAAGAATGGTAATTTTTTAGTTTTTGAAAATGGTAATAACACTCTTGTCATGGTAATATCTTTTCTAAATGCATTTCGACACAGAAGAAGACAACACTTCTTCCTTCTTCTAATTCAATAAAGATTAGTGTTGCTCTTTATGTATAGCTGCAATAATCATAGAAAATCGTCTAGCATCAATAAATTTTGGACTCTGTTGTTGTTGTTGCTGTTAATGGCACTTGCCATGGACAAGCCCCCTGATGCATCTTTGAAATTAAGCCAAAATGGGTGTCTCTTGTTTTGAAAAAGCGCCAACTAAGGTCCAGAGGAGCTTAGGATTAGATACTCACTCATTAAATTTGCTTGCACAGCCCTTTTTTTAACATGGGGCACATTCATAAACGTCAGACAGATCACAGAAGAACAACCCTGCCCTACCCGGGACTCGAACCCAAGATGCCCCGTTCCAAGATGCCACGGGGAAGAATCACTACCCCTCAGCCGGGACGGTGGCAAATTACACTCTTAATTGAATAAATATACAGACATATACAAGTATGCAGTTTTTAACTTTAGAATTAATTTTACTTTCCGTGATCGTTGTGATCGTTACATCATCGTTCGGTGATTGTTTTGATCGTTACTTCATCGCTCTGTGATCGTTTCATTTGTGCTATATATTATTCATCCATTCTTTTAACTTGTTTATAATACATTTTTTCATTCGTTTTTTCTTTACAATTTATATGCTTCGACTAATTGTAATTTATCAGAAATTGAATATTTCACCAGTGTATTTAACATTACGGAATTAAAGCCTATTTTAAATACAGTCCGAATTTTAATTTGATAAAAATTGCTGTGAAAGAAACCTTTTCCACAAGTAATTCTTTACAAAGCAAATTTTTCCAGAAAATCAATGTTGATTGTGCTACAACTGAGATAAATACCTTATTAATTTCAAATGATCAAGCTTTAAAAGAAGCATTCTGTTCAGTAAAATTTGAATATTACTTCATCAAATATTAACCATGCTAAACAATTCATTCATTCCTAGTAACCATACTGAACAATAACTTCCATTATTATTCTACAGCATTCTCTCGTTTCTGCACATGAACTCTTGAATTCAATGGTTACTATGAAATTTAATTAATACATGTTAAAACAGGAGAATTTAATTTGCTGAAGGCAGAAAGACCAAAATGTATTGTGGGTATTATTTCTTCTAATATATCAGCACAAACTAACAGCTGTGAATATCTCAGTACTCTTTTAACACATTCAATTAAGTTATTTTGTAACGAAAGTCGCCTTAATATTAAAGTAAACACACCATTTTGCAACAGTGGCAATATTAAAAGTTTTGAAATAGTTAAAGTAAATATAATGTAATATAATCCAAACAGCAATACAATACAAACTATATATTTATAAAGCCATTAAAATTTTTCATTGCTAGATACATTAGAATATGCTACGTATTATCGAAAATTCTATAAGTAAGGAAAATAAATTATGTATAATTTTAATTCATTTCAATTAAATAATTTGATCTCTTGTTTTAAAAGATGCATACAATTAAAATATAAAAATGAAACGAATAAGTGCCGAATGTTAAGTTAACGAATATACAAAGTACCCATTAAGGTCTAGACCTCCTTTAATAACTTTGATAAACAACATGTATATTCAGAAAAATGTAGATCATTCATGCGAAAGTGTCTAGGCATGTAACTATTTATGTAACAGCTATTTTACATAAATTTTCTGATTCAAAGTTTCAACATTTTGAATTTTTTGCCCAAATTTAATTTTTTTCCAATTAACTGAATATTTCCGCATTCCGAAATGCAAATTAAACTAACAAAAACGATGGAAAGAATTCATTTTAATTGAAGGCATTTTTTTCATTAAATGTTATAAAATTAATTCAATTAGAAAGGGATTTTGCATAGAGAATTTTCAAGGACTACTTTTGCATTTAAAAAATACATTGTTAAACTTAAGTTATATAAAAAAGTAATTAATGAAGGTTCAATATTCGTTACGATCGACTGTTGCCTAAGTTTAAAATGTTGTTTTCACTTTTCCGTACCCCCCCCCCGGGGGCACCTCGTAATTGGGGATGAGATGTTTCCGGTGTGGTGGTTGGATCTCTCCAACCCGGTAGATACACCAATAGGTGGGGGTTAGGCTCCTCCCATCGATGACGCGAAGTACTTCATTCGGAGAGGGTTGTACTGCGGCCAGTGATGACCATTAGTACTCAACCACAATTCCCGCTAATTGCTGTTGCGGTGGTTCGGTCATTCAGTTCCTATGGTTAATCGGTGTGCCTTTGTGGAGGGTCAGAGAGTCTGTTCTATGACTTCACGTTTCCATATACATAGCATAGAGGAAATAATGTAGTAGTTAAGAAATTCCAATGCGATGTTTTGACGAATTTTCACAAATGAGCCCTTATAAGTTCAAAAAAAGACATTTTTGACATTGTTTCTTTTTGTGAATTTATCTCAAAACTCAAACATGCTATCAGCTAGACATTTGAAATATGTTATATAGATTTAGGAATAAATGTGTAGTTTTCTGTTAAATTTGAGAATGAAATTTCATTAAAAAATGTATAGCTGATGTATAGCTGATTCGATTATTTCAAAACTCCAGCATGTCAGATAAAATTTATGAACACGTTTATACCTAAAGTATATATTATTATTAAATTTAGAAATAAATCTTTTAAGGGATTTACCACCTATTTGTCTATACTTTCACTTAGAGACGAACGAGCAACTTATAACCGGAATGTATCAAATCAAAGAAATTCTGTATATTTGAACCACATTATACACGCTACATATATTTTTATATATATTTGAACCACACTTAAAATATATTATTCAGTATATTCGAACCACAAAGGAGTGGAATATGGGTTTGTTTAGAATGATTTAGGTCTTATTCTGCAAAAAAGACGCTCAAAATATACATTATTTCGATGCATTAAGTAAAAATGTTAGATTTATGACAAATATCTATATTTGGCAACAAATTTGCACTAATGCTAAACAAGGCATTGGTGGTCTTGTCCAAGGATAGGAGTGTGCGCGAGAAAATGCCGATCTAATATGCCATTCCGGCTAGTTTTAATGCTGTTTTTTAAGATGATTTCAGACTTCTACCAACAGATATTTTCATGTTTAAATGTATTATGAACCATAAATAGATCATATGATGAATCATTGTAATAGATCTATACAAACATAGAAACTGAACTGCATACTGATTAAGTTGCTTAATTCATGATTTAATGGTAGATGCAGGATTGCACTCATCTCAAATGGGTATACCTTTAGCGAGCAACTCCGTATTTGAATTAGTTGATAAACATATGAGTCAAGTGACACACTGGCTACGTAATTGCTTATTATCCGAGTGAGGAGACTATATATTAATGTAACGATGATTGCATTAATCGAATTCATTGCAGTTTATCATACAAATTAAGGCCAATTAATTTATTACAATTTATCATACAAATTCCGGTTAATTAATTTATTACAGTTTATCATACCAATTACAGTGAATTCCTTTCTTACAGTTTATCATTCAAATATTATATAAAAAAAATGTTATTTTTCCTGATATTTCAGAGAGTAAAAATGTCCTATTTTAACTTTTAAATTGCTGAAAAGAATTCATAATCATATTTCTACATCATTATTTGCTCTAACTCCTAAAGAAATTAATTTTGAGTTTCCCTAAGCATATAGCTTTGTGGTGCATTTTTTTTATTTAAAAATGTTATGGATGATTATAAAATTCACACAAGTAATATTTAGCAATTTTCCATTAATTGAATTTATTGCAGTTTATCATACAAATTACAGTCAATTAATTTATTAAAGTTTATTATACCAATAACAATGAATTACTTTCTTAAAGTTTATCATTCAAATATTATATAAAAAATTAATTATTTTGCCTAAGATTTCAGAGAGTAAAAATTAAACACTCCTTATAAAATTAATTTTAAGTTTCCCTAGGTATATAGCCTTGTGTTGCACTTTTATTTAAAAAAAATATTATGAATGATTCTAAATTTCGTATAAGTAACATTTAGCAATTTCTTCATTAGACATTAGAAATAAATATTATTAAACACGACAACCAGCATTTGGTCAAAAATAAACCCCAGCAACTTTTAACTTTTCTGCTTATAAAGTTTCCAAATAGGCATCGAAATAGCTACCAAAAAATTCGATCCCCTAATCTTGCTTTGAAATATATGTAATAAAGTATCTGTAATAAATACGTAATAAAATATATGTAATAAATACGTAATAAAATATATGTAATAAATACGTAATAAAATATATGTAATAAATACGTAATAAAATATATGTAATAAATATGTAATAAAATATACGTAATAAATTTAATTTACTCTGAAATCTATGTAAACGAAAAAAAGAATTTTTTTTGAAATAAATGCCATTTGTAAATTCGATATCATTTTTTAACTAGACGGTCCAAGTGAAAATAAGCAAAATTTGAAGATTTCTGTCAAAATGTAACTATAACCCATTTACTACTATGCCTTAACTGTAATTTGATTTTCTGTATGTCTGTGGGGAAATTGACAAAGACAGAAAAATGAAAGTTGATACATAGTTTTATCATTTTAAAGTATATGTTTGTACCAAGTTTTGTAACAAATTGACAAAGACAGAAAAATGAAAGTTGATACATAGTTTTATCATTTTAAAGTATATGTTTGTACCAAGTTTTGTAACAAAGAAGGGAATGGTGTCTTTCATTTGCATAAATCAATAAATCAGCAAATTAGATAAATGAAATTTGGTAGGTGATCTTGTTGAAAAATTACAGTTTTGTGTCAAATTTTGTCTTTACCTTGTTGACATAAAGGCGACCGAAATGCATGCATAATTTTTTCTTAGATTATAGGACACAATATGCTAAAATATGAGACACTTAAAAAATGTACGGCATGTGTTGACTTGTAGAATATAATGTCTGTTCATGTATCATAGTTTTTATGTGATGGTGACGTATATAATAAATTTATAATGTAGAATATAAGAAAATTTCGTTCAATCACTCTGCATTTATTAAGATATAAAATCTGGCCCCTTAAAAATGAATCTTTTTTAATATTTCATTCACCGACAAATGGAAAAATTAATTTGAGCTGATTTATCAATATGTGTAGTTCCAGGGGATTATTTTTTTTCTTAATTTGGTATACAATGCCACTTAATGACCGAATTTAAATGATACAAAGTTTCATGTAACTAAATTCTATTAACTATTTTTTTCTTTATAATTCCTTTTTTTCTTCTTTTAAATTCATTTGTATAAAAATTTATATTCATTGCATATTTTTATTTCATTAAATTGATTTGTATTAATCATGACATTTTGTTCAAAATTTTTAATTAATTGAAGATTTTCAAAATACATCTTATTACTTGAATTTCAATAAATACTCAATTTATGTAAATTAATAAGATCTTTGTTAAATTCTTTTTTGTTCTACATGGATGATAAAACTATTTCGTTGAATTTGGACACTCTTAAAAAATTTTGGTTAGTTTCATTTATTATGATGGCAATTTTTATGAAGTATTTCATGAAATATACTTTTTCATTTATAACTATTTTACCCAATGTCATTTAGCCATTAGTATATATATATCCCCTGATAAGCTAACTAAAAAGCTAATATAAAAAATTTGAATCTCGTTGTTTAAATCAAAAGTATGCTTAATCCAAATGAACTCTGCAAACTGAATAAATAGTATAATATAGATTGAATAAATAAAATTTCTTTTGATTTGATTAAAATTTTAATGAAATTCAGAACAAGGAAATTTTAATAAAATTCAGAACAAGAAAAATTTATAAAATTCATCAATCCCATCAAGCAAATAAATTATAAAATTAATTCCAATAGCATTAATTCAATAATTTTTTTATGCACAGCGTTAATGACGTTATATGCTTTTTCAGAATCTAAAAACCGTTAATATTACACAGCTTTTAGAAGTTTATTTACTTTTGATTTAAATGTAGAGCTTAATTTAAATCAAAACTTACAATTTTAGATTATAGCAAAATTATAAGCAAATAATATTTAAAACCCATTCAATATTATTTCACGGATCGTCAAAGAAATTTATCAATACTCTCTACGAAAGAAAAGAAATATTTATAAAAATAATATATTAACTTAAACCATTTAGATTCAATGAATGAAATTGATTTTCTAACGAAAATTGAATGACTTTATAACCATTTATCTTCTAACATTTATTTGTAGTTGTATTAGATCATCAAATGGAAATCTTATCTGAAGCATGGAAATAAATTTTATTATGAAACTGATATTAGATTGCATTATTTCAAAGAAAAATTGAATTGCGTGAAATGTTTATCTAAATAAATATTTAATAGGAAGCTTGTTTGGTTATATTCTTTGTAAATTTATTCAAGGTTTTATTTTGAAATAAGGTCAAATTTTTGTTTTTCTCTTTTAGTAAAATAATTTTTATCTAATTATAAATTTGCATTTTAAGAAAAAATAAAAGTATAAAATATTTTATAATTAACTTATTTATAAAACAAATTAGTTATTGACAATCACGGAATTTGATTTTATATATTTTCTTAAGAAATCTTTGTAAAAATCATCTTCATCTCCATTTGTAAAAATCTCTATTGTGCAAAAGAGTTTTTTTTAATGTATTTCTGATAAATATTGTAGGACAATGAATGCCATCAGATGAAAGAAATATTTTATATTCAAACTGAAGTCATTTCATTTTTAAATAATTCTATAAATTATCCATTTTCTTATTATCTTTAGACTATTTTTCATAATATCTTTCAGAACTTTGATTGATCGCATTAGCCTATTGTTATCTTACACGTTTTATATCAGGTCTTAAAGTATTCAAAATATTTTGTAAACTTATTAAACTTTAAGATATAAAAATAATTATTTAAATAACATGTTTCATTAGTTCACTAAAAAGAAGGATTAATACATGATTTTACAATTAGAATTTTAGAGATTAGAGCAAATATCATGAAGCGCTCATAGATAAATTTTTGGTAAATTGGAATTTTAAAGGATTTTTTTTTATATTTTAATATCATATTAAAATTTAGAAATACTTTTTATAGTTTTACTCGTTAACTTTTCTTTAATGTTTTTTAACACACCACTATTATGATTTTTGCTTTTAATAAAAATAAAAGAATATATATTCTGAATTTCTTCCTGTAATTAAATAGTGTTATTAAAATTTTATTTATTTCTCTTTTTACTCTTTCATATAATTTTCTAATACTTTTATTGAATTATTATTGAATAAAATTATCAAAGTTGACATTTACACCTCTTAGATGGTGTTTCTAAAAGTAATCGAAAGAGTTTCCTATTCATCCATTAACTAATAATAAATTTTTGAAAATGCTGAAATGTTGATATTCATTTAGAAGAATGATTGCATATAATTTCAAAAGTCTATTAGGTAAATAAAAGTTTAAAATAAATTCTTGAAAACGCTGTAGAGCCTATAGGGATTTAGAAAATTTTGCATATAATTTCAAAAGTCTAGTAAGTCTATAAAAGTCTATACTTATCGCAGTAAAAAATTATTAAAAAGTGGAACCCAAATTTCTTTTTTTATATCAAGAATTCTATATTTATGAAATATACCAAGTTCAATGAAAGCATTTAAGAATTAATTTTATAGCTCCAAGTGAAATATTTATTATCAAATACTAATAACTTTGACTTAAATACATACATAGAAAATATGAACTTTTTATGAAATTATTTTGTAGAAAGGGCAAAAAACGTTATTTTTTAAAAAGTAATAACTAAAATATTTAACTAAATAGTACACTACTTCATTTCTTTTGAGATTAATAGCTCTAAAACTGAAATAAAACTTTCACCTTTAAGTATGCTAAACAGAAAGCTATTGTTTGCAGAAATGCGATCTATGCCATCATCTCTTTACAGAGAATTCAGATTGTATTCAAACGAGGCTTAGAAACCAACGATGCAAGTGATAATTGTTTTGGACAAACGTTAGAAGGATGGAGCTATTTAACTTATTTGGATCATGCACGTCAAGCTTCACCTTTACTTTACAAGCTTCCGGAATGTAAGACGTGAGATATATTTGTTTAAGCTAGAAAGTTCAAAGGTAGGACTACTATATATTCTTTATTTAAAACAGTTACTGCCTAAGGTTTATAAAAAAATAATTCAGAATATCGATCATAAGAAAAGTAAGGTAAATTACAAAGGGGGATAAATCAATTATTGTAAAATGATTATTATGTTACGAAAATATTTGTGAAAATATAATAACTTATTGTTACATTTTCAAGATATTTAAAGAGTATTTTTATTTCCCATGCGAAGCCCACTGTTTTAAGCATCAAAAAGATACTATGGTATAAATAAATTATTGTGAAATTATTATATTACGAAAATATTTGTGCAAATATAATATTGTTGCATTTTTAAGACATTTAAAGAGTATTTTTATTTCCCATTGAAAGCCCAATGTTTTAAACTTATCAAAAACATACTATCAAATCTTTTAATTTTGTCGTTCAGAAATGTAATAATGTATAATCTTAGCTAATATTTGAAATAGTCATTTTTAATAATATCACATACCTTACACAATTATATATAGTATAATATTAATTCATAAAACGGTTTCATTATATATATATATATATATATATATATATATATATATATATATATATATATATATATATATATATAAATTCTAAGATGTTAGTGCTGCAATACAGTAGAAATATATAAAAATAAGAAATGTAATTTAAAAACAAAATTTTTTTAAGAAACCTATAAAATGTAATAATTACTTCAAATAATTGAAAGTTCTTTAGACAAACAATTAACATTACATATTTTAATCCTACGAATACGCTATTACCAACACTTAAGTGCCAATGATTTTTAAGCATGCTTTATCAGCTTTCAGTTTTTATTTGTTTTAAACACTTTTTACAAAGTGTTCATTATTTCTCCGCCGTTGTCATAAGACTAAGAAAAGTGTGAAATGCATGCCGATCTGGGATAACCCTTCATAAAATCATATTTAAAAACAAAAATTTAACACGAAATTCGATCAAGTACATAGGTTATGAAATAAAAAAATATTTCAAAAAATAAACTGAAATTATAAATTATTAATATATATTTAGAATGATAACTAAATTTATAAGAATATACAAAATAAAATTTTAAAAATCATGATTCAATAATTCCAGATTTAATCTATTCAGAAAGATGAAACTTTATTATAGTGATTGTTTATTGACTAATGTAAGATAATCCTTCAAGAAAAGATTTAATTCAATTAATTTGACAGCAATGAAAAAATTTGGATTTGTGTTATAAAATTATTCAAAAATTATTTTTAAGTAGTTACTTCTTATAGATAAGCTAATTTAAAAAAACATTATATTTCATAAAAATAATTTATATCTGAACATAAACTAAAATCATTTTTACATAATATTAGAAATGCTATTTAAATTAAATAATGTGATTTAGTAACATTTAATTTTATGGGACAAAGAACTACTTCTCCATGATGAAAAAAATATATAAGGCTTGTAAAAATTATACTTGATATTATAAAATACATATGCAGAAAGAGGTTTTCAAAAATAACAAGAAATAACAAAATACACCTATAAATGAATTTTCATAATTACAGTAAAAAACACAAAGCGATTCCTATGATTATGCTCATTTCTCCCCTCAACTACATGTTGAAAATTATAATATAAAATGAAGTTTATATTAAATTAAATTAAACATAATTTATTTAAAATAATAACAATGTATCTCATAATAAGTGATTATATAAGACAGTTGCGATGATTATATAAGACAGTATAAAAAGAGCTGATAGAAATGAAAATGATATAACTGTCTTAAGCATCACAATTATTAATGAATTAAACATCATATTTCAAAGCGGAATCTTTGTTAACAAAAAATGTTTATAAATTTAAAAAAAAATGAAAAAAAAAAACTAAATTAAGAAGAAAAAGTAAAGACTAAAATATTTTGGGAGATAAAAAGTGAATACATCAGGATATTTATCTTTGCAATCACTTAAAGTGATTAAGAACTAAAATCGGAGGAAAAAGTTTAGATTCTTCTTTGAAATAATTTATCTGAAAGCAGAGAAATCAATATCTGTTTTCGTAATACGATCACTAAAATGTGTAAAATGTGGTTGCTTCGGTTTTAAACTATACTTGTTTATGTAGCATTTATAAAAACAAATAATACATAAAGTGACTTCGTGTTATACATCATACACAGTTTATCTGTAAATATTTATGCAATTTATTTATATGTTCTAAACGTATTTAATCAGAATGAAATTGATATTGATTTTTTTGTTTCTCTGTCATATTTATTTAGAAATAAATTACAGACTGTCATTAGTTCATTGTAAATGTAAAATGGTTTAATGTAACGTAAAAAAAACATTAATCCTTATCTTTTATGAATAAACATAAATATATTCTAAAGTTCTTTTAAAATTTAATACAAACAAAGTTGTTGTTCCTTTGAAATGAGTAAAATAAAAGGAATTTTTAAAATTTAAATAGACTTTATAACTTTGATGTTTTGCTTTGAAAAGATGAAAATAGAAAAAAACTCATTAAAAGGCAATAAGCCCAATTTCTGGATACCCTTTCAGTAATGAAATTACCTCATTAATTCAAATCGAATCGCAGCTCATATTTTTTTTAAAATTTCAATTATTATGTTAAATTTATTTAAAATATTTTATTTAAAAAAGTTCAAAATGATTTTAATCAGAAAAAAATACATCAAAAGAAGTGCTCAAAGGCAGCACAATCAAATGACAAATATTAAGCGAATGATTTAAAGATATTCAATTTCCGTAGCAGAATGGACTATTAATACAGAATTTTTATTTCTTTAATATATAGTGATCTTTTTTTTCACAGAACCATTTCATAATCTTGATGTCTGTTACTATATAATCATCGCTTTGATTCAGAATAGATTTTAAATTTATTTATGCTAAGAATAAATATTCCAAAGCAGAGATAGATTGAAAGTTCAAAATTTATTATTAATGAAATAATTTTATTTTCATATTTTGAGCAAGGTTGTAGCAGTTGAAAGTGATGTGCTAAAAATGAGTAGCGATTTGAAATTCCATTAAAAAATAAATTTAATTTTTAGAAATTGAATTTGCTTTTTTTGCTAAAAATTTTAATAATTTAGTCCATGAGATATTTTTTCCCTTAAAAATAAAGAATATGTTTCATTAAAATATCATTATAACACTAAGAAGCTATTTAAAGTATTGTGGAAAAATGATGATTCATAAAAATTGTTTACGAGAATAATTAGCTCCAAAGTGGTGTAAAAATGTTGAAAAATTATTTAATTTTAAAATATTCCACATTACAATGTTTATTGAAAGCGTACGAACAAAAATATCATCTTCATAAACATTGTTTTAAATAGTACATAGGAAATAGAAACAGACGCACACATGTTTTTTTTATTTATGTTTAAAACTTGTAAAATTATATTCATGGCTTCTAAATTTAGTGCATGGTAATTTAAAAATTTAAATCATGGGAATTTAATTAGTTTTTTTCTACATTTAATGAGAAAATAACCTTTTGTTGTGCTTGCATAAATGATGATTATCAGAAATTCCGCTAATGAAAGAAACAGGACACAAACAACAAAGGGGGATATAGAACAGCTGAAATATGCTTATATATTTTTTATCACTTTTTGTTTTCCTATTTATATATAAAAAAGAATAAATAAGACAATTAAAACATTTGAAGAATGTATCAAGAATTGTTTTGAAATTAATTTGAGTATATTTTTCAAGAGCGTTATTAATTTTCAGTGTCAGGGAAAAATAATATTTTTTTATTCTTTGAGAAACGCTTTCTTATAAGAAGTAAATATTTAATTTCCAATTAAACTGATTCTGATAAGATATAGAAACAGTTCATTAGTTATTAATGTATTCAAAATTTGATCTTTGTAAGATAATTCAGATATTATCCTTAAAGTATATTTGGATTATGATGGTAATTACCGCCAAATTATTGAAAGCTGCTCATGGCTCTATTTGAGAACATTCCGCTAAGATGTAATTAATTAATACAAACAGGTCGAACCCTGCATTGGCAGATATGACATACAGTGATCGCCACAAGCTATCAATATCAATTATAGAACGATGCCAGTTTATATGATGTTGATAGGTAAAATGATTTTCGCAGATCAATGGCTCATTAGTATCTATTTTACAGTAAACTAATAGAATAACTATTATTTCTAATTAATATAGAGGAAATAACTTTTTTTAATCTATAATCATAGAACGACTAAAGAAAATTGTTCAAATGACATTTATTTTATTAGCAAATTTATGTATATATAAAACACTAAGGTACGTGGTAAAGAAATCGATCTAATTATTTATTTCGGAATGGCAGCAATGAAATGTATTTATATCGATATTCGAAAGTTTCAGCAGAATGCTTCATCGGTGTTTTTACAAATGCACTTAATTTCCCACCAGGATGATCGGAAATTTAATCGGAATCGGAAGTTTAATCGGAAATTTTAATAACTGAGAGTGAAAAAGATTAAAATAAAATCTGCAATGCATATTTCAATGTATCATGTCAGAACATCATTTCTTCAACGGCAAAGCAACACTTGTTAGTGCAAGTTAAGCTATATTTTTATTTATTTTAATTCTTTAATTGAATAAGTCACTTTAGTATCGCAAACGACCATAAAACACTTTGTCTGGCATTTATTGTTTAAAAAAATATCACATTTCCAATATATTTCATTTCATATAATCAAGTGCTCAAAATGACATTTTTCTAGGTTTTATTTACTGTATTAATTAACTTATTTTTAAAAAAAACCAGAGCTTTTGTAACCTCAATGGTAACACGTTATTAAAAGCTGTATTTTTGTGATGCTTGCGCAGATATAATTTTTTAATTAAAATTCCGCCTATGGATTTTTGTTGACACCAAAAACCTCATCTCAAAAACAACATCATGTTCTGACATGATAAAAAGACTTAACCCTCATTATGGGAATTCACTATAACTAGTAATAGATAATTACTTGATTACTAGTAATAGATAAATTCCTAAACCATGAATTTCCAAATAAAGTTTTACGAATTATCTCAACACTCGAAAACATTATCTCTTTCATGGTATCAATTTCATTTATACATGGTTTTCATTTTCATTTTTAATAAAGTTTTCAAGTTTAATGTACAATTTTACGATGCCGTCGTTCTGGCATAAGGGTAGTGTGTATTCCCCGTTATATCGGAATCCTGGGGTTGAGTCCTGATTCGGGAATGGTGGCTCTTTTGTGTTCCATTTGTGAGGTGTGAATGTGTTCACTTTAAAAAGGATTTGTGCCAGCTAATGTGATTAATGAAGTAGCTAAGTCGTACACTTGGCCCTAGTTGGCGCTATTGAAAAAACAAAGGACTCTCACTCAGCTTAAATCCCTAACAGATTTATCAGCGACCTTTTGAAGGGTCATTAGTAACAACAGCATTAAAATAGTTTGGATATCATAATTGGTTTGATTTAATTTGCTTTAAAAATAATTTTATGAGTAATGCTTTTTTAATATTACACGTTTCAAATTCATATCCATCAAATTATTCAGTCACAGGTTTTGGTAATGTTAAAAAACTTATGCTTCTTAATTCCGAAACAGCATTTTCATTTCCTTTTAAATTTCGTAATCTATACAGTTTTAATTTCAGTTAACAATAATTTATTGCAAAATGAATTCGATTCTAGTATTATCAAAAAACTTACATAGATATTTTTTAAAAATGAATTCCATATTAATATTTTTGTAGCCTAAAAAATCAACAATCTTGGCGAGAAAGCTGGTCTCAGAAGCCAATTGATTACTTCAATTCCACTACGGTTTTGGTTTATCTCTTTCATTTCTTCTGTGACAAAAATTTAACACTGATAGATCATCTTTTTCAGAAATATTTTAACGAAACAAACTTTCTAAATAAACTATTATTTTGCTTTTGGTTAAATAACTGCAAAGAATCGGAGTCATCGATCAATTCAATTCCTAGAGTTTATTTAAAATATAGAGCTGTGATCTCCAAAACTTTTAGTTAGTCTTTCACAATTTGCATTTTGAATGCTAATGTTTTTATTAGTATAATAATTTGAAACAAAAGGAAGGGTTGTGTAATTACATTTATCATGTAATTTTTTTTATAAATATCTAAATTTTATAAACTTTAAATTTTGGTCCAAATACATTAGTTGAAGCATTTTTGCATTTTCTGTATAACCACAATAACTCAGGTATACTAAGAGCTATATGAATGAATATTAAAGTCATTATATCAAAATAATTATTTTGAATCAAAATTTAGACTATACATGTCAAGAGATGAATTATTTGGATATTAAATTAGCCATGGGTTTGCAAACACAATAACTTAAAATTTCAATATACTATACAATTGGAATAGATGGTTCGTATGAAAATGTGCCTCAAAATATTTTTAAACAATTCCAAATAAAGCATTAAAATATAAGAGAAAATCCTATATAGAACATTCTCAACATCTTTAATTACGTTAAGGATCAGAATTTCATTCAGATAATAATGACTATCATAACGATGCATTATCGGTATCGATCGGTATGTTATCGTTTTCATAACGATGATAATTCTAAATCATCCTTAATATACTGTCAACATATCGGAGAAAATCGAGTGTAGAAAATTTTGAACTTTTTTACTGACATGGTTACGATCTTAATTTCATTCTGATAATAATATCGATATATTATCGTTTTCATAAGTATTATAAGTCTAAATCTTTCCAAATTTACTGTCAAAATCTAAGAGAAAAACAGGTGTAGAAAATTCTGAACTATTTAACTACATGATAACAATTATGATATCATTCCGATAATGATGCCGATCATAAGGATAAATTATCAGAATATATTCATAAATTATCATTTTCCTAACGATCATAATTCTAAATCATCCTTAATATACTGTCAACATATCGGAGAAAATCAAGTGTAGAAAATTTTGAACTTTTTTACTGACTTTCATTCCGATATTATTATCGGA
>JAOUZG010040071.1:1183150-1198304 GCA_026289955.1 Argiope argentata | reverse complement strand
ACCATTGTTGATAAAATACGGTTTATTTATCCAATCACGTTCCATTATTTTTTCAATTAGTAATGGGCCACACTTAATGTTCAAATATTAATTCATTATTTTTTATTAACTAATTAAAAATTAAATTTCGCCAAAAATCTTCATTTCCCCGCCACCAAATAAGTAACGAATTCAGTTTGTTTTTACCCAAATATAATAAGGTTAGAAGTAACATGTTTTGGGCCGATTATTTTAAACGATTCCGTTTGTCTCCATAATTCTTGGTGCATTTAAAATCAAGCATTGTTAGTTAATCGATGTTTCAAATTCATTTTGAAGTACTTTCGAATTAAAGTAAACAGAATATAGAAAATTAGAAATCTCTAATCTATATAGCGTATCCCAACTTACGTAGAAAAAGCAAGCATTTTGTGTTGCCACAATTGATTTTAAATCCTCAATTGGCGTTGAATATTCAATGCTAGTATAATTTTTTTAATCAATTATTTATAGTAATTGCCCTCGTTAGGCCGGATAATTTGGTTGGTAAGGCGTTGGATTCCCATCCCTTGGGCAGAGCATTCAAACACCATGTATAGAAACGAGAATGGAAAATTGCTTTCTATTCTGCCGCTTAATATCGTGATTCTGTCATGTTTCTATATATATTATTAATTGCAATTATTTAATAAAGAGTAACTAAAATAAAAATTTTCTTTGTTAACCTAAGTAGGAATTGGTTTAAAAAATAGTTTTTTTTTCTATTACTTGTTTTTTAGTATGTAATAATTCTATTTAATTTATTTTATTACAAGATTTTATTTAATTTCAAAATTGTACTACAAAATAGTATAACAATATAGTACAAAATAGTACTGCAATACAGTATGTACAAATCTATATTACAAAATAGTCATTATCATAATTTATTCTAACTATTGTGAAACAAATTATACAGTAACTAATATTGACTGTATTATTAAATTAAATTTATAATTTATTATTCTGGAAACGCAGCAGACATGCTTGTTGCAAGATGGTATGTTTACATCAAAATCTGTGTTGGATAAATATTAATATCGCGAACTATATGTTGACGCAGTAACTGTGAATGTCTTTAGAATAAATTTTACTAAAATAATTAAAAGGTTCTTTAAATTTTAGAGAATTACATTAATATATTCATTAATTACTACCAGAAGTTTTGTTATAACGAGTGAATATTGGGAGAACGCTCAACACTTTCATATCTCTCTACAAATAACTTCCTTTACAGCTTTACCCTATACAAATATTAATTGCAGTGTAGGTGGAATAATGAACAATAGCTCTGATTTTGTTGAATGTAGCGTTAAGGACATGTAAAATTCTAATGTGTCGCTTAATGGAAATAAATGAATTAATTTTACCTGTCGTCTGCCTTCATTATCAAGATATTTAATTAAATTAATATTACTGAGTGCTAAAAATAAAAACAGGGAATGAATTTAATTAATTCGACTTTTGACGTTACTTAATTTCTCATCATTGTTTTATTTCAATTAAATTTAAGGATAAAAAGATGTATCTTCTAATATCTGAAGTTTTACCTACTCTTTACATGCCTGTAATAAATTTAAATATATAAAGTTATTCTTCAATAAACAGTGAAACGCACAGTCTATAGAAAATTAAAAAATTATTTCTGGAATCTTTAAACCTTGAGGTTCTTTTTAATATTTTAGGTGTAGCGGAGAGCGCTAGGTCCGAACTCCCAATCTTATGGTTAATAGCCGAGTAACTTATACGTTGGGCCAAAAGTACACTTCGGTCCGAGGGATGTTATCTTGCTTATATGTATAGCAATCAGCACAGAGTATGTATCCAGTGAGTTTTGGCGAACGATACTTATGTGAGTTGGTGGTGATGTTAACAACTGTCGTATTTAATGCGCGTCTAAAGCTTTCAGTCGCCGATAGAGGGCGCCACTACAGTTGAACGAAGCTATGTGCGAAGATTGCGTTTATCCAAGGGTCGGTAGACAGGGTTACCATTTTAGAGTGTGTAGCGAATACGCTAGTACGTGTGTGTTGATTGGGTAGGCCCGAACTCACAATCTTATGGTTAGTAGCCGAGTAACAAATCCGTTGGGCCAAAAGTGCACTTCGGTCAGAGGGATGTTATCTGACTTATATGTAGGGCAATCACCACAATATCAATAAATACATAGATAACAAATTACTTGAGTAACCGATCATGAAGATATATTCAAAATTTCATACAATCAAGAATATATTTAAAATTTTCATTAAAATTATATTTTGACTTCGGAACTAAGGAGAAAATCAAAGATATGATTTTACTTCATGAATTGCTTTGATTACATTACATATTACGTGCATGTACATATCTAAAACATATTGCATAAACAGGTTACATTTCTAAAACTGTAGGAAGAATTCTTTGAATATGTAAAATCTTCCAGACAGTTGCAAGAATGTTAAATATTCAAAATAAAATAACTTCTTAAAGCGCTACTTGCATTACATTCGAAATTCAAATGAATGGAAGTTTTATGTTCCCTTTTAAAAATATAATTTTATTTTTGCCTTTACAGCTTTATTAATCATCTATATGCTTTTATATAACTGTTCTTTAAAAGTCTGTGAGTGTAAAAGTATTTTTCCTTGCTTAGTTTTTAAAATGATGTTTCACATGAATATATTTTATAAAATATCAAATTCAATACATAATTTTATATCTCATCAAAAATTATTCTAAAAGAAATTGAAGCCTAAAGCATTAACTGGATTTATTTTATAACGTACAGTGAGCATTAAATTTTCAATCTTATCTGATTAATTGCTTGAAAACATGATTTAAAATCTATTTTTATAAATACAATAGAACAAAATTTATAACAAAATATATTGAATTAAAGAAAATAATACAAAATATAATGAAACATAAACAATTTTTTTAAATTCTAAAATGGAATTATCTAACCCTCTTTACTGGAGCCTTTGTTAGAATAAATATACTAAATTTGGAAGTTTCCAATGATTTATGATGAAAGAATTTTACGATGAGTAATGATTAAATCTAAAATATTTTTTAAATGCAATCGTAAAAGCGATTTCTGTTTAAGAGCGAGCATGCAACAAATTAATTCCTAACAAGATCAATGTTCATTGAAAAGGATTAAGAAAATAAAAGAAGTGACAATAATAAGCAGATTAGAGATGTTTGCAAATAAAAAATACACAATAAATCGATTTGAATCTTTTAAAATTCAGTAAGCTGAGATTAAATGAACTCTGCTCTACAAATGTTCGGAAAAAGTAAATGAGATTATGAAGTAATATTATCTTTTCAAAGAATTTAAAGCAAAATTGTTAATATTTCCTAAATAATAAGGTAGGATTTTTTATTTGTGATCAAATTGATCTAGTAAGGCTATTAAATCTAAGTAGAAACTATTGCAAGTAGATTTAAAATATTTCAATACTTTGTAAAAATAACGTTTCTATTTGAAGATAACATTCTAGTAGAAAGTATATTAATAGGAATTACCACCGTCAATGAAAAAATAATAATATTTTATAATTTAATCTCTACTTGACATTTTTTTTCATTAACTGTAAGAGATTGAGTCAACAGAGTCTCTTGGGATTATAAAACTGAATTCCTGCTAAATTTCTGAAATTTTTGCATTGTAAAAATTATTAACGTATTAGTACTTCCAATAATTTGCTGACGAATAATTATATATATATTATAGTTTCTTTTATTAACCGAAAGAAATGTGCCTTCACTTACTTCTACAAAATAAATATATCTAAAAAATGTCGTTATTTAAAGTGTAATTATACGTAATAAATAATATATATCATTAAAATGTTGAAATTCTTATATAATGCTATATTATTATACAAAATATTACAATTTTTATTCTAAGATTTTTAAATTGAATTAAGAATTTTAAAATTTACCAGTAAATACCCTGTGCGCTAATTTTTTTCGAAAGTTTTACCATATTTTAATAGAAAAAGTCTATAAAAATGCAATGACTCTATGGCACCATAAAGCATGGAAATGTTCCGAATTGTTTACTTTTTTCATATGTTTAGTACTTTAATTTTTAAATTTTAGGACTTAAATTTATAAATAACTCTTCTAAATGATTAATCATCTCCATAATTTTGAGGCATGATTGGTTTTATTTCCTACTAAAAGTTCATTGTAAAAGTTGCACTCATAAGAGATATCTGAAATCTAAAAAAATATAAAACCATATAATTTTTAGTTTCTCTTTTCACAAAACTCTTCACTAATGTAAAAGTGAATTCAGGTATCACATTAAATTTATTTTGTGTTAATCAATTAATAGAATTTTTCCTTTTTTTATTACCATTTACTAGAGTGTATTATGGTTAACATTTTTCAATTTGTATTTAAAAAATAAACACCTGAACAAAAAAAAAACTTGAAAATTAACGAAAACAAGAAAGACAATAAAATAAAAAATTTTTTCACAATTTTTCTAACCTAAAAATTGAATAGCTTTTTATTTGATGGTTCAAGTAGCTTTAAAAAGGCTTCCCTATTTAGAAAAAAATACTCCACATCTTAATTTGAATTTGTTTTAAGTAACTTTTTTATATATATTTCTAAGTAGAAATAATGTTTGGAAATGAAGATATGAACTTCAAATATCAATTAAGGCAAAAATAAGAAGCCCAAATTAATAAGTTTTGTATAATATTAGAAAATAAAAAAAATATAAAAACTTTTAATTAAATTCTGAAAATATATTTTTTTAATTTATAAAAGTTTCAAATATATGTTTAATACATTGATGATATTTTATTTACGAATAATATATTAATCAAATATTTTTTATCATGATTGTACATTTAATTTGTCTTCTTAAATTACGGAGAAGCACGAATTAGAATGTTCTTAAAGTATGAAGAAAAAAGAATTTTTAAGTACTTGAAAACTTAAATAAGGACATTAAGTTTTTTAAAACAGTACTTTGTTTACAAATGACACGATGTTTTTCATATCATATTTTATCATATAATTTATTTTACAATTGCAGAAACATAAAGAAATTAACCTGTATCATTAGATATCCAATCGAAATAGTTAAGAAAGTAATTAATACTTATGAGCACGTTTATTTATCTTTTTTTTAGTTATAAAAAAGGAGAGTTACTTGAAACTTACACAATTGATTTTCATGTTTTGTTTTTTATATTTAAAAAGATGGCTTAAAATACTTTTGACAAAGATAAGAAATAGCATTCTTTTTTACCAACTTTATGAAAGAAATTTAATAAAAATTCATGTTAAATAAATATATATATATATATTCATTAAAAATACTTCTTAGAATTTATATAAACTGCATAAATTATTTATAACAAAAGTGTTTTTTTAAAAAATGAAAACATTTCATCAAAGATAATTGCAAAAACCTTGAAATAAAGGTATACAGTTTTTTAGATAGAAATAACTTTTACAAATAAATTACTCAAAATGATAAGGAATTTTCATTTAATATTTATTTTTATTTTATTTTTTTCCAAATTCCATTTATTAACAATGGTCTTGATAATAAAAAGAGATTCAATAAAGAAGTAAGTTTTTAGTCATTATGTCTTTAACGCATCAGATTTCATTGCTTTATAAATATTTGATATTCTGTTTAAAAAAGATGTTTTCGTTTAATTACGAATAAATAAAACCTTTTTGGGTAGAAAATGAATATTTCAAAATAATTAAAATTCAATTTTATTGTAATTACACGAATTGTTGTTTTCTTAAAATATGTTTCAGTTTTCCCTTTTAGGCAAAAGAATGCGTAATTCAATATTTTTTAACAAAATACCTTTTAAAACTATGTTAAAAATTTTTTTAATCATTTTTAATATTAAAAATTCTTCTAAAATTTTTTTTAGTTAAATCATTCACATATTTTATTACTCGACTTAATAATTTACATTTCAATTTGAAAGCTTGCATAGCATTAATTAGTTATTTTAATTAACAATTTTATTATCATGCCAGAACATGATGTTGATTTAGGAATGAGGTTTGTGGCGTCAATAGAAATCCGTAGGTGAAAAATAAAAATATCCGTAAATTAAAAATAAAAATTTTATTATCTGCACGAACATCTCAAAATATCAGCTTTTAATAAAGCGTTGCCATTGAGTATACAAAAGATCTAACTGAAAAAAAATAAGCAAATGACTACAGCAAATAAAACCTAGAAAAATGACATTTTGAGCACGTGATTATATGAAATGAAATAAATAGGAAATGAGATATTTTTTAAACAGTAAAAGCGATACAAATTTTTTTGATCGT
Organism: Argiope argentata; assembly: GCA_026289955.1. Taxonomy (NCBI): domain Eukaryota; kingdom Metazoa; phylum Arthropoda; class Arachnida; order Araneae; family Araneidae; genus Argiope; species Argiope argentata. The sequence goes on along the minus strand of JAOUZG010040071.1, from coordinate 1,191,968 downwards.
CTGCAATACTAAAGTGACTAATTCGATGAAACAATTAAAATGAATAAAAATATAATTTAACTTCCTTCCTTGGTGCTTGGTGGCTCAAGAAATGATGTTCTGACATGATACAGTGAAATATGCATAGCAGATTTCAATTTAATCTCTTTTTTTTTGTTTACGTTTTCTTCAATATAAGATACTTAAAATATATAATACTGTAATCGTTATCAAAACTTAATGTATAACCGATATGCTAATAAATTAATAATATTATTAAAACGGTTTACGTAGTCAATTATCAATCTCACCAGTGAATTTTATATTAAAAAATCCAGGTACAAACTCTATTCAGTAAGCTTTATAAACTTAAAAGGTATGCCATGAAATGAATCACTTAAAGTTAAATTATTTGTAGAAGATTCACATTGAGAGGGCTATCTGTGTTAGGTGCTTATTAAGGGCATAGCATTCTTGAAAATTCGGTCACAATATTATTAAATATACTTCATACATTCATATATTCTTCGTATAGTCTGAAACCGATACCTATGATTTCCTTGCATACGGATAAATATATTTTAAGCAGATACAGCAATTTTTATACTAAAAAATTATAGAAAAGATGTAATTTACACAATATTACTTCGCATTATTCTGAAATAACCTTTTAAAGATATCAGACAAAATAATATTATTCAAATACTATTCAGGAGAAAAAAATCGATTAAATTTGACTTCATTACTAATATTATAAGTTAATTCTTCTTTTTGTTCTTCTAATTATTCAGTGTAATTTTAAGCATTTGATCTCAATACAATTATCTTAGGGTGGCTGTTTAAATGGTATAATTGCAGAACAATGTTCTAATTTCATTCTTGATGTACATAGATACATTTTAATCTTAATTGAAATTTTAAGAATTTATAAGATAAAAAATTTCATGTTTTAATCAAATGTTGCAGTTTGATGATTAAGATTTATTGGCAAAAGTCTCATGTTCAAACTATATTCCGCTATTAGGCCAGATGAAACTAATTATCTCAATTATTTCAAATAAGTATAAGGATAAGGATAAGGAATATAAAAAGAAATGGAAGACAAACATTTAAAAATACCAAAAACATAACATTTTGAGTGTTAATTAATTGTAAAAAATGTTACATTTGTCTTTTAACATTCCCCCAAATCTTTATTTTTAACTTTCTTTATCAAATATCCATGTTTTTCAATTTTTCACCCATGCATAAGTTAAAAAATCTCTTTTATCTATATTCCAACGTTTTAAAAATAGCAGAGGATTCAGTTCGTGAGATGCCAAACAACTACACGCAATTTTAAATGAAGTCCCGAAACTAGTTAACAAGGATCAGAAAATCTTCGTTTTTTAAAAATATGAAATCTACAAGTCATTTCCAATATAGAAAAGGTGCATTTAGTAAGTGCTTTTTCATAGGATTTAAATATGGTAGTACCATAAAATATGTCAGCGGTAATCGATGAACCGAAGGATGTATTTTGTGTGTGAAAGGGTGAAATAAGGGTATTAGTTCTACTCACAGTTCAAGCATATCTGCACTCTATTTTGCTTAGTGTAAATATGAAACAGTAAATAAAGAAATTAGGAGTGATTTATTTCTTGAGACAGCAATATAAGAAAACATGTTTTAGAGTAAAAAAGATTTAATGTATTTTGAACAAGTTATTCTAGAATGTAGTTCCTGATAGATTAGGTACTAATAATGTTAATACTTTAAAAATTAAAATACATTGATGAGAAAAGTATGAAAGATCTTGATTGCAATCAAATAATGGATTTGATAATTTATGAATTTAATTACTTGAAAATGCTTTAAAATCCCCAATACAAAAAGTAATGATCCAATCCAATCAAATGAATTCTCTTTTAGGAAACGAAAGGTCCAAAAAATATTAATAATGGTAAAATAAGAAAATTTATTTTACTATATTTTTAGTGGATCGGAACTTTTATTTGTTATAAACTATTGTCTTCCACTGAAAATGAAATTTTAAATGATATTATTTTTTTTCAATTAAATTAATATCCTTAATATTAAGAATGATTACAAAAATGAAATATTTGAAATATAATTAGCTTAAAATTTAAACATAGAATTAACATGGGAGTGCTAAATGTCATCGACTAAATAATTTTTGATTTCGAAATAAAACTGTAAAAGAAGAAATGTAAATGCCTTTATAATTATAAATATTAGCTTGTGGAAAAATTCATAAACGTTGGAAAGTTGCACATTTAGAATTTAATCGATATTTAGAATTAAAAATCTTTTTAAAAATTTATTCTGGGGAATTTAAATCATATCTTTTTGCACATGTTTTATTTAGCAGTTTTCCCACTGAAAAGTTTGTAATTCTCTTAGTGTCTAAATATTCGCAGAAATACTAAATATTAGAAAACAGTCTATGCTGATCAATGTTTTTGGGTTTTCTTTAAGGATTTATCATTTGAATTTAGAAGAATGACAAAAATCAAAATACCTTAATGATACAATTTTAATCTGAAATCAAGGGTTAGAGAAAGAAATTTTGGAAAAAAATGTTGTTAACCAGTTTAACGAATATTAAAGGGATTATAAGGCATTATAAAGGTGGCGTGAAAGTTTGAAACTTGAGTATCACCTAAAGTTATTCTTATCAACCACTGATTATACCTTATTTTCAAAGTCTTCTGAAAAGCAGCAGTCTAAAAATAAATAGTTATTCAGCAAAATCAGTGACTTACCACCTTCTGAATTAAAATATAATAATATAATTTTTTCAACTATATGATCTATCTTGATCAAATTTTATGAGATTTCCAATCAACGACTATTCAAACTCAATTGATGTATAAATATATTGATTAAATTTGAAAAAAATATAATATCATTGTGTTGACAAATCATTTTAAAAAGCGGTAAAGTATAATAAAAATATTCCAAAAGAGATAAAGTAGAGTTTTTAAATTAGTGCAGTTAAGAACTAAAATAATAAATATTGCAAATATTAAAAAAATATATATGTTAAAAAATCTTTTTTACCCACAGATCTGTTCATACTAGCGACCTCTTTGAACTGTCGATCAAACTACACATAATACTATAGGAAAGATTCTATGCTCACCCATCGTAAATATTATCTAATTGTTCGGCTAATTTACAAAACGATTTTTTATTTATTTTCATGCTTACATCTATTTTAATAATCGAAACTTAACATAAAGAAACAACAATTCGAATATATATAGTGACAGTCCCATAAACCCTTGTTCTTGATTCGTCCAACTAAATTTGGAAACCTTATTCTATGTAGTTTGAATGTCTATATGATTCTGTTAAAGCTTTTAAATGTCGCCATTTTAATATCGATAGATTGTTTAAAAAGTTATTATTTTGTCTTTTTGTTATTGATTTAAGAAAATTGTAAAATTTTAATTTCATGGAAATCCTATGACGCTTTAATTTTTAGAAGCTTCACATAATCACAAACTTGGCACCAATTCATCAGATCGCGCCAATTTAATTTCAGAACTCGTTTAAACTTCCATTTCGATGCTGAATATTGATTCATTACTACCTTAACGAGCGTTTCCTTAGACACTCGCGATCGATGGCCTTATAAGGGAAGTAAAAATCGCTGACAACTTATTTTGTGGATTCAAAACTTTTATTAAAATACTTTTGCAACCAAAAACACCAATTTATAACTATAACTTATATCCTACACTCAAAACACAAATTTACAACTATATATGCTAATATAAATAAGTGCTCTCTTCAGGTCGAAAAGCATAATTCAAATTGATAAAATTAGTTACACAATCATAAGGAGATAATTGAGATAATTGTAATATTATCACTTCTTCATAAATGTAACTTATTTTCTACTTTAACACTCAAGAGGATATATATCTTTCCGTATTAAATATCTCCGGAAAATAAATTCAAATTGTGCAGCGTGCATAGATTTATATACTGAGATTTAAATCCTCAATTAATACAGGAATTAACAATTCCAAATTTAAAAACTACTTAATAAGAAATATATTACAATTTAAACAAAAATAACTACTAATGTTGATTTAAAAAATTATGATTGCATTTCTTCACCTCCATACTATAGGCTGATGTTTTTTTAACCCTGCGTTTGTTGGAAAATGTCTGAAAACAGTCCAGAAACTTATAAATTTCTACAATGAAATTGTCCATCATTATCCCTTCCACAAAATATTTTCAATATAGGTTTGTTATTTGTTTCGGCTTTTATTCTGTTGCCATTCAGTGATGCAGAGTATTGGATTATAGTATTTGTTGATAGTTGATTACTTAATTAGCAAGCTTTTCAAATTATTATATATGCTGAACACGGATAAGTTATTTTATTGATCATTTTGGCCCTTTTATGCTGCACGGTATCATATTTGTTAATATCTTACTCCTTGTATCGCTTACATTTCAAATATTCAAGATATTAAATTGACATTGATAGAGAAATTAAATGAAGGCATGGAACTCTTTGATACTTATCTTTAATTTTTAATATGTATGCAGTCATTTATACAATCAAAAATAATACAAATGCACGCGGTATTTGCTAGAATGCACAAAGCGAAAATATAATTTTATTTTAAAATTTGTTTAAAACTTAAAATACATAATTTTCATGCAACATTAATACAATGAAATCGTCTGCCAGTTAATACAACAGACTACAATTTTAAACTACCATTTAATTAATTGAACTTTAAAAACCATGCGCAGCATAAAGAATGCGTAGATTTCAAGCGCATACACAACTTCAGCAATAACAAACTGCTTTCAGTAAGTGAAATATGAAAAATAAAGCGTAGCACCGTATTTATTTTATTTAATAGTTTAGGATTTGCATAAGAAACATTTTAAAAGCAAATTAATACGTTCTATAATCGCAACAGTATATTATAGATCAATTTAAAATAAAATCCAGTGTTCCCTTCTGTAATTTTCTTTTTCATTTCAAAACCTATTATTATCTACAATCAATACAAGTCACCAAAATACTTATTCTGCCAGATTCCTAGTCTGACTCTAAAATAATAAGATTTAACAGTTACGAAAATTGCCGGCTACCTGTCGATTTATATTGACACACTTATAGAACACTTATTGCTTTCCCTAACAATGTTAAAAAATAAACATTGGATTGGTTATTTTGAGATTTAGATATATTTTTCAGTGTTTGTGAGACGAATAAAAATTACTATCCTCATTCTTTCAAAATTTTCCTTCGGCCTGAAGTAAAAACTGTGAATTATCTTACCATACGGACTATTATGACAAATATTGATTGTTGAAAAGTAAAATTTTAAGATTTCCTCTAGGCAGTTATACGATGAAAGAAAATATTTAGTATTATTACAGTCTCTTAATTGAACAACAAATAGCGAATTTATAAAAAATAAAGACTATCCAGAAATATATTTTCTGCATATTTTGCGATTCGTAATAAAATTAATTTGTCATTAGTTATTGACATTTAACATTAGTTTTTTAAAATAGCAAGGGGATTCATTTTACAAATGCATAACAAAGAATCTGCAAAAATATGGTGCGAAATATGCTTCCTTTTAAATAAGCATAAATTTTTCAAACGATTTAATTATTTGTCATCCGACAAATTTAATCGCAGCAAATGAGAAAAAAGAAACAATATTGAAATTAAAGGATAATTACGAATATAATAATATATAATCGAAAATTGTATTTATTATATATATTTTTTTATTCCCCTCTATGAAGGCAAGTCCAAAGTAGCTGAATGCAATCCTATTTTTTTACGTCAGAGTTCAACTTACAACACACGAAAACTTTATTAAAGTTCAAATTTCATTTCGTCGCAAATCTTGGCTTAAAAATTTTTCCTTACTATCAACTTACAAAACACTAGACTTCATTGCAGTTTAAATCTCCGTCAAATCTTGAATTTAAAAAAAATCCTTACCATCAACTTACACAATAGACTTCATTGTAATTCAAATCTAATTTTCCACCAAATCTTAGATTAAATATTTTTCATTACCATCAACTTACACAAAACTAGACTTCATTGCAGTTTAAATCTCCGCCAAATCTTGGATTATAAAATGTTCCTTACCATCAACTTACACAACACTAGACTTCATTGCATTTCAAATCTAATTCTCTTGCAAATCTTAGATTATAAAATGTTCCTTACCATCAACTTACACAACACTAGACTTCATTGCAATTCAAATCTAATTATTCGCCAAATATTGGATATATGTACTCATATGTTTCCTTGGCAACGCCGCATCAGTATTTCAAGTATTAAGAATATATTTCATTGATGACAGTAACAGATTTATGATCATGTGATAAAGATGCTACTCCATTTTAAATTTTGAATCCATTGTTCATCGTTCAAAAGTAACCTAGACGTAACGTCACTGAACACCATAATTAGATGTTAAATGACGTAAGTATAGAGATTGTATTAATTCAATTGAATCGATATTTTAAAAATGCGGGATCATTTAAAACCAAACAAAAATAAGTTACTAAGTCTAAGAACTACTTGCAAAATATGTAATTAAGTATTCACTTAATTGTTTATTCGGAAATAGTCATTCTATGTTTCAGAACGCAGGCACTCGAAAAATGATTCAGAACTCTAGGAATTCGAATCCACCGTAAATGTATTCTCCCTCCGGCTCGGAAAATAATTCAAGAAAGCAGAAGTTTTCTCACTCGCATTTGAGTGCATAACTAATTTGCTCGATTCATGCATTGATAAAATGCGATTAAAATCAAGCCAAGCACATGACGTGCAAATGAGAACACTTTTTAAAATTGCCCAAACTCTAAAGGGAACAAAGGCACTTCAACATTATTCAGCTGTGAAAAATTCAATGGTTGTAATGTAAAACATTTCATTATCACTTGCAGCATAGAAATTGGAGTTTCTCATTCAAAAGAACATGAGAAATAGTTGATGTCTGGATGATTAAACTGTGAATTCTCAATTAATAGATTTAAATCTGATAGTTTCTTACGTAATAGGATTGACTACAAAGAAAAGTCCGCTACCTGAAAGTGATATTTTGTTTTAAAAATTTAAGTTCCTGCTATATTGATGTTTGCTTACTTTTCACAAAAATTTTCTATATTTTAATTCATTTTAACCTCTGTTTCTTTTTATTATCGATTATTTGTTTTAATTCATTTTAACTTCTATTTATTTTTATTATCTATTATATATTTTATTTCATTTTAACTTCTATTCCTTTTTAATATCGACTATTTATTTAAATAATTTTTTTGAATTATACTGATAATTGTAAAAAATAAAGCTTTGGGCAATTACAATTCATAACGACATTTAATATTTTGAAATAACTATTTCGAGATAAAAAAATTATACGGAAAAACATATGAAATAATTTTAATAAAATGAAAAAATAATTTTTTTTTCTGATGCTGTATTTGTTGCATTAAAAGAAATTTTTGAGTAAATAAAATGATTTTAAAAAAATCGAATGATTGATACTTACTGAATTTAATAAACTCATGTAACTTTAATAGTGATATGTATTGATTTTAAGTATTCTGAATAATATACATGGTTAAATAAAGTACTTATTTACTTTTCCTATATTTACTCCTATTTTTTCTTAAACTTATTTCTTTATTGATTTTGAAACAATGAGTTCAGTTAACATCAGGAGATTACCATAATAAATAAGTTTTTATAAAACTTATTTTATTCTTATACTAATTTATAAAAAAATGAGCCAACTTTAAAAAGCCTTGTTACTTCCACATTCTATAAAACGACAAAAAAGGAAGGAATTCTAACTCAATTAATAACTTGCAATTACCAAGAAAGAAAAAAAAAATGTTGGTATATTTTTTTCTTTGTTATAAAGAAAAAAATATTCTTTTGTATAAAATCATCAATGCAAAACATTAACATACATTATTCAAAACAGAAAAGGAATTGTGTTTATAGAATGCAAATTATTGATTAAGCAAGCATCGAATAAATTAAAAATTTCCAAACTTATTCAACTTTCTTGGATATTGAATATTTCATTCAACAATTATTTATATATTACGTTAAATTTATCTTTAGGAATAGAAGAGAAAAATTAATGAATGAAGCAACATGAATCCTGATTCCAATAATTAATAAAAGTCATGTTTAATCATATGTAGATGACAAAATATGAATAGAAAGTAGAATCGACGTGGATGTTTCTATATATTGAATAAAATCATTGAAAATTTAAAAAAAATAAAATAAAATAACTAATTTAACCAAAAATTGAAATATGAACTTGAATAAATACATGAAATAAGGCTAAATATTTAAGATTTTTTTAATGTTTTTTCTTAACTAAATATATATATTATTTTTAAAATTGTATAAATCCCATTATCTATTTTATCCCATTACCTATTTTAAGAATTAAATTATGTGAATAAGCTTTGCATTATAGTTTATAATTTCTTAAAAGCATAACATTTAATTGTTTTTTAATTATAAACATTTAAATTTTAAATAGAAAAAAATCTAAAATGCATTAAAAAAAGAATACTTATGGTAAAAAAACCCTTGAAGAAAGTTTTTTTCTTTCTTTTATGCCATAGGGAAATAAGATCTGTTACATATTTCAACCTTTCTATGATGTAATAAGATAAATTATTAATATATATATATATAGAAAAAAATTTATCTGCAACGATTTTGTAAAACTCATGGAATAGCTGAGATAGGTGAATATATATATATATATATATATATATATATATATATATA
>JAOUZG010040071.1:1155885-1183050 GCA_026289955.1 Argiope argentata | reverse complement strand
ATATATATATATATATATGAAACGTATTTATATTTTAATTTCTCAACGCGTTCAATTTATTAAAGCTCTAAGTGGTTTACTAATTAGAAAATAAGTGAATAGTCGCAAACTGTAATTGCATTCATTAAAAAAACCGGAACTATCTAACTAAAATATCCTTTATTTCTCAATTGATTAAGTAATAAATTAATTGAATTTCCTTCGAAATTTTTACTGGTTTCAAGCGAAACTATAAACGAGGCGGAAACTTTTAGAACTTGGAAAATTAAGAAAATGTTGAGAAAACGTCACAGCTACCCTACTACGCGTCAATGCAACGAAGTCAGCAGTTATTAAAAGGAAAATGCGATAAAAATGAGATAAAATATTTAATTAGACATGGAAATATTCTGTCATCAATTCACTTTAAAAATTATTAACTAGAAACCTGTTTTAAATAATAATTTGTATTTCCATGCATCTGAAGCGAATTCGAAAATTTAATTCAAATATTACAGAATTTTTATTATAGAAATTAAAATAATATCTCAGAAACATTTGATAATCAAAAGATAGATTAAAATGATTTGAATAATTCAATAAATAAGTATTTTTTATTTTATAAAATATTATAAAATAAAATATTTTGGTTACCGAATGTTTCTAGGATAGAAACATTTGGTAATCAAAAGATAGATTAGAATGACTTATACAATTCACTTAATCGCTAATTTTTTAAAATTTTAATTTCAAATTACTATTTTGGTACAATAATTGAATAATTAGATATAATGAACTTATCACAATAAAGACTAAGATTTATTTATATATCCAAATACATATTCAGACATACATATAATAGATTTTTTTTGGTTTTTTAATTTTATTGGTGTCTTAGGAGAAATTAAATTATTACCGTTCACTTGTATGCAACAGATTTTGATTTTTAAATTTAAATTTTAATTTATTGAAAATCTCACTAATAGTAATGCACAATGTCGTAAATGCACACAAAATATTTCAAACTTGAATTTTATGAAAAATATCCCTAACATTTTCTTGGCAATCAAATATCTTGAATAACGAATAAATGTTGAAATCTTAAATCAATTGTTGCATTAGAATTTATTAAGTATTTTTTTATCGTAACAGTAATGAACTTCATATATCTATATGAAACAACAAAATTTTTACATTAAAATTTTAATAAATACATTATAAAACATTTTCAGTGCCTATATGCCTTTAGCCCCCCCCCCTTTTATCTTTATATATATATTATAGAAAAGCAAAGTTTCAAACTTTTAAAATGTAGCGTAATTTGTAAACGTAACTTTTAGAATGTATTATCTCTTAAAAATCAATTATACAAATAAATTTAATAAACTTTACTTATTTTAATAAATTAAATAACGTTTATTTAAGTTATGAATTAAGTAACGTTTATTTAAGTTAGGAATTAAGCAACGTTTTATTTTAAGTTATGCTATAAAATAATTATGATGTATTTAAATAAGTTTGATTTAGTAAGAAATTAGGGAAGTGATTAGAAACTTAATACTTGAAAATTTAAAAATTAAATACATTTTCTGCGGTAAAACTTCTTTCATTTTCGTGCACTTGAGAATTAAGAATCAACACCACAAATTTAAATTATGTCCCAAATATTTATATATTTTCATTGAATGCAACTTAAATATCTGCAATTGTTTTCAACAATAAAGTTAAATAAAGAAGGTTAATTGAAAAAATTGAATTCTAAATATAAATTGTGTGAAACAGTTTTTTTTAAATATAGCTTTAAAAAATAGTGAAAATTATTTTAAAAACCAATTTTTTCAAAACCCTTTGAAAAGTAACACCACAAAAATCATTTTTTATACAGGAAGCAATCCACTTCGTTCTCAAGGACTTATGATTGCTTGTTCTTAAAAAAAATCTTGCAATGAAAAAAACAACAACCAAACTTATAAATAAATATTTAAAAAACAGATTCCTAAGTTTTGCAATGAAAGAAAGAAATAGAAATTTGAAAAGAAGGCAAAGAAACTCCCCCTTTTTTTATCTTTAAAAAATGGTGCACACAAACACAGCAACAAATGTTCATTCATTTCTTCCGATCAATAGCAATGGATAAAAAGGAGTAAAGAAAGGAAAGAAAACGGGAAAAAAATATGTACTCGCCTTTTTTTCGATTGTGGAATCGATATCTTCTATTTGATTGCCACATGTTTCAGTGGACGAAACCTTGATTGCCTCCTCTCCACTGGTTAGCTCCAGAACGACGATTTTCCCCGATTTCTCAATTTTGGAAACTTTTCTTTTTCACCACCCTACACTTGAAAAATTCCTTTCGGCGGAAAAACAAGAAGTTATTTTTTCCCAAACACTTGTTTCAACTTTTTTTCCTAGAACTGCATTGTTCCAATTGTGCAAAGAGCAATCAATGATAGGAACCTAAGCGATCGTATGGTGACCCGGCGATGCCGAGACTTTTAAATCCACAGGTTTCACTCCCCCTTTTTGGAGTTGACGCGAAGGTAACCACAAGCGCCCGATCAGTGCGTTAGCTCCTGTAAGGCTGGCATAAGCGCCAGAACTAAGGCAGACGAATTTCGTCGACTGGCGCCGTTAATCGACGTGCAAGATGCTGCGTGCTGCCATCTATGGGCTAATTTCGACAACAGATTTACCAGCGAAAGAAAAATCATTCAAATGCCATTACTTTTTCTTACTTAAGTTTCTACTGCAAGTTGAAAGATAAAAGAAGGTCAAAAGTCAATTTAAAAAACTACGTCATGATACTACTTTGAAAATGTTTTAATATCATAAATGAAAAGTCAACAGGTATAGTAAAATGCCTTTTGTTAAAAAAAAATGATTTTTTTTTTCTTTTTCATTTATGATATTAGGGAGAAAGTTCGAATTAAAAAATAATTTTCCAATAATTTAAAATAATACCAGAGAGTTCGCAGTATTAAATGCATAATGTAAGGATGATTTTTATTGATCTCACACATTTAAGTTTTAAAATTATTATTTCTATAGTTAAATTTATGTTCTAAATTTTAATTAAAGGATATGAATATGATCTTTGTTCAATATTTTCTTTTATTTCCACGATCATTTACATATTTATAGAGGCAGTTCTAAGCACAACAAATCTATATACACTAAATTAAAGTTTCAATATTGTTGTATTGTATATTAAAAATATTTTTCAAAACTAGGCAAATAAATTAAATTTGGGAACCTAGTTTTTGAATTTAAAATATAAAAAAAGTTTTAATTTTAAAGTCATTTCTTATAAAAGTTACAAATTTTTCTTACCATAAAATATTTAAGTAATTTTTATTTCAATATATCAGAATCAATATATTCTCTCAGAAAAAAGTTTCCTCTTAGTTAAAAAAATGAACTAGATTTTGAAAAATCTTTCTTAGCAGACATTTTCAAGTACAGAAGTAACCTTTTTTTGTAGAATTTAATAATTGTAAATCTTATATTGTTTTCCTTAGATAAGTTCAGCCGAACTTGGCAATTTTTATGACATATGATTCAATCAATTTATGAATATTATAATACTCATAACAATATTTTATAATGATACCAAGATATAAGAAGAAATATACATTCGTAATAGTTCACATTTGAATCATTACATGGATGAAGAATAGCAAGATTTAATAAAATGAAATCATGGGAATTACTGCTAATATTGTGTAGATTTAAAGCACATTGTTGTTATTGGACTTAGATTGAATTTCATAAATATTGAAGAATTTTAAATGCCCAGAAATTTTAAGCCAAAACCTGATGAATAGGATCAGTTTTGTGTCAACAGTTTCATCAAGGAGATTCTTCACGGATTTATAAATGAATATTATATGAAATTAAGATCATAAGCTCGAGAATGCAGCCCTTCATAATCATAGCTTAGTAATCGTGAGATAAGTCAACTTTTATGGATGGCTTTACGATTTTGTTTCATTTTGTTTCATTCATTCTAATAATCCACAACTCCTTAATATAGCCTCTTTGTTTGTAAATGTGATTTATCCGTCATATTTATTCTCAACAATTTCTTAGATCTCAAGCTATTTTTTTTAATTTGCTACCATTCTTAATCTTTAATTTTGTAATTGAATACAAAAAAAATATTTAAACAGTTTAATTTGTTTTCATAATGTTAATCGCATGATTATAATGATTGTTTAAAAATAATTATTTGCACCAAAATTACTCTTTTGAAGTACCCTCATGGAATTAAAAAAAGTAAAAAATTGCACAGATTGTAAAAAAAAACTATTCTAAATTTCTCAAGAAAATGCATCTACCGCAGTAACAATAAATCGTTTTTGATATAAATAATTATAATTAAGAAATTATAATTATTTATTTAATAAAAGTTAAATTATTTATTAATAAACAAACTTATTTTAATTAATTATAAGAATTAAGATAAGTAAAAAAAAATTACTCCACAAAATTAATATCGACGAGGTTCTAAGATCGAAATCAAGTTTTATGAGCAATTATTACAATTTTTTTAAATATTTGGTGCATAAACTGCTTGTAAGCCGACAAGTCCACCACAAGGCTTACAAAATTAAGTTAGTACACAATTGAGAGTGGAATAAATTTCAAATCTAAGAACACAGACTCAAATGTAAAGGAAATTGGGAGGAAACTATAAAATAAAAATACAAAAAATATAATACAAAATTGCTCACATACTAAACGAAACATAAAGTAAGTTATATAATAAAAATAGAAGAAGTATGGTGAACTGAAAATACGATATTTAAAATGCAAATACAAAATCTTGAAAGTATATATTCAAATATAAGTATTCACACACATAGAAAAAAAATCTAAATAATACGAAAAAAATACTATATATATATATATATATATATATATATATATAAAGATTATTTACTCCTTACAAAGACAGATAATTGAGTATGTGAAGTTTTATTCGAAATTTCTTAAATCCCACAAGATTCAATAAAAATAGCAAAAACCACTTGGATTCCCCACCAACTGATTTCAAGTATTGTTTTAAATACCGGGAAAGATTTTCAGAAATCGACCTCACTTTACGGATATTGCACTGCTCAAAACAGTAAAAGTATACTGAGATTATGGTTTGATCTTCCTAGAGAATTGCTTGAAGGATTGATACATTATAGGCAGACGTAGTAGGATAAAATTGACATTTGTTTCAGGACAGAATTTCCTTTTATTTAGCGTTTGTGTACAAAATGTCAAAATCACATTTTGTGCATATGAGAAACTAAAAAAAAAAACGTGTTTTTCCTGAAGGGAAATGTTTTTGATAGGGCGCATGGTTTTCTTAGGTGGCCAACAACGTTGAACACCTTTAAGGTATCAAGTCAACGAAAATATTAATGAAGAGTAGGAGTATTCTGTCTCACTCCTCCAGAAAAACTCTTTTCAGTTCTTGGAGAGTGTGTGGGAGGAGTAGGAGACCACCAATTTGCTCCACATGCTCGATTGGGTTCTGCAGGAGAACAAGCTAACCAGGTATTTACGTATTAGACCATCTTAGCTAACTATCGCCGACAGTTTAGTAACTCATTGGCGAAGTTTTTAAATTTGGCGATAAATATCAACGGCTTATACCATTACCGGATTGCCATAATTGGTGGTTTAGCAAATCACTGGCGAAGACTTCAAATTTGGACTTAAAGTTAGACGGTCTAATACGTAACTATCGCTAACTAATCCATTCATATGATTCCTTTCCCAAAAGGGAATCATTCACCACTTTATCACGATGTAGCTCGCAATATTAGTCTATTAACATGAAGTCATCTCCATTTGCTGAAACGAAAGGGGTTATGATATGTCTGAGGATTTCATCCCTTTATCGGCGACCGGTCGAAGCTCAATCACGAATGATTTGGAGAACTCTGCCATCAATAAGATGCAAGAATAGATCCTCACACCTTCATGACCAAATTTTACGCTTTCGTGCACGCACGCATGATTATTTCTAGTACCACTTTCCCTCCAGATGAAAATACGTATATTATCTGGAAATACAGTAAAACTGGGATCTTCAGAGAAAAGAATATTGTTCCATTGATTTCTCCTCCAGTTCACATGCTCTGTTGCCCACATTCTGAGAGCATGTCAGTGCTTTGTTAACGTAACACATATCTTTGATCAGGGAGCATACAGATATACAGGGTGAAAATGGTTTCGAAAAGCTTGTATCGAAACCATGGTGCCAGTTGTCCATCGAAAATGTTGGAGAAGAGTGACATTCATATTTCGGTGTGTCAAAGCCGTTACTATTAAATAACATATTTTTGGCCATTTTTTAACGACTATAATCTTGCCTTTATCTTCAGCCTGGATTTCTAATCTAAAAGACAGTTCCAGATCCTGTAAATCATACTTTGTGAAACTCCAATTTCTTCTTCTACTTTGGCTTGTGTTTGCCCTCCAGTCTAACCGGACAACAACTCTTCAACCTTCTAATTCTGTTAAATAACTTCATTGACCCATCGAAACAACGAGTTTAATGAATGCCACTTCTTCTTTTATGCTTTGTCTTACATTCAGTTGAAAGTCAAATGAACTTCGCTGAATCTAAAGTATCATTTTCTTCGTCGAAATTTGAATCCTACAAAGTATGAAAATAAGGAAAATCTGCGTTTGTCACTATCTTCACTTTAACCAAAAACATTCTAATAGGAAATGTAAAAAAATCTATTCTTAATACTTTAAGTCGCAAATTAAAATTGACTTAATCAGATTGAATGGTTTTAACTTTAGGGGCTTTTCTTGTCTGATTTGTCTTTTGTTTTGAGACCTAATATAAAAATCCTAAATGTAAACGACAGTTTTAAGATTCTTTAAATTATAGAATACTCGAAAATGTTTAAAATGGCAAATCAAAATGATATTTCAACAGCTGAATATTTCTTTTAAATGACAAGTTTATCTTTCAGAGAATACCACTAGATTTTTATTTAACAAAATGTAGAAATTTTAGTAAGTATACTTGGTATTTACACAAGAAATTACTTATTGACAAAAGTGAGGTTTAGCGGAAAGTTTAAACTTGATAAAAATTTAAACACGGTATTTAAAGCTCATGAAGGTTTTGATATAAATAATTTTCCTCTTATATAATAGGTACATCTAAAAGAGTAAATATGTTAATCGGATATTTCGATGATAAGTCATGAGAATCACATTAAACTTACGAAACAAATATTGACATTTCTTTTGTGTATTTTTTTTTTCAAATTAAAATAGTTTTAATAATAGTTGCAGGACAATATTAAACAAATTAATCATAGTAATATTTTTATATCCCCTTAAATTATTGTTGAATATTGCATAAAATAAACATTTATTAATGAGATCATTTGTTTAATTATAATTAAGCACATTCCTTCAAAGAAAATGGAAAAAACCTTTATTTCGTTAAATATTACATTTAAATATAGATTTCCAGTCATAAAGTTTTATTAAATGAGATAGGCATTGTTATGAAAATATTTCTGCTTCTCTGGAAGTTTATATAACAGATGAAGGAAATTAAAATTTTTATATGTCCACTATAGTATAAAAGCGTCAGTTATTATAATGTATATATTAATTTTATATATGAATATACTGTTTTACATTTCTGTATACAAAATTTTCAGAAATGAGATTATTTTTAAATCTAGACAGATTTATCACAAATTTCAATAAAGACATTTATTTCAGAAATGCAAATTTATTCAATACAGAAAATTTGAAACATGTAAGTATCTGTCTATTTCATCAAATTCTTATGACTTCAAAGAAATTTGTTTATTACGCATGATGTTGTTCGATTTCATAAGTCGAATGTTTCAGTTTTGAGTGTCTAAAGAAGAGTAGAGAAATATGAAAACCAAATTTTTAAGATTTATCATATAAATACCGGAATGATGAGAAAGTATTATAAATTTTGGTTTGAATTTGTGTGTTTTGTAAAACAAAAATTGCAGTCAGGATAAAAGTTCGAATATATTGAGATTTTATTTTGACCTGGTCGTAGAAGGATATAGACATCGTTTTCTGAATTCCCTTCATCCTTTTGGAAAAAATATTTAATGAAAGGTAAGCAAAATACCAGATTCTCATTTTATGCATTTGTCTTTTTTTTATGTTACAATTTTCCTGGAATACGAATAATCAGTCCAGATTAAAATGGTATGAAACTGGCAATGTAGAAAATGTAGACATGGTTTTAGACGGATATAAACACCGTTCTATGAATTTCCTTTATCCATTTGGGAATAAAATTTAATGAAAGGTAATCGATTAGAAAATATCAGATTCTCATTCTCTGGACTTCTTGTCTTATTTTTTTATGCTACCCTTTTGCTGGAGTACTAATAACCAGTCCAGATTTAAATAGTATAAAACTGACAATGTATAAAATATTGCAACGTTGTTGTTTCAACCTCAATATGCAACGTTGTTGTATATTGGGTTTTTATGTTGATCTGGTTGTAAAGGGGTATAAACATCGTTTTCTGAATTCGCTTCATTCTTTTGGGAATAAGGTTTAATGAAAGGTTATAGATTACAAAATATCAAGTGCTCACTCTCTGAACTTCTTGTCTTATTTATTTGTGCTAACTTTTTGCTGGAATACTAATAATCAGTCTTGAATTAAATGGTATAAAACTGAAAATGTAGAGAATATTTCAACTTTGTTGCTGCTTATGGCTCATCTCATTGGCAAATCTACTGACGTAGTCAACGGTTTTAAGGCAAATTTAGAGTCTTTTGTATCTCTAGTGCCATATAGTGCCAAGAGTAAGTTACTCCAGCGTTACAGCCTTTAAATTTCATTCATACTTTTCATTCATTCACCCACAGATCGTAACTTATGCTTGAAACAGTGAACGATCACACCTGATTCAGCACCCCTATTGATATTGTCCCGACTTGGGAGACTTTGTAGCAAAGACAGATTTATAATTGCATCAGCCAACATGTACACGAATAATCTTCAACTGAATGAACTTGAATTGATAATCCAAGGGATGAGAATCCAACGCCATTCCAACCAGTCTATCATGGTCTATTTTATAAAGTAATAACTAGCATTCATGCAGTATTAATGGTGTCGATGGAATCTTACAAACTTACAAGGAAAATTACACGATCGTCGTCCAGACTTTTGAAAATTCTTTTAAGCAAAATAATATATATCTTTTTTGAGAAATATAATTTGGACAGGTAAATGGTGCTACAGTCATGATAGGAAAATTCTGAATTTTAGATTTTGGAAAGATATAAGTCTATTTTCTATACTAAAATTTTATCAAAAAATTTCATGTAACTATGTAGCGTGGCATTTTTAGAAAGTTTTTCAGTAATTGGGTTTTGTACAATAATATGCTCATTTATGACCCACATATTGACTTAGTTTTGATTAGCATTATGTCTGAATGAAGTAATTTTGGTAATTAACGTTATTTTGATCTTGATCGATGAATTAAAAAAACACAACCTTGTCCTTATGTCACAAGCTCACATGCGCAATTTTTTTTTATAAACATGCAACTTTCTACAGGAGTTAGAGTTGTTCATCTCCCTTTTGAATAAGATTTTAAGCTCTTTGATTAATTAGTCTAAACATTCCTTTTTATTTTTATGATAGCTAATAAATGAATTAATTTGTATACTTTTTAAATAATATTAAATGACATTTATATTATCTATGGACATTCATTATAGAGGAAGTCTTTCTCGAACACCGGTTTGAAGCATGTGCAAAATAGAAGTTAATAATCTTTCTTTTTAATATAACAGCAAATCTCACTGTTAAAAGCTATCTTGCATTTTGTCTATTTAAATTAATATAAGAAAATAGTTTATTTATTTAATAGCTTTTTATTCTGAGGATTACTTTAAGAAATAATTATTCATTTTAGCTCAAGAAGCCAAATTATTTTCACATATTTGTATGCCTTATTGTATGACTCTTTGCAATTGGAGACATAATTCTAATTAAAACCGTAAAGGAAATAAATAGCTTCTACTTTTTTTAGGTTCTTTAGTTCAATGAAAAAAATTGAAAGTCTTAACTAAAATTTATAGGCATAATACTGCACAATTTTTCAATAGAAATTATAGCAACATATTAGCTTTACAGAATTTCAAGGAGTAAGAAAATAATTAAAATGATTAGATATTCACTATTAATGGAAATTCAGATAATAGATGATATATAAACCATTCTTTAAAAAGCTATTATAATTCAAAAATTAAATAAAACCAATAGAAAAGCGTAAGTTAAAGCTTTAAATTATTAACAAATTATATTCCAAAACTTATAGTTAATAAAACTGCTTAATTCCAAGCTGAAAAGAGTAATTTGAAAATCAATAACATTAAAAGTTTTCGAAATCTCCCCCCCCCCCCAATAAGGACAAAGAAAGTGCTCGGTACTGAATTCCTTTCTTAAGCTGAAACATATAAATTGTCTGAAAATTATTCAGTTCATATAAAATGCTTAAGGAATTATGCAACTATTTTCTAAGCAGTCCTTTAAAATTCTGAAGTTAATAATTTAATTCAAAAAATATTAATGGAAACAACGATCAGGTTTTCATAAAATACCAATTTTATAAAAAATAAATTATTCATTCCATTACCCAATGAAATGTAAGAAGCAATCCTATAAATATAATTCAATACAGTTTTTTTTATATAGTTTTAACTTAAACTGCTTACGAATTGTGAACTTCTTTAGATTTATACTATATAAGTAAAGTTTTTTCTTAAAAGTAACGAATTTTCTGAAATGCCCAAGTAAGTGAACTAGATTTGAAATAATGAAAATAATCCAAAATTTATTCTATAAAAATGGTTACAGAAATATTTTAAATTCCTGACATTTAAATCAATTAGATTAAGGATCATTATTTTCATTTCCTTTAACTTTTTATCTTTTCGTCTCTAATTCTTTTTTATTGAGACTAATTTTCTATCAAAAAATATCTCTGTCTGTTTACATGTTTTCCATTTTAGCATACATTGAAGATAAATCAAATGTTATGGGAACAATTTAATTTTTTGTGTCTCCAAATAATGTAAAATGAGATAAATGACTTATTTTTTCAATATTTTAACTTAAGCGATCACTCATATCACAAGCGTTTCGTAAGTATATTTCCATGCAGTGATTCTATATGAAGAGTAAAGTTTTTTGCATTGGAGTTTGTAAAATGGTGAGATATACATCAGCATCGGATTTTGGGCATGTTTTAAAATTTTTTAATGGTGTGATGTTTTAAGACAAAAAATTTATTGAACGATTCTAATCTATTAAATCTGAATTTAAAGTAAAAGGAATTAGACGAGATAGTTCAGAAAAATAAATTTATGAAATAAGAACTGAAAAAATAAAATTTTAATTTTAAAAGATAATAGAAAATATCGATTAAAATTAATGGAATTAAATGGATAATAGGATAAGAGAAATTAAGTAAGTGGGAGACAGGGAAATGGGCAAGACAAAGTAATGCCTTTTTTAAAACATTCTTACTCCATATTCTAAAAGTCTTATTTCTGATTTCTCTGAATTTCAAAACCCAAAGCTAGATGGTAAAAAATTTGTATACGATCTTTATTCCAGTTTTGTAGTGTTTTATCGAATTTTGAACCAAAAATCAAAATTGTAAAAGTCGATTTGATTAGCTATGCAAATAACACGATAATTCAAGATAAAGATAGATAAATAAAATGTGGTACATAAATATAAAACATAACGCACAAATTTTTAATTTTGAAACAAATCCCTCGAGGGATTGAATGCCTTTCAGTTTGTACTTTTATTCATATAAACAACTAAAAAGAATTCTGAAATGCCACTTTGTGACCACAATTATAGTTCTAAGCCAGATTTTGATCTTAATTTATCAGAAAAATTTCATCTTAAATGCATATTAGGTATCTTGATATTTTTGTATAAGTACATCCCAAAAATTAAGTCCCTATAAAAGTTACTAAAGAGGGCACACTAATAAGTTGTTTAGTAACGAATTTTTGCCAAAGATATATGATTAACAAAATGCAAGTATATTAAGAGACTATAGAAAAAAATTTGAAAACCCTCTACCGCTAGTTTCCAAAGCACGAATCAGGGATCATCTGCTCATTTATATGATTAGTAATTTGCTATATTTTCTTTGGGCCGTCATAATAAAAAAATTTCCATATATTCTATAATATACAATGATCATCTTTCTGCATATGATTGCATTTTTTTCCTATATTGATAAAATCTAATGTTCAGCTTTCTACAAATAAAATTTTTCTATACTTTGTATAATATGTAAATTTCATCTTTTTTGTTATGATAAAATTAATATATCTTGTGTAGTATTTAATGTACATCTTTTCACTTATTATAATTTTTTATTATAATATATAAAAACCTAATGCTAATCTTTTTTTAAAAGATAACATGCTTTTTATATATTGAATATTATCTAATATACATCTTTCTACACATAATTGAATGTTTTCCATATATTATATAAAAATCAAACGTTCATCCTTATTTACCCCTTAACCAGTTTATTTTCCTTACTATCTAATAAGATGACACTTTGATTTGAAGAATATATAAAGAATATATTTGAAGAATATTTTCTCATTTTCATACAAATGGAAATCCATGGAACACTTGGCTTATCTACGTATTCGAAGTCATTTTACCATTGAATTATAATTGTTATGAATGATTTATTTTTTGTTTACAGCTACCAAAATTCGATAAATCGATGCACGTACGGCGTATGGGCAAACCGGTTAAGGGGTTAATATCATAAAATATTTCTCATATACTGTATATTATCTAATGTTCATCTTTTTAAATATGATGGAATTCTATCCAAATATTATATTTTTGCTAATTTTCATATTTTTACAGAAAGAAACAGTGTTTTGATAAGTGAATTATTTTCATGGAAAAATCTGAAACTATTTTAGGACGAACTTTGCTGTTTTGAAGTACTATCAAATGAGGAAGATAAAAACCGAATTGGAGCACCCTCTATTTCTAACCCAAGTTTCAATGGAACGATAGCATAGTAGAATATTTGAACTTTGTCGTTAAATTAAACAAGCACCCACCCCATATACACGGAGTACTAGAGGAGTGTTTGGTGAGAGCGGATTTCGAACCCATTCATCTCGATGTCGAAACCTGCCCATTCCAGCAGCCCTAGTCCAACATGGAATTAATTATTGCTACAACACGGAAGTGTTAATAGACGCCTAATTTTGTGTGCCTTTAGAATACGCATTGCAATTAATTTTACATTTGATTTTCAAATGTATATTATTATAGTCATGCGATAATGTGTGACAAAAGAAAAATAATGTAATTTTGCTTAAATATTTATATAAGATCTTATTAATATATTGAATTTTATAAACGAATATTATAGAATTCATTTAAAATTCGTGATATATTATACTTGAATTATGTATAAAAAAGACTTTTCAATTCCACTTAATAAATCATAAAACAAAACAGAAATAAATAAAATCCCCAGAAATACACTTTAAATCGCCGATTAATAGAAGTATTTTCTTTTCTTTTTCGCATTTACTTTAATTATTATTTTTAATCATTCTTTTATTCACTCTTGAAAGTAATATAGAAAGTAAACAGTGTCCCTCAAAATGCATTTTCAGACTAGATTCTAAGTATGGAATCAAAATTTAGGTTAACCATGGGAGTAGTTTATGATTAAGCTCTGAAAATATGAAAATCTACTACTTATTTTTAACATCCGAAATGCTATTTCTTGCAAATTATGTTGAAAGAAAATTATGCCTTTTTAGAAGTTATATATAAGTATTTATATATATATATATATATATATATATATATATTCAATTTGAAGCATACATCCATTTAATTCTGTACTTTTGTGATACTAGTATAAGAATGGTTTTAAAGTTGTTATTTTCTATAATGTTGTGACATGCTACGCAGCATGTATAATAGAAAATATGCTCATATATTTTGCAGCTTAGATTTACCACTTGCTTTGCATCTACTAAACAGGTCATCTAACTTCTTCTCTGGTTATAAGGGTAGACAAAAAAATTGTATTTTAATAATAATGATAAGTAAATGAATTTTAATAAATCAAAAATTAAGATTTTTACTTAATCGCATGAGACCATATACATGCAAGAAACAATATATTAAGTTCCTCAATGTATTCAATAATTAATCATTTCTTTTCTACTTTTTTTAATTTTAATTATTTTTTCAAAAATAATTCAAATCAATTTTATAGCATCATTTTTTCATTACCATTGCACTGAAAGCAATCTAAGTAATATTACAAATTTTAAAATAATTAACATGAGATATAAAATTAAATATTGGAATTTTTTTTATCATTATTAAATACAACTTATTTCAAAATCATGTATGTTTCCTTAGGGTTCTTCTATTGAGTAAGAAAAATTAAATCTAAATCGCGTTCATCTCTCTTAGTTCAATTTTCTTATTATCATTTTACATTTCATTTAAAATTGTTTTGCTCCAAAATCATAACTGTGGGATTTAGTAGTTCATCACTTCAATTTTCAGTGATTTCATTCATTTTTCATCATTACTAGTTTCTTGGATTAAATTAAGGCGCGTGTGTATCACAAATTAATATTACAATTTATACTCGGTTGGGCCAAATTACGCATTCAAAACTGCTCCGAGTTAGAATAATGTATGGATCTATCGGTGTTTGATTAATATAATTAAATATACATTTTCTTTCCTTTCTTTCATCTAATATTGAAAAAAATGATTTGACGAAAATGATTGCCTATAAGATTTAGTAACAAAGTAAAACGAGGTTACAAACATCAAATAAAAAAGAATAAAATAAAATAAAAGCAGTTGCTTTGTCTTTCCTCAAGCATTTTTATTTCTTAACTAAAAGTATAACAATAAAAGGATCTGTAGAAACAGCTTTTCTTAACCCATTAATAGCTGAAGTGTTTTTTAAAAAATTCATACCGGTTACAAATGTTATTTAATGAAATAAAAAAATGATTTTAAAAATTAATAATATTCTAAATTTAACCCACATTAATTATCAATTCCTTTATTTAACTAATTAAGTTTTAACTTAATAATTTAAACGTTTTTAAAAAAGAAACAATTTTAAATAATAAAATTATCCATAAAGATTTAAAAAAAAATTATGAACTTATAGAATTGCTCACCGCAGTCCGTGAAACGAATCCGAACAAATCAATTAATTTACAATATATTACGATGTTTAATTTTAAATGCATCAAACATTAAGAACATGAATAGAATCGTTTGAAATAATTTGCCGAAAACATATTAAACCTAACCTCATTAGTGTGGGGAAAAAATAAACTGAATTTGTTACTTTTTTGACGTTGGAGAAATGGACATTTGGCAAGAAAGTTTGTGTTTAATTAATTAAGTAAAAATAAATAGATTAATAATAATGCATGAAACTATACAAATAGTTGTTAATATCTATTAAAATATAACAATTAGAGATAAAATTATTCCTAAAAATTATTCACCATAAATATAAAATTCTTCATAATAACTATAGAAATAGTTATAAAATCATAAATCATAATTATTTATGAAAACCATTCACAATAACCGTACAATTATTCATAATACCTATACATGTAGTTGTTTATAACTACAGAAATTAACAAACATATATAAAATTATTCATAAAAATTTAAAGTCTTACTTTTTTCCTCGCGTTCCTAGCGCCATATATACATACAAATAAAATGGTTTTAGAATAATCTTTATATTATTTATGAAGGGTTTTTACTAAAAACAAATTTTAACAAATATGTAGAAATAAGATAAATTTTGAAGTGGAAATGCTTATTTATATAAAACTAAAGCATATATTTCGTAGCGTCTATAAAAAGAGACACTATGAAAAAAAATTGAGAAATATATTTATCATTCATTTATTATCTAAATTTTACTTGAAAAAATTTTGTATGGAAATTTAATTTAATTGAAATAATGGTAGACTGCTCTTTGAATCTTACATTTAAAAGATTACAAATCTGGGAAAAATATCCTTCAGAATTTTTTTAAAAATATAGAAATCTCTTGGGAAACTGAGCTTTCTGTCACGTTTGGTAACAAAGAAATTTATCATAAGAATCCTTGACACTCTGAGCATTTAGGAAATGTGTTTCGGTATGCAATTTTTGTTAATGCAGTATGAATAAAAATAGGATTTATTTCATATTTAGCTTAGAAGATAACGAGTTCTGCATGATAATTTTTATATGGAAAGATTTGTTATAATTTGAAATTGAAATTGAAATAATCACAACTATTTTAAAAGAAACCAAAAAAATGATGCAATGTGTTGTTTTTTGCTAATTTTAAATAAAATAAGAATATTTATTTATTTATCGTAATAATAGATCCTGGTTTAAATAAAGTTAAATTTTCATAGTCGTATCAATATAGTACATAATATTTTCTGTTCCTTTTCCCTTTCTTTTTGATTCTTAAAATTCTAATTGTAAAAGGTAGCTAATGTATTTGTCGACATTCTCCCAATTCAGTCCAAGAGGCTCGTCAATAATGATGTTTGCTGAACAAAGTCTTGGAGTTTTGTAATTACGCCTGAAAGCAATATTCTTGGCCAGGGTATTTTTCTTCTCTTTACAATTTACTTTCCCTCACCTATCTATAAAAGCAATCTCATTTCAATAATATGTTAAACCAGAAACGTGTTTATTTTCGAAGCTCAATTCTGATCTCGAAAAAGGCAATATATATGAAATAATATCTTTATGTTGACTCAAAGTGCCTCTCTCTTTTCTTTGCTTGGTTTTTAATTTCTTGGATGCTTAGTATCAGATTATAAAAAATGTTCTCGAGTAGAAAATTACACACGTATCGTTATAATCGATAGAAGCATGTTTAGTCAATCAATATTAAATAATATACACTCTATAACAAAAAATTCTACGCACCAAGAAGCAATTATTCGATTTCTTTGAAATTCCGTATTCATGAGGGTTTTGACCAGATATGCAAATGATTAAATTTTAGCGTCCAATGAATGAATAGTTTGATCTCCAGTGCATCGGGAACTGCGCATCCAGCAGATGTATTTAAGTATCAGTTCCTCAACGGTTGTTAAAACTTTCGGTTTGATTGCGATTCAGATTACCTTTCAACAACTTAAAAAATGCCTCGCTGCAGGGTTCGAGCTCATTACGACCAACTTTCCTAGTTTTTTTCAAAGGTCGTTTCATTGGATTGAAAGAGGCTGGTTGGACAAATTGGAGATTCACTCGTCATTTGAGTCGAAGCGATGCGGCAATTCGAAGATGCTGGAAAGGATGGGTGGAAAATGGCATAGTTTAGCGTCAGAATGGTAGCGGTCGACCTAGGGCCACAACAGATCTTGCTTTAGGGAATCCTGCTTTCACTATTGCACGCCACACCGACACTCAGCTAGGCATTATGCTCTGGCGTGCCATTTCCTTTGACAGTCGCCCCCTTTGGTCGTCATTAGAGGCACAGTTACTGCAAAGTGGTACATCGACGACATCCTCAGACCTGTTTTGCTATCGTTCCTTTTGCAGTACCCTCGGGTGGTTTTTCAGCAGGACAACAATATACCACATACGGCACGCGTTTCTATAAACTGTCTGCCAGTTTGTCAAACTTTTTCATGGCCAGTCAGATCTCTCTCAAATCGAGCATATCTGGGATATGATGGGGAGGCGATTGCATCTGCCACGGAATGTTGATGACCTCATTCAGCAATTGGAGCGAATTTGGCATGAAATACCGCAGGAGATCATCCGGAAGCGTTATTGGTCTATTCCAAGCTGTATGGCAGCTTGTATCCAGGCTCTAGGCGGGCCAACACATTATTGAACTTGTTACTATAACTCTGAAATAAATTATTCAATTGTTCTAAGATTTTAAACATTTATTATTCTTTACATTAATTTCCTATGCCCCAGATTTCGTCTCAATCGGAAAAATCCCTCTTGGTGCGACGATTTTTTGTTACAAAGTGTATATCAGTGTGGTTTTATTGTTTTAGCCTCTAAGCCTAATTATCTGAGAATTGAAGCATTCATGATGTCTTTTCTTTAACAAAGTTGAAACAGTTTAATTATCCTTTCAAACCTATTATTCTTTACTCTTGCGTTAAAGTGGAATTTCGCTGATAGATGAACGATAAAGATTTAAGATAGATAGAATTGCTTACTAAGGATTCGTCAATATTTGGTAATATTCATTTCCAGTCAAAGTAAAGGGTGAAGAAACTCCTCCCTCATTTTTAGAGCAGAATTAAAACATGTTTTTAAGACATATATTTAAACATAAACCTCATAGAATATTCACGGTTTTAAAAATTGTAAAATTAACTGGGGTTAAAAAATTAGGTAATCACATTTGATTGTTTGACAGGGCGTTGGATTCGCATCCCTTAGGCGAGTTCGAACCGACCAACTGATGATTCACCGTGGGTGTGGTGGCTGGCGCATGTTAAATGTGTCGTGGTAGCAAAGTACTCGATGTAGAGAGTACTAACACTTAGGGTACTGGGTCAGAGATGATTGTTCTGTTCCAGATCTAAATTACGGTCTGTGGATTAATGAATGAAAAGCCTGAATGAAGGGCACCTCGTTAAAAGGATTGTGACGTGTGTTTGGTTAAATCGTACTATTAACCATATTTGGTGCTACTGGAAGACAAGAGACGAAAAATCGGCTTCAATCTCTGACAGGCCTGTCATCAGGCTTGAAAAGTGCCGTAAGTAACAACAACATATGTATATACCGGATTTCTGGCACAGAGGTAGAGTGTCTTCCTCGTGTTCTGGATTCCCGGTTAGTGAATGGTTGTTCTTCTGTTTTTTATCAGTGAGATGTGTGAATGTGCCTCCCCCCTGTAAAAAGGGGCTGTGCAAGCGAAAGTGATAAGTGTGTAGATAAAGCTGTATTACTTGCCCTAGTTGGTGCTACTTGACACAAGAGACACATAACTTCGGCATAAAATCTATTGATGTATCAGGTGGGGGATGTTCATGGCAAGTGACATAAGTATCCATGACAAAAGTCATGGGATAGCAATATGCAAATATAGAGATGGCAGTAGTATCGCAGCGAAAAAGTATAAATGCGCAGTTCGTTTTCCAGAGATTTCCTTTGTGTTCAAGTTATTTATGTGAATGGGTTTTTCGTGATTTATGGCGGCACGACAAGAATTAACAGACTTTGAACGTAGAATGTTAGTTGGAGCTAGACGCATGGATCATTCCATTGCGTATATCGTTAGTGAATTCAACATTCCCTAGAAAGCCGACGTCTGTGAAGAATGGTTAATATTAATAGACATGCAACAATTCGTCAAATAAATGCAGGAATCAATGTGGGACGTACGAGGGACGTGTCCGATAGAACTGTGCGGCGAAATTTGTCTTCCTTGGGCTATGACAGCAGAAGACACACTCGAGTGCCTTTACTGACAGCACGACATCGCCTGCAGCGACTCTGCTGGGCTCGTGAGCATATCGACTGGTCCTAGACCAGTGGAAACCGTGGCGCGGTCAGATGAGTCACGATTTCAGTTGTTACGAGCTGATGGTAGAGTTCGAGTGTGGCGCAGACCCCACAAAGCCATGGACCCAAACTGTCAGCAAGGCACTGTTCAAGTTGGTGGTGGCTGCATAATAATGTGGGCTGTTTTTACATGGCATGGACTCGGTCCTCTGGTGCAAATGAACCGATCATTGACTGAAAATGGTTATGTTCAGCTGCTTGCAGATCACTTGCAGCCATTCATGGACTTCACGTACCCACACAACGATGTGATTTTTATGGATGACAATGCGCCATGTCACCTGGCCAGAACTGTTCGCGATTGGTTTGAAGAACATTCCAGACAATTCCAGCGCATGATCTGGCCACCTAGATCGGCCATGAATCCCATCGAGCATTTATGGGACATCATCGAAAGGTCCGTTCGTGCCCAAACTCCTGCACCATCCACACTTTCACAATTATGGATGTCTATACAGACAGCATGGCTCAATTGCCGTGCAGAGGACTTCCAACGACTTGTGGACTTCACGTCGAGTTGTCGCACTTCGCCGGGCAAAAGGAGGACAGACACGATATTAACAGTCATCCAATGACTTTTGTCACTTCAGTGTATGTATGTACCGGATTTCTGGCACAGAGGTAGCGAGTCTTCCTCGTGTTCTGGAGTCCCGGTTAGGGAATGGTTGTGCTTCGGTTTTTATCAGTGAGATGTATGCATGTGCCTCTTCTCTGTAAGAAGGGACTGTGAAAGCGAAAGTGATAAGTGTGTAGATAAAGTTGTACTACTTGCCCTAGTTGGTGCTATTTGGCATAAGAGACGCATATCTTCGGCATAAAATCTATTGATGTATCAGGGGGGTGTCCATGGCAAGTACCATAAGTAACAAAAACGCATATATATATATGCGCCCAATCGCAATTCACCGTTTGAATAAACTTGTTACAAGAATCCCAAACTGTTTTTAATATAAATGCACAACGGATATCGCAGCAATTTCCCCCACATTTTAAACTACAGTGGATCTTTACATTTGATTTTATATAGAAATAATATATATAAATAGTATGTTCTTGTTTTTCCCTACCTCTCCTTTATCCCCATCGGTTTTATACACCCATATTTGAAGAGAAATGACTTCTTCAATATCTTTCACCATTTCGTTTAAAACTAAAGTAGTTCAGTCAAACAAAACTCGAATTTACCGTTGTATTCACACTACCAGCTGCAAATCTGAATTTAGCGAGATTTCACGAAACTACTCCAACAGTCTGGTGGATATTCAGATGGCCGATTCTACAGTACATCGCGATTTTTCCTACCAAGTCCATTTTAAACTGAGATTGGACTGTTTCTTGAACATTTTCGTCTTACCCAATGGTAGGAGAAATCAAATGGACTTTCAAAAAATGCATCTGCGAAAGAAATATGGAGATGGCCATTTTTGAAACTACACGACCCGTTTGTCATCATATTGTCAAAATGTGAGAATTTATAGAATGAAACTTAGATGTCATCTTTTACTTTCAGGCCATGTTTCAAAATAACCTGATCGGTCACAATATATTCCCCGGGCAGATTTGAAACTGGAAGCTATTTTAAATAAAATGCATGCCATCCCAAAGTCACGCAAAGCATATACACGATTTAAATAATGTTAAATATTACATAACGGAGGGGAATATATATTCCCTTAAAATGATGAGATTATGTTTGCAAATACATTAGAAAATATTTATATCAAATATCTTTTAAGACAGTGTTGGGAATTTAATATAGATTTTCTCTAAAAATTTTTATTTCTCTTTCAAAAATTTAAAAAAAAATTAAAAATATTAATATATCTATTTGTTTTTTTATCATGTCAGAATATGGTGAGGTTTCTGGGATAAGGTTTTTGGCATCGACAAAAATCCATAGGTGAAAAATAAACATTTTATTATCTGCACGATCATCTCAAAACATAAGCTATTAATAACGGGTTGCCAATGCATTTGCAAAAGCTTTGATTTTAAAAAAATAAGTTAATGACTACAACAAATAAAATTTAGAAAAATGTCATTTTTAGCACGTGATTGTATGAAATGAAATAAATTGCAAATGGGATATTTTTTAAACAATAAATTCGAGACAAAGTTTTTTGGATCGTGCGACTCAAGCGACTCATTCAATGAAATATTTAAAATGAATAAGAATATAATTCAACTTGTATCAGCCCACGGGACTTGCCCTTTCAAGAAATTATGTTCTGATATGATACAGTGAAATATGTATGGCTATTTTTATTTTAATCTTTTTTTATTTCCTTAATTGATTCTCTATTGTTAGTATCTAGCGATACATTCGTAAAGTAAAGTGATTCTTTAATTTCATTAAAAATGAATTTGCATTTCTTTTTCTGTAAGCATTACATTTTAGCTTTTCCATTTTATTTTCCTAAATTAAATTATGAAATGGGTTGTCAAATTTGAGAAATTATCTTTACTCTAAAATTGAAAAAGATTATTTTTGTGAAATTTCAGAAATAAATATTTTTTCTGTATAATCCCTATAATCACAATATTTATTTAAAAAATTAAATGCCTGCAGCACTTCGATGTTATTCGAACCCCATTAAAATCATTTTTAAAGAAGTATTTTTTAAAATAAAATTATATTTTTAATTATCTGTTTCATTTGATAATACTTATCCTGTTATTTTATTCGAGCTTTACATATGTTTTGAAAATTTAATTTAAAAAATTGCTCGTCGGGGAATGGAAAATAAGGCAAATGACATGTTCCCAATTTTACATGTGAGCAAAACAAAATGTTTCGGGCCGTTGTCGGAAACTTTTACTTTTTCCTGGTAAGTGATACACTCTGTTTTAAACTGAACAAACTATATAAAGGGTCTGAAGATATTTATTAAATTCTTCAGCTCGCACGCCACAATATTAATAACACTGACAACATAGTTAGACACCTTTTTATCTGTGTAAAGTAAGTAGGACATTCTATTGTTTTATAAGTTGAAATATTTATTTCTTTTGATATTTACTTTTTTCAGAAAGAGATAAATATGATACTAAACAATGTTTTTGCCCTTATTGCATTTTCAATTTTGAATCTTGAAGTTTAAAAACATCAGCTCCTTAAATTTATTAAACCTTATTTTGTTTATTGTTTTATTATGATAAGTGATGCTAAAATTCTTACAGTAGGGCAATAGCTTATAACAGAATTATTTTGAATGTGTTAGATGTAATAATTTAAGAAACATTCACCTGGAAATAACTGAATTAGAGAAATAACGAAAAAAATTGGCCTTGAATACTAAGAAATCATATTATTCTTAATATTTGTGTTATATATAATATAAAACAAAATATAATGACAATTTATATGATTTGAAAATGTAAGATTTTGTTTTGAAATTGGATCAGGAATGTTTTGCTTGGAGCTCAATTCAAATCCTTTCTATCATGGGTAATTATGTTTTATAAATCCAGAGAAAATTCAAGGGACATTGATTTTTCTTGAAGTTCACTGAAACAGCTTTCATCTCCAAAGATATATGGGATAAAAATTTAATTATGCTTCCTGATTGTAAAATACAAAGTTTCAGGGAAGTCTTTTTAAAAAAAAAAACGGTTGTGGGATCCTATTTTATATAGTGTAAAACTTTTAAAATGGTAGTATTGTAACAATATTTTGACAACCGTAGGCAGAAAAAAGATAATGGAATAAGTAGCAGAAAAAGACGTTTATAATTATAGCAACAACAATTTTTCCTTATTTGAAAAAAATGTTTTGACATATAAACATAAAGTTTATTGTTTGTATAAGCAAAAGTAACTTATTTTTATAATGTATAACGTAACATGTGTGATCAATTATTCAATTTTAGAGTAATTGTTGTAACTATAAATTGTGTGCTCAGCTTTTTATGAAAAAAATAACAACTTATTAAATATGCATGCCCACTAAACGTAATTATTTACTAAATGTTTAATCTATCTTATATTACTTGATTTTATTTGGAACTTTAAACTCTTTTACAGTTATTGTAACGTAGTGGAGTGTATTAAAGGAGACTCGCTCAATTTAAAGAATTTTGCAATTAAGGGTATTGAATTTACAAAAGATCTTTATTGTGCTAGGACCGACATAACTTAAAAATGCAGAGCTACTACTGAATCTTTTAGAAACTTTGAAATGAAAAGTGAAGAGAACTAATCAAATAATTTAATTCGCCACGTGCTTATTTTGTTCGATTTATCTTTAGAATGCGCGAGCAATCCGATGCATTTGTTTCATTTCATTCAAAGGAAAATCAATGTTATCATATGGATTCTACCATTAGACTGCATATTGCAACTCTAATTAACTTATTTAGGCGCAAGAAACTCATCTTTGGAAATGTGTACATTTAAACTTATTTTCTGCACTATGTAAATCAATATGTCCATAAAAAATATTGTTAGCTTTAACGTGATACTAACAACTTTATGCGGACGCCTTTCACAGCAATTTATATTTATTGTGAAAATTTCATTCATTTTAGAATTTAGTAATTTTGAAAAAAAAGTATTCACATATATAGGAACATTTTACAAAACTAGATTTTAGTCTTTAGTACTCTCGTTATGTTCTACCCCTTTTGAAATGAGCCCATTTCATGGCACGAACCAATAAAAAATATTATATATTTCTTTGAAAACAATACCCTTTTGCACAGCAGAGCCACCGGATAGTTGAGTTCAAAGAATTAGAAAGCTATGTTGAAATCACAGTTCATATGAAGTGTGCTATATTGAAATAAATCTTTTGGTGTTCATTAGCGAATAAAAAAGAATAAATATTTTATGTTAATTTTCATCTCTAAAAATAGTAAACTATTTTTAATAGAGCAATAATTTACATTTTTTATCGTACTTAATTATTGTTTTCTAATATTTGATAATTATTGACTTATCCCCTATTAAGATTCAGTGTGCCTTATTTGTGAGCGTCATTCTAATGAGCGTCCCAGAGGCAATTGGAAGATTGGAAAAAACAATATTTTTCATCGTTACATTCATCTAATTTTTCCATATAACAAATTTGAAAAATACTGTTATCAATGAATTAAATTAGCATTCATAATCTGAACTCATACATAGAACATTTAAACAAAATGACACAAATACAAATGAAATTAATTTTTTAAAAAAAGAGTTTAAATATGTGAATATGTTTTTGAAATATTGACATCAAAATCAAAAGTGAGAAGTTAGTTATGTTCAAAAGATTTTATCAAATAAATTCAAAATAAATAAATATATATTTTTTCAAGATTGATTAAAATATATAACATCGTCCATTTCAAATAGTCAATCATCAACAGTCTAGTTTTTAAAATAAGAATCTTTTAAGAAATTAATATTAAAATAAGAATTATAACTTAACTTAACATGAAAAAAGATGGTATAGTTTTGTTCAAAGCATCATTCAAGACATTTTATAGAATCTTAAACACACTTACACATATGTACGAGGAAAGTTAAATTTAAAATTTAAAATTCGAAAAAAATGTGAGTAATAAGGAGTAGTTAAAGGACATTCAATAAATTTATATAAAAAAACAATAATCTAAGCAAAAATTACACATCAATATCATTCAACTGATTATGCAAAAAAATGTAAAGTTTCGATTCTTTCTTGTCTTGTTCATAGGTTAGCAACGGTATGATGTTTAAAATGATGTCATCATGTAAGATTTCTTTACAAATGTAAGGTAACGTTGTTCAGATGATTTCGGCATAGTGATTGGATCCCACTACCATGGAAGGTATATGAAAAGGCAGGGGGGCTGTCTGATCCCATAGATGACGAGATGATCTTCCTTTGGGAAGTGATCTACTGTGACCGGTGATGACCCTTAAGATTCAACCACAGTTCTCATCAATGTGGCAGTTAAAGCGATCCTTGGAGTCAGTGATATGACTTACAAATATAAAATTCTATTGGCAATAAATGATGTAATGTATTATTGACAATGTAGTGAGAATAATTGTTTCATTTCCTTCTGAAGTATAGGTGTCATCATTTAGTTGGAGCATCATTTACATGATATAGACGTGGATAGAAACTTTATATCTGATTTCTTATACATCTTGAATACTGTTTAATATTAACTATTGAGTTCATTAATACAGGAGTGCAATTTAATAAGAGCAATGTTATTTATAATTTTTTTTCAAAAGCTAGCTTGAACTCAGACTTGCTGTGCTGTAGCAAAGGTTTTGGCAAAATATTGTTTCTTGAGGAAGCAAAGTTACTTATTTTTTGCATCGTGAGGGAAAAAACAGTCTTAAAATAAAATATAAAAAATAAATATAGAAGTTATAAGAACATGAAACATCAATACTATCATTGTTCAGTTGATGTAGAGCACAACTCCAATGAAAACAAAAAACTCCAACCAGAAGAAAATTGGATGCTAATCTAAGTTAATTTGTGATAAAAATAGCCATATTAACAAATAGTTTCTCAAGAATCCATTCCATAAAATCCCTCAAATCAACAAAAGATTTAAGGAACATCCAATAAAAAAATTTCCCAAACGATAAATAATTTTTTAATCTCCATGAATCAAAGTTCTTAAAACTGTCTAAATTTAAAAGATCAAATATTTAGAGAAAAAGAAATTAAAAACTTGCATTTTTTCTTGATTCAAATTCTTTACAAATTCTTACAAAGAGAAGAAAAAACAAGGACAAAATTCAAAAATATAGAACATAAGGATTTGGAAAACATGGCAAAACAAAAGTCGGCAGATTTTAAAGAGAGAAAAGCAAACATTACGTTTTCTTATGTAGAGTATTTTTCTGAGAACTAAAAGGCTTTTAGCGGGAATCAAAACAGAGATAGAAATGTAAAGGATTTGAATGGATATCACAAAAAAGTGGAATGTAAACTTGATGGCAGATAATTTAGGTTTTTTTCATCAGGTTATCAATGATCACTTACGATAAAAAGTATGGAAGTTTATAAAAAATTTTCTTCCAACCAAAAACTATGAATTATTGAAAATCATTAAACTGGATTCAATCTATAAAGCGCGAATGTTTGAATATTCCTTTTTTACCTCTGGTAAATTATTTCAAAATATTATAACAAAATGTACAAAGGAACTAAAAAAGATAATTTTTTTAAGATTATTTCATACCAAAACATATTGATGAATCGAAATATTTCATAATGGAACACATTTTGAAACACTTTTTATACGGGTTTAATCATTGCTTTCTTAATTTAAAAAATGAGTATTTATGATATTAAAATACTCGTAATTAAGCGAGAACAAAATTTCTGAACAATTAAAATTCTTGCAAAATATGGGTATTGAATCTGAAAATCAAATTTAGATTTTCAATCATTTTATTTTATAAATATATATATTTTTCAAATTCATGTCAATTATAAGAAGACAAAAGAGTTTTACAGTATGGAAATTACAGTAACTCAAAGGCACATAACATATCGTAACAAATGTCGCTATTGAT
>JAOUZG010040071.1:1128171-1151786 GCA_026289955.1 Argiope argentata | reverse complement strand
TTGATTGGAGGCATCGCTTCTGAAACTTCATGACTGGATCGCACAAAAGGTTCCCTTAACTAGGTTCATGAGAAAGTAAGGTATGTTGGTACTACACCCTTTTCGGTTGAAACAGAAATTGCTTAAGTATTAAGAATATCTTTTTCATCAGAAGAGAACTACAAATGATCAGGCTTAGCTGAAAGAAATACTTTTTTTTCCTGAAGGGAGGGGTTTAAAATAAGTAATTTAAAAAAATAAAGTAAATTTCCACTTACGTCAACAAAGAAAAATTTCATTTTAGTTACTTTTTATTAAATAATTACAATTGATATAAATAATTGACCATAAAATTATACCTGGACAAGACAAAATTAAGTTCATATACGTTGAAAATAAATCAGAACAGACTAAGAATACAATCAATTGGCGTTGAGTTTTCAAATTTTCAGCGCCAATTGTGGCAACGTCAATGCATGAATTTGCTACGTTAGTTCGGGTGAAGAAATACAGATTAGAAGTTTTTAATTTACTTTATTCTGTATTATTTTAATTCAAGAGTACTTCAAAATGAATCCGAAATTCGATTAATTTACAAGGTATAGTTTTAAATGCATCATACATTAAAGAAAATAAACATAATCATTTTAAATAATTGGCCGAAAGCATGTTAAGCCTAACCTCATTAGCGTGGGGAAAAACAAATTAAATTCCCTACTGATTTGATGGTGGGGACGCAAAGATTTCTGGCGGGAAAATTATTTTTACTTATTTAATAAAAAAAATTAAGGAATTAATATTTGAAACAACAGTATTAACGTCAAATGTCATTCAGAAAAAGCTTTAGAAATTTACTTGAACATGAGTGGATGAATAAAAAGTATTTTATTCACGATTGAAAATTTTAACAAGATATAGGTATGCATATGTAGGGAGAAAGTGAGCTAATAGTAGGAGCTGAAAAGTAGCCGAATAATACCTGACATGAAAGTAGTAATGAGGTAACAAAAGGAAACCTGGTCGGTAGCAAGCATGAAATTAATAATGTAAATTAGAAGATTAGTAATTTGGAGCTTTGTTTCTTAATACAGAAAGTATCGTAAGAGATGCAGGAACATTCTGAATTTCTACACCAGACATGGAGATATAAAACAAATAAGTTTTTGTGCAAGTCAGGCATGAAAAAACATCAAACATTCTATTCACAATAATTTATTGATTTATGTGTAAATGTGGATACAGAAGAAGATTAGGATAATAGAGGAGTTAAATAAACTAAGCTAGCATTTTTTGTGCCCACAGTAATTAAATTGTCTGTAACTGGATTTAAAACTGTGTTTTGTAAATTGCGAAATTCAGTGTGTCCTTATGCTTTTTGGTGCGATTTATTTTTTACTTTCAAAAGTTTAATTTAAGTTCCATGGTTTATTTCTAAAATATAAATGTTTTTGCAGCTTATGTAAAGTATATATATATATATATATATATATATATATATATTCGTAGTAAATATGAAATAAAAGTATACAGGTAATAATAATTTTTACTAAAAACAAGTCCAGCATAAAAGATATATCGCATAAACAATAAAAACACATTAAAAGCGTTAAAAAAATTCAAAATAATAATACTCTATGAATAAAATGGATAAAACATATAGTAAAAGAATTATTATAAGAAAATTTAGCACCTGATATTAAAAAAAAATCTAATAATAATAATAATAATAAATGATCTTCATTAAGAATTTCTTAAGTGCATTCTATTTTTTTTTCACCCAAAAGAATTACATCACCATTATTTTTGGCTCTCTATCCGCATACTTAAACTTTCTACTATTATTTCCGACATAACTTCCGTACACCAAAAAAGCCCAATGAAAAGTGAATGATCTCCTCAAAGACATACCAATGGTCTATAGTAACTATAAATGGTTTAAGTTAGTTCCGTCAGTTTGAGATTTAAATAAATAGGACAAGCCAAAGAAAGCTCTTAAAATGAATTCGGTCGGACAAAATAATCAGTACAAAATTTTGAATGTATCTAAAATGCTCAAGGACCAAGAAAGAAAGTTTTCATTTTTAAGTAAATTATGCACATTTTCCATCCTTTTTATCATTTTGGTTCTGCTTAAGATATGAAAATAAAGACATTGTTTGTCAAAATTTTTATCGTTTTCGAATAATTAAATCTAGGAAGAAAAGAAGGAGTTAGAAGTTCTGCAGCCCACGACCCGTAAAAAAATTGCGTCATTTTATTCATCTTTCTTTCTTTTCTTTCAATTACATATATTTTCTTTATTGTCTAAGTAAGCTTCAAAACTCAAAAATTAACTCAAAAATTAACTGAGTGCTAAAAAGATACGGCGCATGTGGACTCTGGTTCCTAATCTAATTCAATCAAATTCAGTGTTTGTACTCTAAACCCCTTTTCAACACTAGATTGAAAACTGATTTTGGTTTTTCAGAATCGATGTTCAGCTCTGAATATCACTTCTAGATTTAAGAAACCAGTTTAAGACATTCAAAGAACGTTTATTGTTATTCATCCATTGAGCTAATCGTACACATACAGCAAAGACACTTCAAGTAATAACCAAACTTTTAATTATTTACATAAAAGAGGAGCAAAAAAGACTATTTACGTTCTGGTGGTGATGCTGAAAATTAAAAAATATATATTTCCTCCCAGAAAAATTATCCCCTAAAAAGTTAAAAAAAGATTTTCTTGTCTGAGATTACATCCTTCAAATATAATCTATATCCATATTAAATTTCGTTAAATGTTACAATAACAATTTCATCGGAACAAAATACATAGATATACAGATGATACCAAAATGCGAAGTACCTTAAATCTTGCCTTTGTGGCTAGGGAGATAGCATAAAATTGCATGAAGAGATTAATAATATATAGCTGAAGATGATTATCAAGCATATTTCTTGGCAATACAAGAAGTTGTGATGCTATAAGTAGAGCGAAACAAAGTTTGAAACAACTGATGAGATAACCAGCCCATTAACTGTCTCAAAACTCTTATTAAAAAGATCTCAAATTACACTTTACTAACCTAAATCTAAGCATATAAAATCTGGTGGTGAATGGTTCAAAAATGAAAATACTGACCAGTTAATTAGTAGATAGTGACTGAAGAAACTCCTACAGATAGACGAAATCCAATCGGTAGGTTAAAGAAATCCATAATGAAAATATCTACTGCATAATATAAGAGAAATTGGAAAGAAGTGTTTTTAGTACGAGTTAAGAGATCGATATATTACTCAACATTTATATGAAATAGTGGTTTAAATTTTGTTCTTAAAAAATTTTGCTCATTTTTCAGTTATTTCAAAAGATCAAGGTAGACCGAAACTAATATCAGTGTGTGAGGTCTAAGAGGTTCAGGCAAGTACGATTCCTTTTTTCTGTTCTATCATCAGATATTACCATTCCTAAATTCTTTAAAAAGTTCAAAAAATATCTTATTTAAAGATATTAAATCGACAATAAACTAAGGTCTGAATAATTTTATGCTTCTAATACCCTTAATTAAACAGCTAAGGAGCTAAAATTCAAAAAGGCATCATTGTGGAAAATATACATTCTAAAAAAAAATATTAAACCTCTTCAGGTTGCAGAACCCCCTTTTTAAATATCATTTTGCCATCAATAATTCTCCCAGTACTTTATCCAAAAATATACTCGATACTGTTTCCTACTTTATTAAATTTTACATTTTTAACTTTTTATTTTCTTAATAATGTTGCTTTTTGTTTACCTGATACCTCTATACTGTTCTGATTTTTTTAATTAATTTTTTGTGTGATTAGTCTATTATTTTCCAACTACAGACCTGTACAAATTATTACGTCTGCATGTAAAATAAAGAATATCTATTTACATCTTTTCTTCAGCAATATGTTTTTATTGCTTTGAGCTGATGTACAAATAAATGTTATTTAATTAAAATCATTGATTCTTCCTTTTAATATAATTAGCATAATTTTTTTGTTTCTTAATTTCTTTATTTGAATTCTAAAATTTGATATGTATTTTCAAATGTCATATGAGTCCACCTGAATTTCTAAAATCTTTCTTCAAATATCATATAAGTCTACATAAATTTCTGAAGCGCATGAAGTTTTTGTATTTGAATATATTTATATGCTCCTGGATTTTACTTCAATTCTGTATTTAGAATATTGCTTTCAAACTTAATATTTTCTTTAATAAAGATCTTAATTGCTAAATGGAAACTCAATGATTATCCTTCTTTATCAACTAAATATATAAGTAAGTAACAGCAGAAGAAAAATGATTAAGCAAAATATCTGTTCATAAATAATTTTTCTATTTAAATATCAAATATTGTATGTAGTAAAACTCCTTTCCCTCATATCTTAATTTCATTTTATATAACTTAAAACTTTTCATTGATTTTACTGGTATATTTAAAAAATAATCGCTTGAATCTTTTTCCTTCTACTGATATTCCTCCCTAATTAATCAGAATCAACCCACGTCTTGGACACGAAATGTGGTAGGACATAACAGTAGTTGAGTCAATGAATGTTTTAACTATTTCAAGATAAATTGAAGTAATTAATGCTGAAGAAAATAAGCAGAATAATGTTTGAATCTATTTCTATCTATAAAATTGCTGAATTCTCATTTTTTTCTTTTTAGAGAAATCACATACTTTAGACAACTTTATCATTAACTTCCAAAAATATTGAAAACTAATTATGCATTTATTTTTTAAAAAAATGCCTTAACTGATTTTCTTATCACCGAAGGAAAATGTATTTGATTGAGAGCCTTATCATATACGTGTAGAGAAAATTTCATTTGTGAGAAAAATGTTCACATATGAAATGAAAACAAATGGCTCTAAAAAATTCCTGAAGATTTGATTACACGCTATAAAATAAAAATTTCGTAGAGTTTGTTGTTGTGTAGATATTTGGCTGATGGATATGGATACAAAATAATCCCCTTCAGACGGAAGTTCATTCTTTATTATTTGATGGTGGAAGTATACGTTTAAATATCTTCAAATATGGCGAATAATTCTCTAATATATACCCCGGATTTAGGCACAAATAAAAAAAAAAGGGCTAAGAGCTCTAATTCTCCCACTGAGCCAAGTTAGCTCAAAGAAGTTATTTAAGAATTTCAAACAGTTTTCAAGCTAGTAAGAAATTATTTCGATCAGAATTTTTAAAAAACATCAACAGCTTTTATTAATGAAATAATCTAAAGGCTGGCATTTCATATAT
Source organism: Argiope argentata (assembly GCA_026289955.1). Classification (NCBI taxonomy): domain Eukaryota; kingdom Metazoa; phylum Arthropoda; class Arachnida; order Araneae; family Araneidae; genus Argiope; species Argiope argentata. The sequence goes on along the minus strand of JAOUZG010040071.1, from coordinate 1,146,528 downwards.
TAGTCCTGATTTAAAATAATTTTATAACCAAGTAAACACAGTTCTGAACTAGTTAATAGATCCAAAGAAAGAGTGGAAATGATGGTTATAAATTGAGTTAAATGAGACGCTACAGAATTTATCTAAGTCATTTTAAGCTACATCATTCACAAAAGTTAGAAATTGGAAAAGTTATAGATAATTTTTCCAATTTAAATTGAATTGGAAAAAGTATCTGAAAACTACATTTTTAGTTAAACTACAGTGGCACCCTCCTGTTGCCCAGTATTATACTTAATTGTGTAATATTGTATAATTCGATATAATATAATATTATATAATATTGAGAATATTTTATAATACAGGCATGCTATTAGGGAAAAAGGACAATCAAAAATTCAAAATTTCAAATAATTTCCACTTTTCTTGAAGATTTGTTTCCTTGAATTGTGTATTAAAACTCCTAATCCAAATGTTTCAATTACCTTTTAAGTGTTATTTTGCCTAAATGTGAGAGAAAATTCACTTTTTTCCATGATAAACTTTAAAGATTTCCAATTTTGCAACTACATAGCACATATGTATTCGCTGTTTCTTGATGTCTTATTCTCGAACATAAGAAATGACGTGACTTGTTAATCGTTTTTTATGCTTTATAAATTATCTAATTTACTGTGAATTTCCAGAAATTCAGAGCGGAAACAGATGCTTAATCACAGCAAGTGTCTAGACGGTGAGACGCCGAGCCGACTTTCTGTGAATAATTACCATTAATGAAATGTACAAGGTATCAGTAAGGGAAAATAACCCGACCCTTTTAGTTTTTGAGATATATTTTATCATCCTAGATAAAAAGATAGTACCTAGAAAATAGCAAATGACCAAAAATTTGATATGCATTTTTTTATTTATTTATTAAAAGGTATTTGAATATCAAGAGTATATTTTCGTCCCATTTTTGCTTGCGAATTTTACTAATATTTGCTTTTATTTAATACTTTAAATATTCTTTTCAAAGTATAAAGTCCAATGTAATTCATAGAAATTTCGGAATAGCTAATAGTTATTACAAGAGTAGTTGAAAATATCTTTAATTAAAATGGGCCCACTTTTTTCAGCATTTATTTTCTGTAAAGGGAATTCTAAACTAAATAAATAATTCTTCATACTTTTCTATTTATGCTTGAAAAGTGTTCAGCTTAATTGCACAGATGGTGTATATTTTATTGAAAGGCAATGCATTTTTCTGCTCATTCTGATTACTAATGATTTAATTAACAAAAATTAGACTTTTTGGGGGGAAAGGAATTTTGTTTGATAATAATTTCATTTTGATTTTAAAAAATAGAAAAAAGAATTTTACTAATTTTTAACTGAAAAAAATAGTAAACTTTTTTGTTATTAGCTGTCTATGGATGTAGAATATCGTAAAGCAATAATAAAAATTTTTGGTCATAGTTTTTTAATTATTCTTCATGCTTCCGTTTTTTACTAAGGTTTTACATTGTGTTGTTTTAAATCTGTTTCGCTAAAGTTTGACGTTTGTTAGTAAACACTTATTAAGTTAAATAGAAGAAAAAAAATCATATATTATCTATGTATATAGCTTGTGTTTACGTGTGTGTGTGTGTGTGTGTGTGTGCGTGCGTGCGTGTGTGTAATGATATTTTAACCTCTAATTTCAATTATAATTAATTTCCAAAGTTTTGTTTTTACTTAGCCTATAGTAACTTCATTCTAAAACTTTTCTTTTATTTCCTGCTTCTATTACACTTTTTTATTTAATAAATAAAATGAAGCTAATTAAAACTACTGCACTATCAGTCTACGTGTAGAATGAATGACAGATTTTTCTAAAGATATCCTACTGTTTTTTTAGTTGCTGTTGTTTATTTTGACAGGTTCAACGCGTGGGAGAGTTCCTGTCAAAGTTAGACACGTCAGATTTATGAGAATACCATGGTATATAACGCCAGTTAATATGTTTTTGTTCGTTTTATGTCTTGTTAATCTTCTTTAGGTTCTGTGCAGCACTTTGAGCGGACGTTCTTGGTCCACGCTGCTTGTATATAATGCGCGCATCTCGAGATGACCGGTGCTTCTGAAAATCGTCTCACTTCTGAACAAAGCTTGTAGCCGAGGACTTCAAGTTTTGTCAAACGGGGATGGAACCTCTTACCACATTCCTTGTGTCCTTGTGTGATGGAATGAAATGAACTTAAAAATTCAGCCTGTCTTCTCCCTGATTTTGGTCAAGACTTTGCTGCAAACGCAAAATTAATATGTGACGCACGCACGCACGCAAACACACACACAGAGAGAGAGAGAGAGAGAGAGAGAGAGAGAGAGAGAGAGAGAGAGAGAGAGAGAGAGAGAGAGAGAAACTTTTATAATTATTCTTTGCCTTCAAGAATGAGAATCAAAGAATTTACCCTTCTGAGGAGAAATCCCTCTGCTTAAAGTTTGCAAAAGATAAGCTTTAACATGTAAGATTTTTCTTTGCTGATACTTTCCTTATTTAATTAAGATAATCTAGCTACTACAAAGCTTATCTGTGGAGATAAATATTACTTATAAAATAAATTACAACTAATGTTATTAATTATTTTATAGGTTATTATTTATTTTATGCATTTTCACATTAAGTTAAATCTTATATCTGGGCTACTCTTCCAGAAATAATAAATTTTGAATAAAGTATCAATAAAATATGAAATTTTTACTGTAATAATATATCTTTATTTGTCCTCAATAATCAAAGATTTAATTGATTTGCAAAATTTGAAATGTAAAAATATAAATAACATTTGGTTCAATATTCAAAATACTATACTATTTCATACTTTGTGATATCAATGATTATCTAAAAATTTTATATGACTTTACTTACTTTTAACTAAATTCTGGAAATTTCACTCTAGAAAAGAAAGCAGAAGAAAAGGCAAAACCAAAGCTATATCACGATTAAAAAATAGTAAATACATAGTTAAGAAGAGAGTCTTTTAAATTTAAAATCTACATTCTAATCTTGAAGAAACATCTACATTGCATGTGATTTCTTTATTTTAAAGTATTGTAACTATTTTTTTTCTTCTCTAATCATGTTGAATGATATATTTATTTCGATTCTATTCTTTTAAACCCTTATCTTCTCGCATGGTGGATATTGCTACGATATTTGAAATTATAATATTGATGAGGAAATTCTAGCATTTAATTGAGAAATTTATTTTATTCAGCTGCAAGAATTAAATATTTCCGAATTACATAATTCCATTGAAAGACTTCTGATTGTTGAATATACTAATTTGCACTTTGGAATGATCAGCATTTTCAAACAGAATAATGGAATTCCGCAGTTATGTGAAATTGTCTAGACTCAAGTCCGTCTTTGCTTTTCAAGATAAGAGTATGAGAGAACTAGAAATCTTAAGAACATTTTACTACTCTCATATCTATTTCAGTAGTAATTATATGAAAGATGGAATTTTCAAATGCATATGTTTATTCTCATTGTGATTTTAGACGTCTATCCATATTAGTAATGGTTTGAAATTATTAAATCTTTACAATGATGTTAAAAGTTTTTCAGCAAAGTAAATTTGACTAATAAAGAAAAAAAAACAATTATATCCACAACATTTTGACTTAGTGACTTTAAAATTATTTTTTTTTCAAATACATATCAAATATTTGCAGAAGTATTGCGAATAGAGAGTATTTTTAGAGGTATTATAGAGAGAACATAAAAGTATTATAGAAATAATAGAGAAGTATAGAGAGTATTTTTAGAAGTATTATAGAAAGAATATAGAAGTATTATAGGGAGAATAGAGAAGTATAGATAGTATTTATAGAAGTATTATATAGAGAATTGAGAAGTACAGAGAGTATTTTTAGAAGTATTATAGAGAGAATATAGTAGTCCAAAGAGTATTTTTAGTAATATCATAAAAAATATTGTAGTACAGAGAGTATTTTTAGAAATATTATTAAAAGAATATAAAACTCTAGAGACTATTTTTAGAAGTATTTGAGATTCAATACATAACACAAATTTAGAATAATTCTTATTCATCTGAATACAAATAGAGGAAATCTATAATAGTTTTTGACCGATGATTGGATTTACATCATGTATCTTCAGTTACTCTTATAAGATATAAGGGTACTTAAAAATAAGTTGGTAGCTCGTAAATTGAATGAGATGAAATTTTCAAGATTTGCAGTTCATACATGAAAAGGTGTAGTGTGACGTACAAGTAAAAAAAAATTAAGAATGTTTGAAATTTTATATAAAAAGATGTTTCTGTGAAAATTTTCATATTAACTGGTAAACCATTTCATGAAGTAAATAAATAAAAACCAGATACATTCTCTCAATATAATAGCAATACACTTAAATTAAAAAGAGTTTAGTAAGTAATGTGGTGGAAACATTTTTTATACGTAAAATCTGTACTCAACTGATATCTGGCATAATTTTATAAGATTATTTAACTACTACAAAGGTTGTTTAAGGAGTATTTGCAAAGAATCGTAATTGATACCGTAAAATTTAGTTCTATAATATTAAAATAAAATGAAACCTCTATCTCAACGTCTTTTTCAATCAGTTCAGTATATTCAGTACAACACAACTCTTTTAGAGAGTAGCGGGCACTGTTCATTCAGCCGGCGATTTACAAGCGTTTGCAATTAATGATAGATTCGAGATTGTAGCCGTGCCCAATGCTTTATTTAAAAGTACAAATGCTTTAAGAAAGTCTAAGACATGACATTTCTAACCCAGCTCTAGGATTGTAAGGTATTAAAATTAACAATATGTATTTCGTTTTTAATACTGGCGAGCTCATTCACTTAATATAGCATTCGAAGCATGGGGTCACAAAATATTTTAATAACACTTCCAAGGTCTTACATTCAAAATACTGTAAATGAGGTAACAATTATTTTTGACAAAGGAATTGTCCATGATCTAAGCTTAGTTTAGTTTAGTTGTATTAACGTCTCATTTTAAACCAAAGCTAAGCTTCAGCACCTAAGCAGTAAAGTTGTAAAGAAATCTTATGAAGTGTTGTACATCAAGGAAAAAAATAATTCTTGGGAACTTTCAATAAACCTTGCTAATAAAGAGAAAGGAATTTAAAAAACTGCTAATTAGAGATATGTGCATAAAATTATAGAAAACCTTCAGTATATGCTCTTTTTGTTTCAATGGAAACACATGAGAAGAATAAAATAATAGACTGTCGTTGATAAAAATATATTTCTTGTCTTATTTTCCATCAATATTCCTTCGATATAAATATTCTCATGCAGAAAGAAGATTGAATTTAAAGTCAGTATTAATATTTACATAAATTCAAAATTTTATAATAAAATTATACTGAAAATATCTGCAAAATTTTATTTTCTGAGTTATTGCTAAAAATTCAGATTCTTTTTTTATGCTATTATTTTTTGTGACATAATTTCAGGATTCTACGGGAAAGAAAATATGTAAGAAATACATATTTACTTTTGCCAGTATATCTGTAAGAAAGTAATGAAATTTTTAATACCTAAAATTATATCTATAATGATATAAAAATAGAAAAAATATTTTTTTCAGTGAAACGCTCAACACTAAAAAAAAAGAAAAAAAAAAGAAAAGAAAAGCCTTGAATAATTAGGTTTGTTTCCACAAATTAGTGGAATATGATAATTCAATTTTTTCCATTCCTACCGTATCAATTATTTCATTGTAAAATAAAACAAGTCTGTATATGCTATAAACATAGTTTGAATCCTTTGATATAGAAATGGAAGTTTGTGTACAAGTCTTTGAAGTTCAGACATTCTACTAAAGAACTAGAATTTCCAAAATAGTATTTCTAATTACCAACAGATTTAATGAAGTTGTTGCAAAAATATATGTGTGTCAGAAATAGCTTGCATTGTTACTATGGAAATGAAAGTGAAATCAAAATTACTCTGAAAATTAAATAAAATTACAATTTTTCAGGAAATTAATTAAAATTACTCTGGAAACTAAAGCAAATGAAAAAAACCGTAATAATGAATGCATACTTTGTAGCTATAAATATATTACATATTTTACTTCATTTTATTTCATTTTATTTTTGGATTAGTGTCATAAATATCTGCAATGTTACTTTGGAAGTTAAAATTACTGAAGAATTTAAAATAAAATTAAAATTACTTTGGAAATTAAATCAAAATTAAAATTACTCTGGAAATTAAATTAAAATTAAAACTAATCTGGAAATTAAATTAAAATTAAAATTACTCTAGAAATTAAATTAAAAAGCAAATTATCCTGGAAATTAAAGTAAATTAAAAAAATCTTAATAATAAATACATACTTTGCAGTCATATATATTTCATATTTTTCTATTTTAGATTAGTAACCTTCTAATTGGATAAATAACCTGCAATGTTACTCTGGAAATTAAAATAAAATTAAAATTACTCTGGAAATTAAAATAAAATTAAAATTACTCTGGAAATTAAAATTACTCTGGAAATAAAATGAAAATTAAAATTACTCTGGAAATTAAATGAACATTAAAATTACTCTGGAAATAAAATGAAAATTAAAATTACTCTGAAAATTAAATGAAAATTAAAATTACTCTAGAAATTAAAATATAGTTAAAATTACTCGGGAAATTAAAGTAAATGAAAAAACAGTAATAATAAATACATACTTTATAGTTATATGTATTTTATATTTTACAATTTTTATTTGGTTTATTAATCGAAGCATTTATAATTTCTACGAACAAATCAATAAAATCGTAAAATTTAGAGCAACTGAATGGACTGTGGCGCATATTTACTTTCTGTATTATGCCACTAATCCAAAGTAAAGAAGTGAAAAACATCAAATATACACCGCAGTTCCTTTTCGCACTATTTAATCAGAACAAAGTTTTAATCAAAGTTGGCCCAAAGTTTTAACTGACTCACGTTCTGAGATGAACGCGAAAGTTCCTAAACTTTCGAACTTTCAAACTTTCAGACACCGAGTTTTCACTTCGTGGTCAATTACTTGAATCAACTGCAAAGAAAACAGAAACAAATCAAGTTTATTACCTCCTATTTTGAGCTCCTATTTCACATCTTTGCCTAATTTAGGTGCTTAGTTATTCTCCTAAACTAGGCAAAATGCTTTTATCCTATTAGATTACATTCAAATGTGACGAATATTTTGATAGGTATTTATGAGTAAACTATTTAATTCATAAAGGTAATATTAACACTTCATTTAGTGGTTTTATTTCTGCAATTCATTCCATTATTGTGGAAAGCAAACGGATATAATAATAATAAAAAAGGAATGCTGATATATTAGCATTCTCGAAGTATTCATATTTTTTTATTATCAATTTATTTTGATAAAGGAGAAAAAATTATATAGACGATTTTATCAATTATTTTGCACAATAAATGTAAGCAGAAATGTTATTAAAATATTTTTTGATAGCGCATTTATTGATATAGAATCACCATTAATACTCTATGACTTGTGTGTTTAACATCTCCGAATTCAAAGTTTACAAGAGATTAGATTAACTAGTTTGGTAAGGTTGATTTTGTTGGCTAAATTAAGATAACTGATTTTAAATTTAAATTTTGAATCAAATTAAATGATTAAAAGTATTGCCAAGACAAAATGTGAATACAAAAAATGGCAGTATTATTGTTAATTTATGAATCCCTTAAAGATATTTTACTTAGTATGATTATATAAATTAATTTAATAAATCAATACTAATAATATGCAGCTCAGAGATTCGCCATAATTTTTTTCAATTTAATTAAATATGCAGTGGAGAAAATCCAGAACCAAATAAAGCATCTAGACTATTCTAGACAGATTTAATTTCAAAATGCACTGTATGTATTAAAACAATCATTTGAAGGCGAAATACGTATTATGCAGACAATAAATAATTAGATTTTAGGTGATATGTACATACTTCACCCAGAAACGCATATTTAAATTAACTAATTTTGAACTGTTGCGCAATTTTAATCAGCCTTTTCGCATCAAAAAATGTAATGTATCCTTGAAAATACTTCTTTAAACCGAAGAGTAATGAGTTAATAATATTCATAAGTTCTTTGTTCAAAATGTCTGACCCAGGCCCACATTTTAAATATTCACTGTCTTTATTAGTTTCCTTTGTTTCATTCTCTTCCTTTGATAATGAAATTAGGGATAAAAAAAGGGAATAATGATGAGATATATTCTTTAACGTGGATGTAGCATTATTTCAAAATAATTAGAGGGAATGGTCACCTCGATGCCTTCAGGTGTAAAAAGGGAATAAAACAATGATTTTTATTTACACCACGCATAAAGGTATAGACTTTTAACATTAATGTAAATATCAGAGTGCTAAGATATTTATTTTTAGAGTCCCACTTTAAGGGAGCGTGATTGAATAGAAAAAAGGACAGGATTTGTGTATTAATTGCAGGGTAACAAGAAAAATAGGGTTAGAAAATATCTTTAGAACGAATCCAGTTTTTGAATGAATATAATTTGCGAACCTCAGCCATTTTATTCTGGCTTGTCATTAATACACCAAAACCCGATAATAAAATATGAAATTAGGACACATTCTTTTAGAGGATTGAAAACCAAAATGATATTGGAATTATTATATTATAAAATTATATAAAATCGAAATTGGGCCAATTTCCATTTATGTTTTCTCGTTTTTATGTATCACATTTTCATGAATGTTAAAATATAAGCCGACATATGAACAACCCTATGAAGGATTGATTTCCAAAACTGCAGCTTATTTACCTTAAAAATTTTAATTCTGCATTGATAAGGTAAATAAGCTTAAATAAGATAAATGATAAAGATTACCTTATTCAATTAGGTAAATGATAAATATTACCATCTACTCAATTTTTTAGTTAACTTCATCGTGTCTACTTGTGTTTAGCTTTTCAGACACGAATATTTTTCCAATAAATAGAATTTGTTCAAATTATGATTTAAAAAATCTGCAAATTTGCTGTACAGATCCTATATGAAATTCTATCCATCTTGCTGTAAAAAGGGTAAAATATAATCATGTTCATAGAGAAGATGATAAAATTAAAAATATATATAGGTTTTTCTAATTCAGGTCTGATGTAAAGGAATAAGTCACTATCTCGTGCTCTATTTTTTTTGACGATTGTAATGCTTTGAGTTTCTATACTTCGTATATAAGAAAGTTAAATGAGCATTTAAAAACAGATATTGACATATTCTGATCTGTAGCTATGGAATTTTGTGATTTACGTTAAACAAAATCAACCTTAAAACAATATGAATCAAATCTAGAATCTTAACAAATACCACAAAATTGTAAATATTTTTAAGTTGTTTTGAATTATAACTAGATCATCAAGAAATACAGAATGATGTATTAAAAATACATTTTGATAATTCATAACAGATGCCAAAAATTCACGGTGTTTTTTTACTAAATATTAATTTATATGATTAATACATTGTATTTGAAATTTTTACTTCAAATATTTGATTTTTTATATAAAAAGTGTAAAAAAAATTTATATTGAAAGTCTCGAGGTAATATTATAAAAATTATATCGTAAATTCTACGTTTAAGAAAAATGAACGCAATCACTAGAAGAACTATAAACACAACTTCAGACAAGCTGATTAATGTTGTAACGATAATATATTTTTATTTGTTATAGGATTAAGCAGATTAAAAGAAAAATAAAAACAGAAATTACCAGAAAATTCATTTTATAAATGATATGGTTAGAGTATAGATATTTTGGCATTTATTCAGATACTCAGTAAAATTATACATAGTAGGAATGATACATAGGAGAATACATGAGTAGGAAAAATACCCAAGATGAGTAGGAAAAATACCCATGGATCATATGAAGTAGGTTTTGAATTTTATTACAAACAATATTCTGATGTATCTGCATCAAATACCTCAAAATATTGGTTTTATGTAATGTTCAGATTGAATATCTTAATATTTAAAATACTTCCTCAGATACATATAGTTTGAAAAGTTATCACCTTATATTTTTCTTTAATGTGTTAAGAATCAAGTTTAAGTTGAGTTGTCAAGTTTTATCTTCATTATTTAAGAATTTAATGACGCACTTAAATCATAAAATTAATTAAAATAAGAACGCAAAATAAGAACTAGTAACGTTTAATTAAAAATTATTTTAAAGTCATTATAACGATTGATTCATCTTAGAAAATTAGTGAATTCGAGATATAATGTTGCATTATAACATTAAAGATTACTTTTAAATAAAATATTATTTTAAAGAATTTTGTAACGAAATATTTATCTTAGAAAATTAGTGGTATCGAAATGTAATTTTGCATATTAATATTAAAGGTTACTTTTAATTAAAATGTTAAAATGAAGATTTTATAACGTAACCTTTCATACAACAAAATATGAATTAATGCTGTTTGTGCTATGATAAATCAGTAAAAAAATTAAGATATAAGAGAGCTAACTTTTTTAAAGAATAAAAAATGAAACTACTCTTTAAGAGTAAGTAATAAAAAATTGAAACATATAACACAATTCCAAAGTTACTTTTGTGAGTAGTGGTCTAAGAATTTCTAGAGTAAAAAGAAACCATTTTTCATTATAAAAAATGTTTAACAATATCATGCAGCAATAATCCAGAAAACAGTCGTGAATAAAATTATTGAAAGAAAAAAAACTAGAAAAAGAAAAACTTATATTGTGTTTTATTCTCTAAAAAAGAAAAACTTGATCTTAGATATCAATGATGATTTTTTTTTCTTTACTTGAAAAAAAGTATTGATAACATAAAAAAGAAAGTGTTCAGTGGAACAAAAGATTCTTGAATGGTTCTAGAATGATCGAGAAAGGGAAAAGAATCTGACTAAGATCATAACAATAGATATTGTTTCAGCCAATAAAGATTTTAAATTCACTTTCTGTCTTATATTTTCAAAAGGAAAAAGGTTTTTGAGTTATAATGAAATTTAAAGTATGTTGAATAGATGGAGAGAAAAGAAAATTAACAAATATGCTTAGAATTCTTCAGATTTTATTATAACTAATTGTTCCCATAAGAAATTTTATATATATATATATATATATATATTAAAATGACTAATTTACATTTTTCAGCTTTTGCACTAAAAGAGCTACCACATTTGGCATTGATTGGTTAACTTCATTCTTTTTCTATTCATTAGTTTTTGAAAAGAAAAACACTAAAAATATTAAAATGTAATCAAAGTCATAATTAGTCTAAATAAAAAGTGAAAATATGGAATGTTAACATTGTTATTTGATTTCTACGGGATTTTTCTGTTTGCTTGAATTTTACTATAATTATTTCCAATTACTTAGAAATATCATTTTCTTTAAAAGTTGCAATGTGAATAACGATAAAAAATTGAAGGATTTCAATAAATGTCTTTTCTATATTATCTATATTATTAATTATTATATGGTGATTGAAAAAAATGATGAAAGTAGTCGTAATGTTTTGATTGTTGTGGAATTAAATTATTTTGATCGGAAATTTGAAATGAATTTTGTTACCACATAAAACATATTTTTTTAAAAAAAAATAAGCATTTAAGAGAAAATGTAGGAAAAAATAATTGATTATCTAATCTCAATTCTTAGACTAGCATTGATGATATTTCATACATAAATAAAGATAAATCTTGATCATTGGTATGATCCAAAATATTATCTTATTCCGTTTTCACATTATTAAAGCATTAATAACATTTACAATTATAATTTTATTAATTTTATTAAACAAAATTATTTTTGTTAATATAGTTTTTTAGCTGAGTTTTTTTTAAATGATTTTTTTAAATTGACACCCTGCACAAGAGATTATAATCATTGTGACATGCTACTTTCATACGGTGCATGAAATATTCATTGCAATGATAGAAAATTTCGTTAAAAAACAAATATTTACAATAAATTGCTATTTGCGAAGAATATAGGTAGACTAAGTAATAAATACAACATTGTCACATCTAAGTTTGGAAGTTATTATAAAACAATCATAAAAAAGTCAAATAATTAAACTGAAATAAAAATTAACTAATTTTTATTACCGTTTCAAGAAACCAAAACCAATTGTATCAGATACTCTTATGCATCTTCTACAAATATATATTTATTTTTAATTTTTTATTCAAGTAAAAAATGAAGCAGTTTTGCTTTTTGTTAGATGTTTAACGTATATCTTTTAAAAGACCAAATTAATCCTTATTTTTATTAATATTCAGAGAAAAAAGGAAAAATAAAATTATTTCATTTTATCAACAAACATTAGAGTATTCAGCAGATATTTAATTGTCGTCATTCAAATATAATTAATGTTTGAAATTGGATTAAAACTGTAAGCACAAATATCAAATATTTTTTCCATATTAAAAAGGATTTTATTTAATGAATATTAATCAATGTTTCTAGAAATAAGGCCTTATTATTAATTCTCTTAATTGGGTATTTTAATGCTCACTTTTAATTTCATCTAGTAACACATATTTCCAATATTGTGCTTCATTCATATATCATCTAATGTCATGCTCATACTATAATAATGCGAATATAATGCCCAATGTAATAATGCGAATATAATACCAAATGTAATAATGCAATATTATCTCTATAATAATGCCATTCTCATTGTTAAAAAGCTTCTGGGAATTTTTTTTGCTTTATTTTTTTAATATGTACATGTATGAAAATTTAAATACATCAACTTTTCGAGTACTAATATACAATTCTCTAGGAGTTAAATCTGGAATTTTGGAGACATAAGAACGATACTTAAAATCAAATTTTGCTTTCAAATCCAAATCACTTTATATAGTTTATAATATTTAAATTGTCATTAGATAATTTATAACGTATCACTCCCGATAATTAAAATCTCATCAAGATATAGTAAACGAATGCCATGGAAAATCAGTCTTTAAAAAATCTAAATTTCAGTACATGCAATAAAACTCCAGTTCTACTAAATACCACCTTTTAATCTTTAAACTAGAATGGTTAACTTAATAGAATTTTAGAATAAAATGTGTTTGATTTGCATTATTTCAACCTGACTCATTAATGGAAAAAAATGTGATTAATTTCAAAATATTTGAATCAGTTAACTAACACATTTCTCGTGAAGGATTGCGAGTAATAAGATATGCTTAACTTCCAATACTTATTGAAATCACTCGAATAATATCTTTTCTGGAAATTCGAAAATTCTTGAAATGAAAAGGAAAAATCCGAAAGGAACAGCAGTGTGGAACCCTAAAATAGAATTTATCATCGAAGGATCAGGATTTTTCTCCCTATCTTGAAATTCGAAACTCGATATTCAGATTCGACGAAATTTAATTTCGATCCCTTCAAATGCAGTTCTCATTTCTCTAATCGGGAAGAAGTAGATCGGAATTCTTTCAATTTTTCTCTTTTAATCCAAATGGAGTTGAATGGGAAGTTGCAACAAATCAAATGACATTCGCTTTTATTGTCTCCGGAAAATCGATTCTATTTCATACGTTCTCCATGCCATAATTTACATAGAGAATAATTGTATATCACAGTGAGTCTTTTAATTTTGTATATGTATATAAATATTTGAATTTATCCAATTGTTTTAGAAGCATACAACGTTTAATAATAATATAGAGGCAGATAATATAGGTTATTTTCAAAAAAGATTAAAATGAAATCTGCTATGCATAGTTCATTGTAACATGTCAGAGCAGAATTTCTTGAATGGCCAAGCACTACGTGCTCGTGCAAGTGAAATTATAATTTTATCCATTTTAATTGTTTCATTGAATGAGTCCCTTTAATATCGCAAACGATCCAAAAAACATTGTCTCGCATTGATTGTTTAAAAAATATCACATTTCCTATTTATTTCATTCATATGATCACTTGCTCAAAAATATATTTTTCTTAGTTTTATTTGCTGTAGTCATTAATTTATTTTTTTAAACCAGAGCTTATATAAATGTGATGGCAACGCGTTATTAAAAGATGAGTTTTTGAGATGCTTGTGCAGATAATATTTTTATTTTTTATTTGTCGTCTACGAATTTTTGTTCACGCCAAAAACCTCATCTCAAAAATTACATCATGTTCTGACATGATAAAAATTATTAAAATATGTAAAATGAAATTATTTATTATTTGATACCCACACATGCATACAGTGTATAAAACATCATTGGCTTTTAATTCTAAAACATGAGTTAAAAAGAATTAAAATATAATTTTAACATTATTTCATAGAATCATCCATTCATGACAGAATAAGGAAAGCCTCATTGATTCATTTATAATTGAAAAAATGATGTATTTAGATAATATTTTCTAAAATAACTAAATATCTGAAATGTGTGCTTGAGTAAAACAGAAAATCGAATATATCTGTTCAGTAAATTTACTCTAAAATTCCTAAAAATAAATATAAGTGAATGATTATTTTAAGAAAGTCAATAGCCAATTTATTCTTATTGAAAGCCATTTATTGGCATCCGAAAGTCTGATAAAAATGCTTTACAGGTATATTGGTTTTAAATTGTGAGGGAAATATGACGCTTTCTTTTTAATATTTCATCTTTATTCCTAAGATATATCTGTACAAAATATTTTGTTTAATATAGTAAATAAATATAGTAGATTAGTAAATTTGATTTCTATATAAGGAGATGAAATGTATATTGGATGATTCTTAATTTCCCATCATTCATCTTAGTTGTAGGAATAATATTAAAATAGCAAAAATGTCTGCATTCTTTGAAATAAAAATTCCAAAATAGTAATTACAGTATCTCAAAATTTATGATAAATTAATTAATCAAATTATTTTTGAAAATAGTCAATTTTAAATAAATGCAATCTCAATTTAATAAAATATTTAAAGATTTAAGATTGCCCTGAGGCTCTCAATCAAGGCATGACTAAGACAGGGGCATACGGGGCAGTTGCCTCGGGCCCCCTCTTACGTGGGGGCCCCAAATTGAATAAAAATTTTACTTTTACGTTTCCTTTTAATGAATGTTCTTCATTACTAAAATAGTGAATCAAAGGGGCCCCCCAAAGAACCCCGGGCCGGATCTAGGCTAGGTCGGGCCCTTCTTACAATATTGGATCATATTGAATCGAACGACTTAGAGAAGATATATCGATGAAAGAAAAATCCCTTCTAGATAAATCCTAGCATTAAAGTTACAAAATATTCATTAAACAAGTTTGTGATGTAGTTTTTCACAAGCAAATAAAACAGGTTTCGGATAAAATAGAACTGTACAGAACAGAAGAATTAATTACTGAAAAATGTTTTTTGACATTTTTTGAATTTGTCAAAAAATGTCAAAAAACATTTTTGAAAAGTTCATTACTGCCACTGTAAAAGAAAAAGAGTTCATTACTGCCACTGTAGATTGTACAGTGGTGATCAAGACTAATAGCGCTTAGAAAAAATAGTATGCCTTAGAGAAGTGTTCTGCAAATGATAGAATATAAAAAAAAGAAATTGTTACTTAAAAATTACTTAAAAGGCAATCAGCTTCGGAGCGACATAAATTTTGCATATATTATCTTTATATTTTAAATTAAAACCTAAAAAAACTATAAATTTAAAAGTGTTTCATTTATTTTTGTATAACTTTTGAAATATTTCAGGTTAAATGTAAAACTGGCATAAATATTTTTAAATCTAAAATGTATCTAAATGTTTCATTACTGAGATATGGATATCTAGAGCACTTGGCATATTTCATTTTCTTTCAAATTTATTTATATTAAAAGATTTTTTGATGTAAACATTTAGACTATAATTTAAAAAGTCCATGTTCGCCTGCTAATTTAACATACATTAAAAAATTATTATAAGTACATGAAATTAAAAACTTAATTTGAAAATAAAGTAATGAATAATCTTAGAAAATATTTGAAATTCGAAACTAAATAATCCTTAAAATAACTAAATAATCCTTAAAATAAATTATATTATCCTCAGAATTAGTGTTTTCAAGGTTATCGTTTGAAAAAAAAAAGGAATGAAATATTATACATTAGAGACCACTTTATACGAAGTTATAGTAACTAAAAATAATCATTCATAAAAAGTACTTTTTTAATTAAGTGTTTTAGTAATTTTTATACTAACAATGCCCGACAGTTCATTGGTGGTTAAAATATTCTGGATCAAGAAAGCGTATTGAAAATTCAGAAAAAAAATCCATCTATATTTTTTTTTACTTATTCTCTATACTTTCAAATATTTGTATCCGAGAAATTAAATATTCTATGCTAAATAAAATGAATTCCTATCTTATTAATGCGAATTATTTCCCCAGAGCATTTGACAAGCGAAAATGAATGTACTTTATTCTTGGCGTGAACGTATGATCTGATTTCCCGGCAATTTTAAAAAAATGCTAAAAGACATCGTTTGAATATCACCAATAATTTCTTAGCCATTGTGTGTTGTAGTGACACACTATTTTCAATTAGAATTACTTTTTATTATGATTTTTGTCATATTTACTAAAAATTTTAAAAGAGGTTTTAATGTTTATGCCTTTAAAATATTATTATTATTCTTTTATTATTTATGATTATTTTCTCATATATAGATTTTCTAAATGAGAAATATAAATATAAAATGAACAATTGGTGTTGTTATAGTTTATTAAATTTCACTCCTATTGAAAGATTCACTCCGTAGAACGCAAGTCGTTAGAATTTATTTGAATTAGAAATAAATTCCTTGGTGGAATAAAGATGGACTTTGAATTTTGTTTAGTTTACAGTTAAAGAGTTTGTTGGAAAAAATATCTTGTTAAAAATTCGAAGAGTCTCATTTTATCTGAAACAGTTCAATTTTTCTGAATAGTTTCGCCAAATAAGATATAAAAATATAATTAGTGTTTGCAAAGATTTCAGAAATAAGAAAAAAAAATCTAAGTTTTTGCTTTCCATACTATTTAACCCGATATATTTTTTGTCAAATTTCTCAAAACTTTTTCATAAAAGAAGCAATATATTTCCACTGCTGTTAATTAAATATTAAAAGAATATTTACTGCTGGTTCTAATGCAAGTCTTAAAGTCGGAGCATATACAGAAAGAAATGCCACTTTTCTCAAAATTCCATACACTTTTTTGGAATTCCAATATTTTTTAAAAAATATTTTTAGTTAAAATTATAAAATCCTATTTTAATCATACGTAGTTCAGTAGCATAAAAAATGCTGCATGAAAGTTAAGAAGCTCTGCAAATTGTTACTTTTAATTTTATGCACTTTCACTTTTGACTTTTATAAATTTGAGAAAAATTTATATATTTAAAAATAATAATTATTGGAATGAATTCCTCCTTTTGATAAGAAAGAAATATTAAGCAAAATGAAATATCGAAGAGAAATTAAATGAACATGAATGCAAATTAATTTCATAATTATATTTCAAGAAAAGTTTAACAAAGGAAAAAAAAATACTCCAGTAATAAACACAAATTTAATGAAACGAAATTTTTCCAATATTGTTTGAAAATATGAAAATTATTTAATGCATTCATTAAAATATTATTTGTAAAAAAAGGAACTGTGTTACATTCTATTAAAAAGGTCCATTATTATTAACTCGGATTCTCAAAAATGATTTTTTCTTATTTTAAAAATTTGTTAAGCTCTAATTGTTAAAATTTTATGGTAATTCTTTAACAAAAAATACTCAGCATGAAAAACTAACAAAAATGAAATTTAAAAAGAGATGACATTCTTTTTTAAATTGATAATTGTTTCTTTAAATTTGAAATAATTTAATTCATTCTTATATAAAAGAGTAAAGAAAAATGGTTAATATTTAAAAAAAATATTTTTATAATTATGAAACGAGATATATTGATTATATATTGAATTTCCATACAGAGCCTTGGCCTGATTTTCAATAACCTTGCTCAGATTTACATTTAGTCAAAATCAAATGAAGATATGATTGTCAAAATATTTCTTTCGGTGTTATAATAAAATAAAAAAAGAATGTTAAAGAGATTATTGTCATTTTATAATAATATTAATTTTTGAGCTTTTCTTTTATTTCAACATTTTGTAAGATGGTAATTAATATATAATCTTTCTTAGTTTGGAATCAATCAAAAAATATTAAGGTATTTCAATACTTGTCATTGGAAATTAGAATTGAAATTCAAAACAGGAGTATAAAAGAGTTGGAAAAAGAAAGAACTGAATTCCATTTATCTGGATTCATTGACTGCTTATTTAATGCTTCAGAGGAAAATTAAAAATCAGAAAATTTTATAT
>JAOUZG010040071.1:1103842-1118171 GCA_026289955.1 Argiope argentata | reverse complement strand
ATTTAGCGGTTTTAGATGCAATTCAGTATTCGGAACATACATTTTTATGATTAAACAGAAATTTATGTGTAAAAATACTCCATTAATTAGTTTGACATCATAAGAGATTATATTGCGTTACAGTGATAATTTTTTCTCACTTTTCTTCTCAAATATTTATTGAGATATGTAATTCAGTTTAAAACTATTAATTAAAAAATTTATTGAAATGCAGTTATTAAATCAATTTTTTGTTTACATGAGACTTTAGAGATGCCCAATAAAAATAAAAAATCATGATGAAATTCATAAACTTATTCCTAGCCTGTCTTCAAAATTTCAGAACAAGATTAGAAATCAGAAATGAAAGGTCTAGAAAATGTAAATATTATTAATTTGATATAATTTTATAGTGAAATATAAATTAGTTTTTAAAGGGATTTACCAAGCATATAATTTTTGCAACGATTATAATTTTTTAATAGATTCTCATGAATGTCTTATTTTTCTATGTTGATTTTTCTAAACAAAATTAGTTTCTTCAGCTAAGACCGTCCATTTTGGCAACCCTTCACACCTCTGTTAGCAACTCTTCTTGTCGGACATGGAGGGAGGAGAGTTGATCGAGGATGAAGAGAGGCCAGTCTTGGGACTGAAGACGCGAAAGATGATGAGATAGTTTTGTGTTTCTTTCGTATTTTTGCTTTATGTTTGTGCTGTGCCCCGCATCTACATGTAAATAAGAATTTGGAACTAAAATTGGCTGTGATCACTGTCTCTACTGCTCACACTAAAGAAACCCTACGCAGAAAGGTTCTTTTTACATTAATAATATTTCAAATTTTAATAAATGACAGCAATCAACTTAGGTTAACATAAATTCTTCTAAACACATATTGTCAAAGTAAATATGTGCAGGGATCATGGATATTTAGAACATATCCCTAGTTGAACTGAGCTTTGCTATTACAGCCATTGCAGGATATCCAAAAGAAAATTTGATCGCATCATTTATTTTACTTATATTGCACATGTCTACTTGCATTTATGGTGATTAAAATACATGCTACTTTCCATTTCAGAGGCATTTAAAGTTTCTACAGCAATACATATTAAAGAGACAACTAAATTTATAGAAATTTTATCCTCGCACATTTGAACTAAAGGTTACAAAGCAGAAAAATAGTAGTTTAACTAAAATTATCAAATAAAAAATATTTAAAATGCGATCATATTCCAATTATACTTGAATTTAATAACTTCTACAATTGATTGTTTTGATTGGCAGAATGAAATACGATAATATGGAAGAAAGTAATTTAATCTTTAGGCTCTAAAGACCTTTGACTCAAAACTTTTTGGAAAAATATAAAGTTTAAACTTTCTGAAATTAAATTTAGAAACAAATACATTATTGTTTCGAAATGGATTATATTACTTATATAACTTCATTTCAATTTGTTGTTTAAGGATAAATTGTGAAATTTTATGAGAGAAAATTTTGAAATTCAATATTGTTTGTTGAAGAAGCTATTTTTTTAAGGAGAAGTATTTCTACTTTAAAATCTCCCTGCCTCATTAGTTTTGTACAATATACATCTGTAATAACATCCTAATGATGTTATTCTGGTACCTATTAGAATGACGAAATAAATATTGCAATCACAATTGCGCAATTTTGTCGTAACATTTATTGAATGAAAATTGATATTTCATGAAAATTTCTTGTTTTATTTCAGAGTTAAGCTCTTCCAAAGGCAGTGTTTACGTAATTTTACTAAGGAAACATAGAATTACATGTTATTGTTGTTATCTAATTTACAGTAACATTTATTCCTTAATGAGGATTTACTTTTAGTTTTTTATTCTTTTTCAATTTTATGGGATGTTCTGCTTCGGTATCTTTTTTCCTGTTCCTGTTAGGCAATTTTGAAATTTCGCAATTCTGAAAACTTTAAAATGTCCTTAAATTGGTTTGAATTGCTGAATATATATTATTCACAAACAATAGCTAAAACTTAGGGTGTATTTTATTTTCTTTGTTTGTCAATGTGTTTTTAAAAAGGAATGTGTAACATTCTCCCCATCCAGTTGAGCGAATTCAATTATAGCGTATTAATTCAGGTTAATTATTAGTAACAGAAAAGTTTCTTATATTTTATTTCTTCATATTAAATATTCTATCATATTTGTAAAATATCAATAATATACTTATTAATTCAAATTCCAAGGTTGCAGTTATACTTATTTTGATGGACTGAAAAAAGTTTTTTTTTCCAGAAATGCTTTGCATAAACTTTATACTTCACTAAAATATATTTTGTTTCATGTTTTTTGATAAAAGCTTTGAAACGCTAAAAGACTCATGGGTTTTCGGAAATCGAAAGAATGTAAGAAAAAAATCTTTATAAAATAAATATAATATACAAACCAAACATTCAAGGCCCTTTAAGGCTAGTTAGATTTAGGTTCTATTAGCAAAATAGGCATTCGAAATCCTAATATAAAATAACCAATTCATTGGCATAAGTGAAAATTCATTATATTAATTTTAATTATTTTATTATTTTATACTAAGTAAATAAAAAAACATCAGTGTTGGATAGTCCAAAATATGATTGCAAATCGGATTGTAATTGTTTTTCTCGTGTTTCGCTTTATAAAGAAAGGAAGGGTGTAGTAGTTTCTGAGGGTAGAGACCCGTGAAACAACGTGTACAGAAGTCTGACTTTTGGCTCACACGCGTCACAAATCCTTTTTACTGGGAGGGCTTCATTCATGCATTTCATTCATTCATCCAAAGGTCGTTATTTTGATCTGGAACAGAGAACTATTACCTTTGATGCACTACCCGCAATGTCATTTCTCTCGACAAGCATGACTTTGTGACCACGACAGATTTAACCAGCGCCAGTCATCACACACACACAGAGTCTTCGACTGGTGGGTTCGAATTCGCAGCCTAAGAGATGCGAGTCCAATTCCCTGCCAATGAAGCTATCCCGACCCGTACTTGCAATTTAAAATCATAATTGTGAACGCAAGAAATTAAGATGAATGAAAGTATCGTAAGATCATTCATAAGAATATTCAGTCGGAATGAAAAAATAGAGGTGCATAAATCTCAGTTTATAAAATGAAGTTTTAGAACAACAGAGGATATTCGCTTTTTTGATTTATAAATAGTATTTAATCTTTCATCGTTATTGTTCAATTATAATTTTAAATAATTGTATAACAATAACTAGCTATATTTTTGTGATAAGATATATTCATCATCGTTGATCGGCATGACTAAATTAATCTTAATAATTTTTACCATCTTTTAATAATATTTAAATAAAATTTATTTATAATTATTAAAATTTATTATTATAATTATATTTATTTCAGTATTATTATATCTATTGATTTTGGTGATTTAAATCTTATCAAAACAAAGAAAAAGTGATAAAATCAAATTTGAAATTTAAGCTTCTGAAAATTATATATATTTCTCTTTAATATATTTCTTATATAGTTTCTTGCTATTAGAAGAAATGCATAGTTTTATAATAAAAGCTGGTTGGGATACGGAGTGATCCCAAAAGTGTTCTTCAGTTCTTTCCAAAAAGTTACAATGGGGTTCTTTGTTAATTGTGAGGTGAACGAAAAAGATCCCGAACCCTCTAGTTTAATTTAAATTCTTTGTTATTGCGGAACCTTGAATTCAAAAGAAAGGAAATATTATTACAAATTCAGAAAAACTTGCGAATTTCATACCTTTTTAAAAATATTCCCTACGACATTTAAGATCTCTAAGTACAAATTACACACGGGTGATTGATGATATAAATATAAAATTTGTCACAGAAATAAAATATGCAAAGAATAAGGTAATTGTGTTAAGTGTAAAATTCAGTAGCAGTCTTTGATATCATATTTGTGAAAAATTTGGTTAGTTTGAACGACACTGTTTGCCGATACATTTAGAATAAATTAAAAAAGTATGGCAGAGGAAGATTATTTATCATCATTAAACACAATAAAATTTTTAAATAAGATATTAAATTTCAAGGAAGTGAAGATTTCACTATCAACTCCCCTCATCCAAAACCATATTTTTTGACAGAAATAGTTAATTTTTTGTTTCCCGTTTCTTTAGTACTCCTGCTATAACATTCAAAATTTTGCAAAATGCAAGTCAGTGATCCCAAAACTAAAACTAAACTGTAATCTGCACGATATAGCCTAAATGCTTCTTGATACAATACTAAACTTTTGATTACAATTATGTATTATTAAATTATTTTAGTTAAAATAACGTCCCGTTTTAAGGTGCATGATTAGAAGAGATGTTAATTGTCTCATTTAAAATGTGATTTCTCGGCTTGTGAAGTTGTATACTTAGATATGTAACAAAGAGCGCCATCTATTGGCACGTAGCGGAAATGTCATAATTAAATGCGGCATTTTAGCGATATTGGCGATTTTACGGTGTGAAACTATTTTTTTATGTAATTTATGGAGTAAAATGTCAGTATGAAGATACCATGGTTGCTGAAATATTTTCTTAACGTATCAGGCCTGCAAGGGATATTTTATCCGTATTTCAGTAATCTTTCTCAGCAATTCCGGTATCCTGCATTTGCATATCTTTGTTTCGAAGTATAAACAAATGGATTACTGAATAAACTACAGGATTTACTCTGTAAACGGATAGAAAGTAAATCTGATCAATTATTTCAGAAAACATTTTCTGAATTTAAATCAAAAATAAATTCAGGTAGCAAAGCTGAAGATAATATTGCCATTTTTAGAAGTCTTAATACTGATTATAAAGTAGATAGTAACATACAAAATTATACTTATTTTGTAACGTTATACTGACTAAAAACTGTTAAAAAGAATTATTTCTTTCAACACTATCAAAAAGAGCAATTCAAAAAAAATTATTTTCTGCAGAATTGTAGAAATACACGTTTTGAAATGAAACATATGCTTATAATAATTATGGATTTTAATAAAATTAATTTTTTATATTATTTAATATTAACATGTTTACCATGCAACAAACTAACTTTTTTTAGATATTCTTGTAATTGAAATCAGTTCCAAGTTTAAAGCAAACATTTTAAAGCCGGTTAAATAGACTCACATTATTAAGCCAGCTGATGAATGCTAAAAAATGCTGCAAAATCCCATGTATGCATGGAATTATGGGTCATAAATAAGGGTAATTATTAATATCCTAGGGGTGGGATAGCTTAGATGGTAGGGCTATGAATTCTCATCAACTGGGCTTTGAGTTCGAACCCGCTAGTCGAAGACTCTCTGTTTGTGCGTGTATTGACTGGAGGGCGTTGAATATGTAGTGGTGCCAAAGTCCCCCACGTCAAAAGTAATACCACATGGTTTACTAAGTCAGAGGTGATAGTTCTCTGTTCCAGATCTAAATTACGATCTTGGAATGAGTGAATGAAGTCCGACTCGTGAAAAGGGGTTTGTGACGTACGTGAGACTTTTACGATCGGATGCTCAGAGATCTATAACCTAGAAGCTACTGCACTTTTCCTTCCATTATAAAGCTGAACTCAAGAACGACAACAACAATAAAAATCTTTATCTTCTCAAAATATTTCAAGATATTGTAAACTGATTTTGAAGTTGAATATTTTCTCCTTACTTTCTAACGTACATATTGAGCTATAGGGTTACTTTTGACCTACAATTCAATGCGTAAGGAAGAAGGAGATTAATTACATTGAGTGACCTTAATATTAGTATTTTAATTCTATCGATGCTGAAAAGCCCCACAGGTCAGTTCTACGAAACTATGGTGATAGTGACCAAGTAGCTCTGATTATTTTAATTTTCATAAAGTAAGGTTGATTGAATACTTGATGTGCATACTTTATTCATTCAAAATGGTCTTCCGAAAAATTTGGGAAACATGTTTGATAACTAAGATCTCTTAAAGAAAATCCAGTATATTTTGCTTAATATTTATCAGCTAAGCATCATATTCTTTTGTATAATAGCTTCATCATTAAAACACGTTGTTATTATGGCTTCTGAGGAAGGAATATAATTTTTCTTAATTTTGAAAGCGAAACAAGGGCATTCCAATAATCCGATACACAAAACTAAAGTGTTCTTGAAACTAAATGAATGGCAGTATTGATTAAAACTGTGATTTTAGCAATAAGCCCCTTATAATTCTAAGAAAATTGCGAAACTTTAAAGATGCATATTTAAAAAAAAATATTTAAAAACCTTTCCAATTATACAAGTTTTCAATCATGTAGTTTTGTCAGTAAATAATTGATTAAGGGATTCATCTGTATAGTACCATGTTTAAAAATTTAGATTTAAGTGCAGAAAAAATTAACTGTAAGTATTTTGTTCATGCACATTACAAATTAAATTTATTTATTTCTATAAAATACATTAAAATATTAAGAACATTTAAGAATAAGAAATACTATAAAAGCACATGATTATCGTAGGAAATATATGTTTTAAAACAATAACGGCAAACATATAAAAGTTATACGTGGGAAGAATGAGACTTGAAAAGGTACGAGGATATGCCTACAATTACAAACTTTTAACAAAAACTTTTCATTGAATGAAAACATTGATATTATTTATCAAGAATTCCAAACATTATGCATTATATTATATTATTTTTTTTTACAAAAACGTTGGATTACAGATTAGAAAACAAAGATTCTTTTACAAAATAATTTGCTGAATATTGAATTTATTTGAGGTTAGTTCCTTTTTTTAATCATCAGAGAGTCCAAGATGTAGCATAATTTGGATAGTAAGATGATTTTCAAAGCTTACTTAGATTACTTAGATATTGTTTTACTTGAACTGAAACCAGAGCCTAACATCTTATTTACTGACTAAACAAAATCAAATATATATGATAAAACATCCTCTTGAAAATGACAAGTAGTTTATCCTTACAAATATCAAGGATATGCAGGAAATTTTAGGGCGTTACAATTATGCAGCTCCAATTCAATTAATACAATAGGTACTAACTTCCAAACACTTTCTCACTCTGTCTCTGATACCTCAGACAGATAACAGCTTCTATGCACTAAATTAACACTCAAGCGTTCAATAGTCTCTATTCTAATTGTCATGATCAATAGGGCAGTGGTATTGATACCTGAATAAGTATGAAAATCTAGGACCTTTGCCAAGGTTCTTGAAGGCTTTAGGCTATCTCGTTCAATAACATTCCTTGAGCTTTAGAGCTAGAATTTATCAGAATTATCAATTTGTGGCCAAATATAGAATAAATCCAAGGATATTAACAAAAATTCGCCAAATCACTCGAAATACCGGTTTTACGTTACTTTTAAATTAAACGTTTTTCACCCCAGACTGTGAGTATTTCAGATCTGTAAGGAGATATCTAAAGTAATCAGAATTTCTATCACAGAACATTGAATATCTGAACTAATAGGAGTTTTCAAACATCAATGGTTTTTATATAGGTATCCAAGTTTTAGTATTATGAAAATACATTACATGAGGCAGTTTTCGAAGTTTTACATCTGAAGCAACATAAGAAATTATGCATTATCCACCTCAAGAGGTCTGAAACCTTTTCTCAACTATTCACATAGAGTATCGAACTAGTTTATGTCACTTGTTACCCAACACGTATTATTAAATGATCAGAATAATGAGAAGAAGGTATTTTAACAAGATATATTTCCCAGGTGAAATTTTATATGAACAACTAATCCACTCGATTAAAATTTTCTCATGAATAAACACCGTACTAGCACTTTTCGCAGACGTTGCCATTACATGCTCTAGAATTTCAATGAATTTTATGTCAGTGCAACTGGGAAATTTTTTTTGATTAAAAATTATTTGATTGAAACACTACCAGCCTTATTTTTAATGTCATTCTAAATAGAATTTTTCATGAACGAAAATAAAAATGGAACGAGAAGTAATAAAATATTTTAAATTTCCATAGTAACTGTCGATAAAGATGATGAGATAATCAATATAGGGAGTCAGTTCACGCTATTCTGGAAATGTAAAAGAAAAATTCAAATTAAAAAAAGTATAGAATATGATATCAAAACATGCAAAATTTCTTAAATTTCCCCAAAACAACAAATCTGAGAAATAATTATAAAACAAATAGATCCAAATAAATCCAAGTGTGCAGGAGATTTCAGTAAATAGTATTTCTACGTTATTCTCAAAAGAAATTTTCTCTTGGAAAATTGAGATTTTTATTCAGTTTGCTCGAAAATCAGAACTGGGTATTCAGATTGGGCAAATTTAGTTTCGGTTCTTTCAACTGTAGTTTTCATTTCCCTAATACGATAGAAATAGGACTCACTTTATGCAATTTTTTTCTCTTAATTCAAACGGAATGGGGAGGCAAGTTTCAGAAAATAAAATGCCATTTTCTATTTCTAAGCGTGTGAAAGCATTTTAACGATATACATCTTTCAGTAAGTTTGATTCTCGCAAGATATTTATGTTCACGTTAAGAATGGGCTGTTAGCGATCATATGTCATAATTCTGACTACTTGACAAAACGACTATTTTATTAAGATTGCTCATAGATATTTAATATATTTTATTTAACATGACATTTCTATGAATATTGTATTTGCAAAATAGCAAGTTTTTAACCATTATTCCTTATCTCGATATTCCTTATGAAAGTTGAATATATAATAATTAACTTTTAGTTGTGTGAAATTAATTCATTGCTAAATGTGACAAAATATAATTAAAGAAAAGAAATGAACATTTAAATTTATCACACTGCACAAAAATAAAATAATTTTTGTCCTAATTTTGTTTTTGCTCTTTTTAACTATGTATTCTTAACCTGCATTTAATTTAATTTAAATATAAATCACGAATTCTTTATATTAATTTTAATATGATACGTCACCTATTTTGTTCATGAATGTGAACTATCTAATTTTTAGAGAACAAACGTCTTTATATGTATTATTTTCTTAAAATATATCCTGTGAAAATTTAATACTACTGTATTAGAATACTTTTAAGATAAAGGTGTTGAAAAAAATTTAGAATCATTTTTAAATATTAGAGTAATAATTATTTACATAATATTCAAAAATTTATCTTGATAAACTGAAATGATTTAAAAAATATTTTGTGTTCATGGTCACATTTAGTGACTGAGTCAATTTAATATATCAAACAAAATTTAGTAAGTTTCCTTTAATTATGTAAATAAAATTTAAAGTACTATAATTCTTTCAATGTGCCCTAAAAATATTTTATTTGATTAATTCTATACTGTAGATATAAGTTAATTCACACACACTTAAATTAAACTTCTATGCCCATATAGTTGAACATGTGGCATATTAATGTATGATAGCGCTCAATTTCATACTATTTAATATTTAGAGCCGTTATGCAATTTTGTGAATGTCATTTAATATTAAACAGTATTTTACATTATATGCATGTTATTAGGGGGATACTGTTTGAAATATATAATTAGACTCTAATTAATATAATTGATAAGTTAATTTTAAAACAGTGAAATTTTTACTTTTATGCAAAAACACTTTTAGAAGTTATAGTTGATAAACACTAAAATTCAGAATATTCAATTAAATGGGTTTAAAAACATTTTTCCCAAGCTTACTTTCTCCTATTTTAAAGTTTATAAATGCGAAATTCTGTACTAGCAAGTCAAAAGTTTGGTCTGAAGAAAGTTTGGTTAGGACAAGCAATTGGCTTAATATATTCATGTTTATTATTAGTGGAAAAAATTTAATTTCTATCGATATAGATATTCCTATTAATGATAATAAATTCTATTTCTGAAATGGAAAGGAAAAATCAGGTCACCAAAATTGTCAACATTACTTCCAATTACCTAGAATTTCATTATTTTTTATTTCTCTTTCTAAAAAAAAAAGAAAGGATGAATGAGAAAAATGATAACAGATTTTTACTTCCAAGGATTTGAAAAGGAAAAAGTATTTATCACATTTTCTGGCTAATATCAGCTTCAAAAGAAATACCATATAATATTGTTTTCGTTGTCATTTAAGTTTTGAAGTAATTATATAGATGTTTTATTTCCAATATAAAGCGCTACAATATTATGTTCGAATAGTTTATACAAAATATAATATATACAATATATAGAATATAGAATACAGTAAGTAAAGAAATGTGTATATATTTTAGACATGTATTAAAATACTATTTATAGAATATGAGAAAGTTCATACTTTCCAGACGAATACTTATACTTCTAACTCTTCTATACTTACCAGATATATATCACTTTCAAATTATATAAAAACTATCTGTAATTTTATATGTTAGCGTATCTATGCATCATTACATGCTAACATTAAAATTCTAAGTACGTAAAATATTCTTTTTATTAATCTTCCTAGAAAGCTGACTACTTTAACTTTTTTGCTTAAATAATGTTATGAAGCATATTTTGAAAAATGAAAGCATTGAAAGGAAAAAAAAAAGGTCTCATTATTTTTCAAGAACATATTCCCTCTTCCTTAGTCATGCTTAATATGCGGAAAAGATAAAAGCATCGACATTATTAAGACATGTATCAGATTCTAAGAAGATAATTTATTACCACACAAGCCTGATGAATGTCCTTCATTAATCAGACTTAGAGGGTTTTTTTTGGATTTACTTTGTTATAATACAACATGTTTGCACTGACATATTTTTAATAACAACTTTTGTACAAGAATAAAGTAAAGAAGCATATAAAAAATGTGTACACGCAGTGCCTGACTTTTTATTCGTCAATTTCAGATTACAGACTGAACTTTTAAAAATTTTACTTATATTTTAGACAATATTCTTGGTTTTTTTTCCTTTTATGCTGCTTCAATGCTTTTAAGTACTAAAGAAATGAATTTGAAAGTTTTCTCAACAAAAATTTATTCCCAAAATGAACAATGAGTAATTATTTTGGAAATATGGGAATTCGGATTTTATCAAAACATCTTTATTACATTAAAAGCATATAAGGAAATTTTCAATTTTAATAAAAGGATTATTAAATATTGTTACTAAATCCCTAGAGAGAAGGAAAATATCATTTTCCTCTTCAATACAAGTTTATCTTTCTGCCATATCCATTATAACTTTCAGCATAAAAAAAGGAGATATAATATTTAAAGAGTCATTTCAATTCCTTTAATTCAGTAAAAACAAAGATACATTTGAAAGAATTAAAGGGAACTTTCCACAAAAATGTATAATTCAAACCTAATAGCTTGGAAACCAAACAATAGACTTCAGTTTGGCCCGTAGTGAGGAAACCAAATTATCAATCAAATATAAGACAAGCCTGTAGTTTGGAAACCAAATAATATAATCATGTGATGATGATCTCTTTACAGCGGAAAGAGGGGTTGCAGTAGCTTCTGAGGGTATATACCCCTGAGCACTCGAGGACAGAAGTCTGACTTCTAGATCATATGAGGATAACATACACACATTCACTTGCACAGCCCCTTTTTATAGGGGACGGGGGGCACATTCAAACAATTCACAGATAGTACACAGAACAACCATGCCCTAACAGGGACGCCCTGATCAGGAGGAAGACGCGCTTCCTCTGTGTCAGCCATATAATCATGTAAATCATTATAATAAAGATCTATCTGTTAATATTTTTCTGTTTGTAGAATAATTCTCTTTCTATTAATAAAAGGATATTTTAAACTTTATTAAAAGCAACAATTGGACCGCAGTAAGGCCTATTATTGTAAAGGTTTCCTAATAACGAATAACCAATCAATTTAAGTTTAGTTGAGAATATAGAAATCCTCTATTTTACATGAGTAGCCTTATGTTTATATGTAAAGAATTTAGAAAAATATTGCAATTTTCATATTCCTGACAATAGTTAAATAAAAGAAAATTCATAAAAACTCAGTTTAAATAATTTTTAAAATGTCACATGATAAACAAAAGCTTTTATTCGTAATATTATATATATATATATATATATATATATATATATATGCTATTTTTAAGATTTAAAACCTGAATATTTTAATGCAACTTCAATTTACTAATTATATAGGAGCAAAAATAAGTTATTCGAGATGCGAAAACAATAGTAAAGAAAAGTAAGTATCATTTTAAATTTCATTAAGAACTTGGATTGCTAGTTCATTTTATATATTCACTCAAATATATTTTATATTAATATTCAAAATTATCCAATCTTTACCGGAAATATCAAATAACCGTTATTCTGGTTTATAAGATTCTGATTGCAATTAAAAATATAATTATTTTAAAAATTATTTTCAGATATTTAAGGCCGATAATTTAAATATTTTAAAAACTTAATTTATAAGCAGATTTAATCCCAGAATTTACAATTACGGATAAAATTCTCATGATTTATAAATTCTGAATGTTTTATTTTGTTTTTGCTCATAAAAATATCATATTGAATTTTATTTTTAACAAATACACCCACAATGCTCCTAAAATAAATTACTAAACGGCACTAAGCATGTGCAAATAAACAAAACATAAAAGTTCTTCTCTCCAAGTCAGGCTTCAAATCCCTTTTTAATTGTCTAAGCGCAAACGCTGCTTAAATAGTCATTAAAAATGGATTAAGTCCAACCCGCACATCCTTTCCTTAAATTCTGATTCTAAGAATCTTGAAAATAACATTTTTATCACGTTGTATTTATGTCGTAAAACTGAGCAATATTTTATGTTAGGAGAAAGAACAAAGAAATGTTTTTTTATAATAAATTATTCTTTGTAATTAGCATTTCACGTTAACTTTTCATTCTTTAAAGCTAAATGCTGTTACTAAAGAAGACTGCAAATGAAATTCCTCAAATTCTAGAAACAAATTTAAAAAAGGAAGTATGTAAATCCCAATTAAGTTCCGCAAAATAATTAAATTTAAAAATATTTTTTAAATGTTTATAAGATTCTATATACATATTTAAAGATATTTTTGTATAAACATACGTGTAAACTTTTTGTACCAAAATTTATCAGTGATTTTTCTATGAAAACATTTATAAATAAGAGCATGTTTTTCCCATATCTTCTGGAAGTTAAATTATGCTATTTAATACAGGAGCAGATTAATGGATAATTAAATTAATCCGTAAAAGATAATGAGCTGAAATAATTAAAATAATAATTAAATGTTAGTTAAATTTCGTATTAGTTTCTGTTTTTTATTTTAAGTAGATAATGTATATAAATATTATTTAAACATCTAAAGTTAATAGATGTTTTGGGAATGTTTACAACCGAATATTTCCTTTTTTTATAGTAGAAATATAATAAAATATCCATGGCATCTTTAAAATTATTTTTCTTAATGCATGCTATCTCATCATTTGCACTATCATAAGATCTTTCAAAAACATGAAAAAACAGTAAATATATCTATTCAATGAAAACATGCCCTGAAAGAGTTTAGTAAGGATTAAAAAATTCCTAATTCTTCTTTGACAGAAATGAATGCAACTCCCATATGAATCACATAAAAAAATCCCAACAGACAAATATGTAAAATGTATTTAATATTTCATTTTATTTCTGCATATTAGATATTTCTATGAATGAAAATTTATAATGACGTAATCCTATTCAGAAGAAAAACCAATTCAATTGATGAAAAGTTTTACAGAAATTGAAACATTTCAATTACCGGAGCAGATTGCTACAGTTAGAATTTTATGAAATGAATTTTCAAATTACTCTCTTTATGTGCTGTTGTGATCATTTTAAGCATTTTATATTTCAGACTCTTTCAAAAATAAATTCCTAAATGCAAAATATTCGTGAAACATTTAGTTGAATGACGAAAAAGGCTTTTAGTTATTATTGCAATCTCTTTCTTATATTTTTGATTTCAGTTATTATTGAGATCCTCTTTTCAAAAATTTTGATTTTTGCTATTATAGCTATCTTTTTTTATATTTTAAAATATTTTTATAATCAATTTCTATTACATTTCTAACAAAAAATTATTATACAAAAATATTATAATGAAAATACAAAAAATACAATAAAATAAATAATATAATAAATATACAAAAATTATTATAATAAAAATAAGACCACTTACTTATACTATAATCGTTTTTATTACATCTTATTCGTTAGGGAACTATGATTATCCCCTCCAATTTATGTCATACATAAAATGCATCTGTAATTAAAGTAATATTTTGAATTACGAATTTGTTTAAATAATAAAGAAATACCTTAAGTTTAATATTGTTTTTATATATATATATATATATATATATATATATATATATATATATATATATAATTTCAAAG
>JAOUZG010040071.1:1061680-1096759 GCA_026289955.1 Argiope argentata | reverse complement strand
ATGATTAAATGTGTTAATAAAGTTTAGTTCTAATTTATTAAAAAATGAAACTGTAAACTTATTTAAAAGAAAAATTCAAAAACCTCTTGGATGAAATAATGTTGAGCAAGGAATGTTTCAAGATAAACGAACACTTTTTTATATTAATCCTTGGAGTATTTATTTAAGATTAAGATCATGATTTTTCCCTGATTTGAAATAGGATTCAGTCAAAACTAAAAATCTCACATTTTTTCGATGGTACTATACCGTTTTCTTGCCACTATTCTTACCGTCGTTATTAATTTCTTTTGCACTTAAAGGGTAAGAAGGTAAAGCTGCATTTTCTAATTTTAAGACAAATTCTTCTTCAATTAAAGTTTATCATTTTAATCATAGTTAACACCATCAATTTTAGTGGTAACACCATAAATACTTTTTTTTCGTTATCGGATATTATTTTCTATTGCACATTCCTGGTTAATTTCCTTAAAAAAAATTTTTTTTCGTTTTTATAAATTCCTTATTTCATGGCAAAGGGTGAAGTAATCTGTCTCAATAAATTTAACATAGACTGTTTGTTAAAATTACTCTCTTTCTTGAGCATAAGAGACTTAACCTAAGAAATTATTTAGATCTCTCAAAAATTTATTTTTTGTTTAATTTTAACAAATTTCTTATAAAATTAATTTTAAAGAGCTCATTAATATTTTTAAAAAAAAATATTAGAGGCCGGAAAATTAGTATCATGTAAAAATATTTTATTGCTTTTTAAGATGAAGTGTAGATTATTTTTGTTCAACAGAATATATCCTTAGATATGGGCGGAAAAAAAGCAAACATTATTTAAACTTTTTTATATTATCTTTACTTATAATAAAGCACAATGTGTGTGTGTGTATCTGTTGGCGATGTACAGGCCAGACTTACAGCTACCAAATTTGGTATATATATACCTTGGGTGCCGGGAATGTGCACCTCGGAGCCCTTTTTTTAATTTTTAATTAAAACTTTAATTAATTAAAAAAAAGACAAATTTTGAAGTTTTTTCGCTATAACTTCCGAAAATATAACAGCACAAAATTAAATTTGGCATCAAATTAAAACTCAAAAAATAAGTTTTTCAATGATATTAATGTTTTGACCCAAAAACTAAAATTCTATTTTTAATGACTTTTTAAACATTTAATTTAATCGTTTTTTTTCCAACAATTTATTTCGCATAAAATAAAATAAAAAAAAAATTTATCTTCTCGAGGATCTCAAAAAAATCAGCTTTTAATAAAATGTTGCCATCACATTTTCAGAAGTTCTGATTTAAAAAAGTTAATTACTACCATAAATAAAACAAAAAATATATATAATTTTCATCATGTGATTATATGAAATGAAATAAATAGGAAATGTGATATTTTTTAAACCGTAAATGCAAGAGAAAATTTTTCTTGGTCGTTTGCAATATCAAAATTATTTATTCAATTAAATAATTAAAATAAATAAAAATACAAAGTAAAAATATATTATAAAATTGCAATAATTAAAACTTAAAAAGAATTTTTAGAAAAGCACCAAACGATAATCTTCTGAGAGCGAGATTAATTATTTAAACGCAAGAAATCTTAAACGAACTTTGAAAATGACGTCATTTTAAAGAAACGACGAACAAAAATCAATTGATTACCAATAGTAGTAACATATTTTTGTATTTTTTAAAATTTTTAAAGCAATAAGACGTGTTTTTAATTGTTACTTTTACTTATGTGAAGAAGATGTTTTGAGCAAATCAAAGAATTCGCCTACGTGATTGTAATTTATCTCCGCATTTTAATGTATCATGCGAAATAAAAATGCATCTTCTTTCAACGAAGTAACTTAATATTAAAGCTATACTGGTAAAAGTAGGTCGACCATTTGAAAACGCATCTTCTTTTAAACAAGCTTACGTAATAATTAACAATGAAAAATTTGTAAAAGCATATAAAACTATTTTTACCCGCATATTTCGGAGACATCAAAACTTTCTACCAAAAAAATATCATGTTCTCTCACGAGAAAAATAAATCATCATTCCAAATTAAACATATAAAAATGTCATTTTCGGCACGTGTCTGTATAAAATGAAACAAATAGGAAACATGATATTTTTGGAAAATAAATGGATGGAAACGTTTTCTATGGTATTTTACTATACATATATTACTAATCCAATTAAACAATTTTATTTAGGGCAAATATGGCTTAACATCTACAAGGCATCTTCTGTAATTGGAGCCCAACATATAATATCTTAATATTTTGGGGAGAGACATAAATCTCTTAGCAATTGGTCCAAGTGAAATATATAATTATAGATGTAGGGAAAAATGCAGATGAATTAAATTTTTACATATATCATCTGCTCTGTGAATCATATTTAACAAAATATTCTTGAGACAATAAGTCCTTAAATGAAAAAGTGGCATTCCAATCAACTAAATCAATCATCAAAGCTAATATATCTATGAAAATTTCAACATAACTATTCGATATAAACTGGCGATTTTAGATCACTTTATCAAGATATCAAAGAAGTCAATCAGGGTTACTCTAGAATAATTGGTCTAGATTATGATAATGATGATTGTTCTAAACTTGCAATATTCAGAACTGAATAAATCATCCAGATTTGAGGAAGAAAGAAATGCTTATTTATTTATTTAGAAGTTGAAATATTAAGAATATTTTACAAATATGAATCTATAAGACCAAAGGAATTTAAACCATAATTTTTTGAAATATATTTATAAACCTTAAAAAAATATTATTGAGAGCATTAATATACATCTAAAAATAAAATTAAAAACTGAAGGTTTCAATTAACCTGTGAAATTTTTGATGCATAATTCCTTGAGATCTTATAAATTATAAAAAAATTATAATGTTTCAATTTCTGTATTGAACATAAAACTTCAATGTCGGACTATTCTGCTTTCAGTTCTTAGTTTTATTTAAAGACATGCTTAGATCGAGTAAAGAGGTCTTTATATTAATTGAAGTTTCCTAATTTCCTCTTTAATTTAAAAGTGAATTTTACGTGCACTGATAGAAAATCAGAGAGAGATGCGGAGTTCAACGATAGGACTGCTTAAGTCCTACATAATAGTATAAGTGAATAATATAACTATCGAAATTTGAAGCTTAAAAATATTTTGCTGAATAACTTATTATAAGACCAAGTTATATAAAAAAAATTGATTGAACCCTTTCGTCGGCATTAATATTGGCGAACCGGCTGGTCGCCAAAGGCGGCTAGTACTAAATATAATTATTAATTTTGAAAATTTTAAACAGCTGTTAACCTAGAAATAACTCCATATTGCCATGAATTTTCATCATTTACCATTTAGGATGGGTAATTGTAGCCGACAGACATACATCTATATTTTTTGCTTTATGTTTTATGTAATTACTTCATTTCATTGACGTGAAAATGTATTTCAAATAACAAATGAAAATTTTAATTTCTTATAAAGATGCGGTCTACTCGCGTTTGCTGATTAATTGTTTTATTATTGACAAAATTAATATGCAACATATGTTTATTTTTTATTCCTTTAGAGAATTGGTAATAAAACGAGATTTCAAATTAAATACTGGCTTTGAAATAAATGATATTTTCATTTTATTTTATGCTGAGAACAACTTAAACTAACAAGATGAATGAAGTATTTGAGTGTCTGTTGCATATTTCATTATGTACACATGAGGATACAATTAAAAATAGACAAAAATTAAAATATAATCTTTAAAAAGTATGTCATAGCAGCTTCATATTTTATGTTTTCCTTGATCTACAAATATTCTTAGAAGAATTAATCTAGTATTACATGGATATTATGAAGAGAACAACTAAAATATTTGATTGCAATCTTGTTATGCAATCGAAAAGTTATTCATTGAATACTATCACAAAAATAATATTAGAATAAAACAATTTCTTTTTTTTTCAAATGCAATTTGATTATTGATAGTACTAATTTATGTAAGGCTATCTGTACACTACAATTTAAGCAGTAGCATCAATGACATAAGCCTGAAAGGATTATAATGTCTAGTGTCAGCCGATTATATTTTTACCAATTACCACTACAGAATGAATTGAACTGGGATGCTATTACAATATGCGCCTAATTTGACTTGTCATAATACTCAGCTGTTGAAGGTACGGATATAACTATGCGTTATAACGACATGCTTTCTATCTCTTAATAGGAGAAATCTATCTAATGGCCGTAAGTGAAGACTGAAGTGTAGGTATACAACAGCAGGCAATCAATTAAGGGTACTTAAAGCATACATATTAATACTCAATGCGATCTCATATTATAGCAAGAGTCATAACATAGCAATTAGATGCCATATCACAGATGTGTGTTTCGTTATTGGATTCAATTCATCCCCCTCTTGCAATCATGTTTATAACTTGTAATTGCATGAATGATATATTGCATATATTATTCAAAGTTATTCTATTTTATATGAATAAATATTTATTTTAATATAATTACTTAAAAATTGAAAATTAAATTTTGATAGCAATATACTTATGTTTCTCCTTTCTCGAACGTGTAATATTTTATATAAACAGAAAATCAAAAAACTAGGTTTCAAATACAAAAAAAAAACTGACTAAGGAATATTTTTTCTTTATATTAGCGTATTATTTTTTTCATAAATATAAATTAGTTTAAATACAATAATGATTCATGAAACATATATTTATATTTTACAAAAACTATTTCGCCAAATTATGGCTCTACGCAGTTAAAATGAAAACAGCGAGTTAAAGACAAGATGTGATAGTTATTAAAATTTGGTAATTACCTCGCATTTCGCTGTTTCTTGTAGCAATAGGATATCAAAACTGATTAAAGGATATATTTGATCGCAAAACGCAAAAATATATCGTATCTGCCTGATTTCCATCTGAAAATTATCTAAACTATTTCCTTTTTAAAATATAGGATTATATTTGGAAGAAATTGCAATTATGGATTCATAGATAAAGTTTATTTTAAAAATATATTCATAAAATTCAAAATACAAGAGAATTTTAATTGAACTTTGATTTAACTTTCTCCAGGGAGTCTTGGGAATAGTTTATACTTTCTGATAACTGTCTTTCTAGGTGATATTTTACTTTGATAATATCCGGTATCATTTTATAATATAGCTTATTGCTTTTTTTCTTTCTAATACGGTTTGATGTTCAGTAAATTGCTTGCATGTAGTTCATTTCTCATTAGAATATTCTTTATTTGATATCTTATTATTAGTTTTATTTTACTAACAGTCATTTATGAATGTTCTAATTTTAGTAAACTCCTTTATATTCATATAATAGACCAGGTTGCTTTATTTTACACAGCACTTTATATTATATTTATTACAATAAAGGATTTTCACTCAATCAAAAAAGACGGAATACCATTTAAGAAACATTATTTTTCGAAAATAGCAGAAAGTTGTGTTGTCATGCTACTAAGTTATGCACATGTTTAAATATTTTTTAGTTTATTTTAAAACGTATACCAAGTTAGTTTAGAGAGAATATTTTGAAAAATTAAACTTGTAGTTTCAGAAAATTACTAATTGGTCTCTCTTTCCCATTTTCTTCATTTTCTTCTCTAGATAAAAATCAACAACAGTTCCTTTAGAGTTCAATGTCAGTATTTTCCCTTATTTTGGAAAACAAGAATGAAAATTCTATTTATTTAAAATATTGTCTTTTATCATGATTGAAGAGAATAAAATTTTCATTAAAGAGTTACTATTTTAAAACTTTCCAGGTGCCTATAATTTCATAATTATGTTAAAGCAAAAATTATTTGGCTGTTTTTTATTATATCTTACGGTTTGATTAACTCTTTGGTGCATACAGGTTTATCTCTTTTAAAAAGTCAAATAATTTTTTTTGGAAAATCCGCAATAATAATCGATAAGATTTCACTTAGGAAAGAATAATACGTTCGGAAATTCAAAGAATATAATCAATATAGATAATGATATCTCAAATAATATTTATGTGTTCATCATTGTCTATGTTTATGTGTTCATCATTGTCTATGTTTATGTGTTCATCATTGTATAATGAACCATTCAGACTTGTTCTTTGGTAAATGCAATGCTCTATATGTCCCTTTATTATAGTATTTACTACTTTAATAAAAATATATAATATATATATAAGTATTAAATACTATAATAAAGGGACATATAGAGCAGGTAAACTCTATAAAAATGTATAATAGTATTGTATTGTAAACTCTATAATATATTGTATATCTTTATGACACTAATTATATTGAAAATATCACAAGGTCATAAATGCCCCATATAGGAAAATGAATCATTCTGGTTTGTGCTAAGATTCATTGGTAAATCCATTAAAATTACATATATACGTAAGTAGTACTATAAAAAAGGTACATTGGGTAATGGTAAGAACTATAAAAATATCTCTTTATGACACTAATTATATTGAAAATATCTACAAGGACAAAAATGCCCATATAGGAAAATGAATCATTCAGGCTTGTTCTAAGATTCATTTGTAAATACAATAATACTACATATATACGTAAGTAATAAATACTATAAAAAAGTATAAATGTAGGTGTTAAATGATATAAAAAATCTCTTTTTGTCATTAATTTCACACGAGGATGAAAAAGGAAATTTACTCAAATACAATGTAACAAATGTTTCCATCCTTATTATTTTTTTACAGCGCATTCCACCATAGTAAAGATACTTTATATATGGCATGTTTTGTTCTGCTGAAGATGCTCCCTTTAATTACATAATCATTAAGAAGCTATCACTGTCCCAAGAGAGAGAAAAAAATCTTTGTCAACAAAAGGTTGATACTTCTTTGTGGATCTCCACTCAATGTAATTTTTCTCACTTCTGAGTCGCAATCATTTGTTTAATATATAGCATAATCATTGTTTAAGGAAGAATAGCGGAAATTCTTAACTCTTTGCCTGTGTATTATTACTAGCTACTGAGATTTTAATATCCTGCAACAGTACAGAAATTCTTTTGAATATTTTCTTTGTTTATAAAGACTTAATTGCTTGTAACAAGAAATAATTACGTATGAAAGGCAATTCTTTTCTTTTCTTTTCTTGCATTTTCATTCTTTATAGTTGAGTAATCAAATCTTTGATTATTCCAATTAAGTTCAGAATTACGATACGCGATAATATATTTGTTCTATGCGAAAAAATTCAAATGATTCAATCATAATATTAACACAATCTTTGTTTTTTTAAATAGTTAAAAGTTTCATAATTCACTATTAAATGTCCGTTGGCACTTACACAATAACGCTTAATGTTTTAAGTTAGAAATGATTAATTGTACTTTGAATCACATCATAATGCAGATGAAAAAATATTATTATTTTGAAAATCTTTATACAAAGATTTAAAGGAAAAAGTCTGATGATACTTGGACACTAAATTGCTTTGAAGTTATAAAAAAGCATTTAATTATTTCCCCAGAAACATCATAAATTCCACGTTAAAATAAAGAATTTTATCAAGTCCCTTCGATAAAGTTCCTAATTTTTATCTTATTTAAGCCCGACAGAATTTTATTCATGTGTTCTTATTTACTGACCAAATTCCTTGTTTTTAATTAAATATGTCTAAGCACGTTATATAAGGCTGATGATTCAGCAGGTTTCTCCACTATAAAATAAACGACAAAAATCAATAAAGATTAGAACATTTTTTCATTAATGTTACAACATTCATTATTTCTTCAACATCAAAAAAATTCATGACAAAATATCTTATTAAAATGATCGAATAGAAGATTATTTGTCTCTTCTGATCTTATGAAGTGATGTAAGAGGGCGTTAGTTCATTCTTTTGTGTAGAAAATACCTCACCTACTGCACTAAACCTATCATTTCAGAAGTTTCTTCTGTCCGGCCTTACACCCACACCCACATGATCTTCGCGTAATTTGTTGACCGGTAGAGGGCAATACAACAACTGTAAGAAGCTGCGTACAAAGGTCGCTGGGGCAAAATTTTGGCTGAAACGGACAGCGCTAGACCCGAATTCGCAATCTGAGGGTTAGTAGCCGAGTGCAAAAAACCATTGAGCAAAAGTGACGCTGCTGGTCCAGAGTTGTTTCCTGGCTTATAAAGTTTTCAACATAACTTTATTCAACCCATTTTGCTTAAATTGCATGCATAAGAAATTTTCTGGTATGATTTTCTAGAATAAAGCGCAACTGTTTCCTTTATAACCTGTATATTTGCTTCTGTAATAGCCAAAAGGTATCGTTCAACAGTTCCAACTTTCTTATCTACAACACAAGCTGTTCGTTTGAATTTCACGAACAATTGTCTTACTGTGCTCGATTTCAGACTTTTAGTGACTTGAAATCTGCAGCTAAAGTTTTTTGATGTAATAATAATCTTTCCCATTGGTCGAATTCTGATAGATAAGTTCTTACCTTCAACGAATACGATATTTTCGAAACATTACTACAGAATATGCTTAACATCTCTCTACTGCCTTTTCAGTGACCAATCATTCATTTTAGTAACAACAATATAACTCATTCTAAAGCTGCTATTTTGATTATTTGCATGTGAAAATTTTTTAAAGGGACTTGTAGCACCATCCGTCGATAACTTTTTTATTCTAAAATCATTATGAGCGGGAGTAAAAATTTAAGCCTTGTCACATGAGTTTGTTGCTAGAATTTTTTTAAACCTTTACCTCTTATCCGTGATTCATTTTTGAAAATTATCAGTCTATTTCAAGCCAAATTTGTTAATGACCACCTAATAGTCGTAATTGTAGAAAGATAATGTAAAATTGGGGAAATATTAAATGGAGATAAACTTTTACCAAAATAAATTGATATTATAATTTCATAATGTATAAATGAATAACAGGCTCAAGTTAAGATTCATAATATTATGGCAATCACTTCACTGGTGTTTTTTATATCGAATCATTCGTGCAATTACTTTTTTAACAAACAGGAAAAACGTCAAATTAAAAAAAAAGGAGCCCGATAAACAAAAATATTAAAAGTGATGAAAAATTAACCTGTCTAAAACAGTGAGAAATTGAGAAATGAAGTCAAAGGATTTATGAAGACTTCCATTTTTAAGCATTATTTTGAAGCACAAATATTTTTTGAATTCTTTATAAAGTGTCAAAATTTAAGACAAGAAGTATCAGGGGTACTTTTTCTTACACAATTTGGATCATGAAGAGGCATTATTTTTTGGAATAAAAAAATCGTTAGAGATAGAATTCAAATTTTTTCAACTATTGAGAGAGAATTTTAATCATTAATCTTGTCCTCAAAGAACAAGGATTATGTTTTTATCTCTTTTTTATTCAGTTAATTAATTTTTTACTCACAGAAAAGTAAAATTGTGGTGAGCAATGTGTCATTTCCACTTAAAGCATTTTTTGGTATTTAATTAATTTTCTTGAAGATTCATATCACTCTTTTTTAAGTCATTTTTTGAGTTTGTCATATTTTTGATGCTATTTAAAAAATAATATTTTTATAAATGAAAAGGAGACAAAGTGCAAAAAATGTATGTTGTTGTCTTCTGTGCTGACTTTTAAAATTATATAACGTGGAAAGTAGTTATTTATTAAGTTTAATTTATTATTTTGAAATTAATACCTTAATATATAATTTATATTACATATTTGAATACTAAAAATATATTATGGGATTTATACTTTTATATTATTAATTTATAAAAAAATTAGGCTATGGCTTCTTCGACTTATTAAAGCTTGTTCTATTTTTTATATATTCTGCCTATTTTTTTATAATTATCATTGCACCAGATCAACATATAACCTATCAGCAGAGTGTTATTTATCAGAATTCGTTAGAAAATGATAATACAAGTTGGGGATAAAAAATATACATTTGAAGGCATATACAGCAAAATTTATTTAACAGAATGAAAACAAATTTTAAATTATTCGTCGACTATTGCCGTCGGGCTAGCCTAGGAGTCGCACATCTTCCAAGGAATCTAGGCGTAAGGGGTTGTTCTGTACTATGTTTTCAATCAGTGAGGTGTATGACAGAACCTCCCGGGAAAAGGGGATTGTTCGAGTGAGTATATGAGTGTTCAATTAGACTTCTTTCCTGGGTGTTCAGGGGACTACACGATCCGAAGCTACTTCATAATCTAAACTTGACACTGACTCTCTTTGACTGACATCTTCAACGGGCTTGAAACAACAACACCAATGTGCCATAAGAAAAAACATCATTGTGTCATAAGAAACAGCATCATCATTGTGCCATAAGAAACAACATCATTGTGCCATAAGAAACAATAACATCAATGTGCCATAAGAAACAACACCACCATTGTGCATAAGAAACAACATCATTGTGCCATAAGAAACAACAACACCATTGTGCCATAACAAACTACATCATTGTGCCATAAGAAACAGAATCGTCATTGTGCACTAAAAAACAACAACATCAATGTGCTATAAGAAATTACCACCTCATCGACTATTAATGAAATTTTATTTTTTCTCTGCATTCACTTTTGTAGTTCCAACAGTTAACTATAATCTCATTTATTGGTGACTTTTATTGTTATACTTTATACTA
Organism: Argiope argentata; assembly: GCA_026289955.1. Taxonomy (NCBI): domain Eukaryota; kingdom Metazoa; phylum Arthropoda; class Arachnida; order Araneae; family Araneidae; genus Argiope; species Argiope argentata. The sequence continues at coordinate 1,086,103 of JAOUZG010040071.1, read as the reverse complement.
ATATTTTACTGTAATTTTCATAATATTTATACAAATTTTAACTCATTTGTTTCAATGGCTTCAGATTCAGAAACTTCCTTACAAATAATGCTATTTCAGTTACCTTGTAAAGGCTGTTTTATGATCATCTCATATGTTTTCGGTTGAATTCCATAATTCTTTTTATTTCTTGTAGATTTGATGACTGAAATTCCAATTTTAAGTTGTAATGCAGATCAAAAGTCCTACTAAACTTTGAAATGTAAAGCAGTAAATAGCTCTTTCTTATTGTCTGAGCAAGGCCTAAAAAATTATGATACATAGTGTTAAATTCTCATTTCGTTTCAAAACTATCAAACGGTTTTCAGATTAAAAATTATTTCAACCTTTTTTTAAAATTTTCCATTCTAAACCATTTTTATTAATTCTTAAATTACGTTTTAAATAAGTGAAGAGTCATTTAGAGTAATTTCTAGGATATCCTTAAAAAGAAATTTGATTTTTAATTGTAACTAAATCAGTGACTTAATGCACTTTGAAATATGTAAATAGAAAACACTTTTTCTATTCTGTGAAAGTTTTTATTAATATATTTTCTCAAAACTCTTGTCTTAGTCATTTCACCGTAGATCAAAACTATTTGGTTCCTACTACAGCATTCTTTGAGCTAAATCTAAATGGTATAAAAATATAATTTAGTAGTCCAGAAAATATTTAAGATCGTAATAGTAAATATTGGAATGTCCAATAATTTTTAATCTGTGAAGAAAACACAATTTTGCTTGTCATGCATATTTGTAACATGAAATGATATAGAGATGCATTATATAATTTCAAACGACTTTTAAGCTAAAAACCTGTTTTAAAAAATATAAATCAAATTTCAATCATCCCTGGACTTATTTTAAGTTACTCAAAATATTAATTAGTTTATAATTGCATAGATTAAAACAGAAAAAAAATATTCAGAAATGCCTCCAATTTTTTTAAAAAAACTGCTTGATGAATAAAACTTTAATTAAAACTGCCTGATTAATAAAACAATTTTGAAAACTCTCGTTTTCTCGAATAAGTTTTGCAGTAAAAGTAAAAAAAGTAAAAAAAGTTTAAATTTCTTATTTGGAAAAATAACTAAATTTTTCGATGTTATAAAATTATTCTACACAAAAAATATGCTGTATGACGAATTTTATTTTTTACATACTTTTTCTTATACTTTCAATGATTGCAAAGAATAGTTTTAGTAGAAATTTACTGAAAATATATTTACTTTCGCTATAAATTCGAGTCCCCTTACTCTGTCAAACCTGTCAAGCTGTCATATTTACAAAATAAATCCCTTAAGCAGCTTATACATCATTACCAATAAATATATTCTAAATTAAGGTGTAAATATTTTGATCTTATAACAAGAATTTAAGGTATCCCTGAAAAATGAGTTAACTAGTTTGCATATATATATATATAAAATTGAAAATTCTTGAATTCATTAGTTTTTAATAGTTACAGCATTTTTTTTGCTGTTGATTAGTTATATGATACTATGTTTTATTTGTCAGTATAATACTTAAATTTTGAAACACTATAAAAATTGCCAAATATTTGAATTAATAAATTATTTTGTCTAACATTTATTTAACTAAATCTAACAGTATAAATTGCTTCCTCTCATTCTTGGAAAATTTCAACATTTTAAAATCTGACTCAAGTTTATGGAGATATTTATTCAAAAGTTTCCTAATTATTCATTAAACAGGGAAATATTAGTTTTTTTCTCATACAGTCTTTGAAGAATCTATATTTATATCGCATATAGTAATTAACATGAAACTTGAAATTGAGAAATACCCAAACAATTCAATCAGTTTATTTTCTGATCCTATCAGTTTATATTCTTTGAGTTTTATTTTTTTCCATTTATAATGTGCAAACCTGAAATAAGAATTATTAATTATATATATGGGGAAGAGAGACTCCCAGGAAAAAATTGTGATTTACGGTAAATGGCTTCTGATGTGGAGTCGGATTTCTTAATACAGATTTCTCTGTTTTACAAAAAAATTCAAGTTACAGAATTTAGAATTAGGAATGATAAGAATATTTCTTTGAAAAATTATGCTAATGAAAGCAACGCGTGTTTTAACCATTTTAGTGGTTGAAATTAAGAAATAGAGACAATGTTTTTTGATAAACTAAATTATTGCAAGACGTTAGGAAAGTAATTAAAAATAAATATTATCTCTAATAATTTTTATATAACCGGTCGATGAATCTAAAATTTAATTCTAATCTATATTTCATTCAAATTTAGTTACAGATGATGCTTTTTTCATCCTTCAAAGGGTAATTTTTGAGCATTAATGTTAACATTAAGCATTTTTGTTGATGAAATGAACTTGTGATGAATGCAATGAAATGGATGGTGATCAATGAAGAAAAGATAAGTGATAAGTTGTAAGATAATGGATAAAAATTTGATTGTAAGTTAATTTGTCGGATCAGTGATTGTTTAACAAAAAAATAATAATTTCCCTTTCCAAAAAAGATTGGAAAGAAATTAAACAATTCTTTTTTCATAATTAGCTACTGATAATTTCTCTTTGAAATTTAAAATTAATCAATAATTTTTTCCTCACCATATGATCGTAGAATATACTAATATTTTTAGATTTCAGATGTTAATAAACGCAAGTACATTGGATTAGGGATAGAAAAACAAGTTATATTAAAGTTTACAAATAAAGGAATTAAATTTATTCCATGATTTTCCATAAATTAGAAATATAGTTAAAAAATTTTGTATATATGTTTAATAATCAATTAAATCGCAGCATTTTATAAAATTTAATACATTTTTACTTATTACTTACTTATTATAATTTATAAGTCTTGTACCTCCTCCTCTTATTCTGTTTAAGCAATATTTAATTAATATTACTAAATGTTTTTCTGTAAAGAAATATGATTTTGCTATTATTTATAGAATTAATAATTGAAATAATTCGCAAAACTCAAAAATCGCACCTAAGCCAGAATCGATTCACAGTTATACTACATATTTTAATATTATAAATCGAATTTAATGACGCATAGATATTTCTTTATAGTTCATTCTCTGCCCTCCATAACTGTACAATTTCAGGTAAAATCTCAAACACACTATTTTCTTTCCCGATCTCTGTGGAAATAGACCTTGGTATGCTTTAAATAATCATAACCATTAAATAAAATATCACTTAAACAATTCCCCCAATGTTTATTTAAAAAAAAACCATATCAGCTATTTTTATTAGTACTCCTCCAATTTAATATTAAATAAAAATTTGATTGCAAAATAAATCTTATTAAGAGTCATTAATCTCAATAACTGGATAATTCACAAGTTGATTTCATCGCTTTCGGTTGCTAACCAGTTAGAATGCTCTTATAAATTACTATACAATCATAATTTGAAAGAGTAATTTCTTTTAATAATATGTATTTCAATTATGACTATGCATCCCAATTTACCAGTGTTTATAAGATTAATTTGGTCCTGTCATTGAACTTTTATGCACTGCATTTTATTGCAACAATTATAATAAAAGTATATTTTCAAAAATATAAAAAGTAAAATTTTATTTAATTATTAATTTATTAATTATTAAGTTAATGTAAACTATAATAATAATGATTGAATACTCATGACTCTAATTTATTGTTGCGAAGTTAATTGTTTCACAAAAATTAGCAAAACAGCTTAATTTATTGAGATTTATGAATGAAAAAAGGCAGATGTTAATCAATCACTCCTGTATTCTTATCCTTACGATAATTCATAATTAAAGCAAAAAAAAAACAATGTATAAAATGTTAAAGAAAGATTAAATAAAAAGGCTGAATGAGAGGTAAATCATAAATATACAATTGTTATCTGAATTAAATAAAAAAGAAAAAAAAATATTTCGTTAGATAGTTTATCTTTTGAAGTACGACTAAATAAAATTTATATCAATTCATTTAGTTCTAAAAGCTATTTACAATTTTTTTATGTCCTTGAAAGTTAGATTTTCGATAATTAAAAATCATTTATAATCTTTTGTACGTTTTAATTAAGACAAAAGTTTAAAAATCATTGATTTCTATCTTCACATAGATAAAATTCGTAATAAAAATGTCTCATGCATATATATATATATATTTCCTTTTTGTAAATTTATCAACTACCTTAAAAGGTTTGACGAACATCGTTCCGTTTCTTTATAAAATGATAATTAATATAAAAAAATACGTAAAGAAACTTGCCAAATCCGAAAAAAAAGAATTCTGAATAATGATAGAAAATACTTCCGCTAAGCACAAAAAAACTTATTTTCTAGACGCTTGTTATATTTTATAACAATGATGTAGCCCCCGTCATTTGACAAAATAATACGTGAAAGAAATATATGCTTCAATAAGTTGCAAATTGTATTTTTTTTTATTCCCTGTTATATTAAAGAACTTTTTTTTTCATCAGCACTTACAATTACAAAATATTTTTTTTTCCAATATTATATGATCGGAATATTTTTTTAAAAAAATTTATTTGACAAATGAGTAACAATGAATTTTTAAGACTTTTTAATGTTCTATTTGTTATTCCTAAATTTAGATTTATATCTTTGTACGTTTTTTATATTATTTTATATTATTTTTTATTTAAAATTTCAAACGATTGTGAAATAAATATCATTGAGAAATAAGATGTCTTTCCATTTATGAATCATCATGTTTTTGCTTTTATCATTATAATTTAAAACCGAACAATTTGTAATTATATAATTGTAACTCAATATCATTTCTCAACAGTTACGATAATTGGCTTTCAAAAATTGTGACAGAAGTACTAAGAAATTTAAAATTCTTATGATCTTTTAGATTCATCTAAAATACTTAGAATTTCAAAGGTAAAATATTTAGCTAAAAACCGAACACTGATTAAATTTAAGCTTATTATTTCAAAAATTTATTTGAAATCTAACTTATGTTAGTAATTAGGTTTCTTGATGACCACATTAAAACAAAAATGTTAGATTTAAAATAAATAATTAAAAAGATGATTAAAATGTTGCCTGAATAATCTTCGAAAGTCTTCAATTTAACAACAACTTTTAATCTTCTTCCATATTGAGTTTTTCACTTATAATGTTACACATTTTAACATTCAATTTAAATTCTGAAACGTCGAAAACATTTTAAAAGTGATTCTAGTTTAAATGAATTTAAACTAAAAACTAAGTGATATTAAATTAAAAATTGAATTAATAATCATGTTAATGCATTAAATATTACTATTTCAATTACTTTTTAGAAATATTGTAAGTTGGCAATCAATTAAAACGACGGAAATTTAAAATTCCATTAAAGTCAAATCAAGAAAATTATTTTAATATGAATTTAATCAAAAGTAGCTTCTAGCTAATTCAAACGTGAAAAGTAAGTAGAATAAGTGAAATTAAATAAAGGAAATTCTACTGGCAGAGAAATATAATAAATATTTTAAGTCTAAATTAATCAGTATTCTTTTAAATAATTTAAAATTCTTTACTTGCATCTCATGCAGTTTTTTCAATACTTGCAAAATTTTCAATAAAAATCTTCTTATAAAAATTAATAAGCGATAACAGTTGTCGCAAAAACAGAATATATAATTTCTTAAATTCTATCTGCAGAGTATTTAAATTACTTAAATATTGCAAATATGAAAGAAATTTTGAAGTAAGCACTCTAAATTTAGTTTTAAGCAGAATTTCTTTGCATTTTTCCTTGATCAATTTGAATCATTTTCTTCTAACAAAAAACATCACTGAAAAAACACTTAAATGTAAGTTTAAATGGGTTGATGTGCTTTTTCCCTCCTAAAGAATTCTCAAAGTTTTTACTTTTCTAATTTGATTGAAATTTCAGAGGTTTTTACCAAACATAAAAATTTTAGCATAAGGCTTTTAAAGGCGAATTATTTCTTTTGAATTTCAGTTAGAAAATCACCACATAGATTCCAAAACTTAAACTGAAATAAATTAATTAGTATTTATTATTTTTATGCTATTTTATATCTAAAAATTACTATAATAATTCTGACTTTCAATACTGACATTAAATATTTAATTCACTAATTACTTTTTATTTGCTGTTATTAGAAATGTTTCTTCTTAAGTATGACATAAAAAATGGCACAAACAGTTTTTATTGCGCATGAAATGCATCTTTAATGTTGTAGATTCATTTACAACTGTTTGTTCCAATCATTGCTTAATACACATGCTATGATTAAACTAGAATTAAATTATTTATACTATCTAGTCCTAAATTATTATAAACTTTGAAACGATTAAAAGCCAGCAACGAGTAACAAGTGGAAAAAAATACTACCACCGATTTTATGAAGTATATTTTATCCTGCTTTATTCAACGAATTCAATGTCGAAAAACACAATTCCTACAAAAATTATTGAATAATATAAGAACAACATTAGAAATATTTTACAATAATTGACATTTTACATAAAAAAATCTATTTTTCAGTAACCAGAACTATTAGAATTAGGAAGAAAAACTTAGCTAAAATTTAATTGAAGAACATGATTTCTTTTAATTTACACGATTTCAAAGTTTTATTCAAGGAAAATCAGCCAATTAACATATTATGCTTACAATGTTACCATAAATTTGTCTAAAACAACTATTAATTATAGTTCTCGACATTTGAGAATTTTCGTAAATCGAACTATAAATAGAACAACAGTTTAGAAATTCGTTCTAGACATCGGTAAAATTCGATATACTTCATATTATTTCAAAATATTCGGTTATTTAATATGTTCACAACATGTTCAAAAGGCTGAAAAGTAAAGCTTCTTTTAAATACGGTTTCACTAGTTTCTTTAATGAGATATGAAGATTATTCATTTTCGAGGATTTATGTACTGTTATATATTCATATTATATATAATTATTACAAATTATACATATAACTATTTGCAAAATGAAATATATATATATCGGCCAATGAGGAAAATACACAAGAGTTTATTCTATTACAACAGTCACAACCAGTATTTTGTCGCTTGAAATATTTTCTGAACAATGGAATTTTTTCACAAAACTAATCCATGTAACTTTAATGGATATTAGTATATAAGTTAATACCATTTTATGGAAGTAAATTAACGGTTACGAATGTTTTTTGAAGTCCCAAATATATGAAAGAAACATGAATTATAAACTGTGTGCTAATGAATAAATGGAAAGTATTACTCATTTTGCTATTGTATTCTTGGAACGAAATTGCATCCACCGATTGATATAAATAATTGGAAACTTTTGTGGATTAAATAAATTGAACTTTCATGCCTTTTGAATGAAATGGATTAATGAAAAAGGAGCTACTCAAAGAGTGTAGATGAAACAAAAGTTTGGTAAGTAAAAATCGATGTTAATTTAATGAGTGACATCTTTACGCCGGCGTCCTGCCATAGGGGGAGCGGGTCTTCTCCGGGATCTAATCGTCTTGGGTTCGAGTACCGGTTCAGAAATGGTTGTTCTGCTGTGTTCTATCTGTAAGGTGTGTGAATGTCCCTCCCCCGGTAAAAAGTGTCTGTGCAAGCAAATGTGATGAGTGAGTATCAAAAGTCGTACTCTTGGCCCTAGTTGGAGCTACTACAAAACAAGGGACGCTGATTAGTCTTAAATTGCAGACTACCTCAGCCAGTTTGCCCATGGCAAGTGCCATAAGAAACAACAGCACTATCTTTATGCTTAATACTCACTAGATTTGAAGGCATTAAAAAAATTTGTGTTTGAAACTATTATTTAGTATGCTCCTATTTTTTGGATTAGAATATTTTTAATGTGTATACATTATTAGAGCAAAATAAAAAGTAAATTATAATATGTATTCTTTATTAGAGAAATTGGAGTAAAATTAATGCTTTCTTTTTGAAAACCTAGTATTAGAGAGAAAAAAATTAAGCTGAATACAAACCTTTTTTTTTCTTTTTTTCTGTTTTGTGTTATGCGTGCTGTTATTACTTTGTATGTCCTCTACATAAATGTTTTTTTGTTGTTGTTTTGCAAATTTGGAGTTTCAAGATATAACACGTAGAGGGCTTCCAAAATAAAATGTTGGCTTTACGATTAAGGTAAAGAACGCAATATCAAAAATTTAAACACTAAATAGGTGTGAGTTTAATTAGATGCTCATTTAGCCCAAATATCAAAGTACTTTACAGTTAGTTGTTAATATTTATCAAAACAAATCTCTATCTACCTAAGCAAGGAGGATTATATTTTATTTGAAATTGAGATGCATAGATTTTTTCTGATGTAACTTTTAACTTGGAATGAATTTATTCAAAGCAATTTTTCAATAAATTCTGTAACTTCACGATACTTAATAGGAGAGGAAAAAAGGCGGCTCTCTGGCACAGAGATAGCTCGTCTTCTTCGTGTTCTCGGAATCCCCAGTTCGAGTCACGGTTCGGGCATGCTTGTTCTTCTGTGTGCTATCTGTGAGGTGCGTGAATGTGTCCCCACTTGTAAAGAGGAGCTGTACAAGCAAATGTGCTGAGTGTGTAGCTATATCGTACTCTTGGCCCTAGTTGACGCTACTTCAAAAACAAGAGACGCTCCTTTCGGCTTAAATCTACTGCTGTATCATCGGGGGCTTGTCCATGGCAAGTGCCATAAGTAACAACAACAAGAAAAAAAGGTTTAAAAAAACTAAAAAAGAGAACATTTTAACAGACTTTCTAAAATAGAAGCATTATTTCCAATATTCAATTTATATTCCGAGATCAATTCAAAAATTTATTTACTTTTATAGCTTGAGAAAGAAGTATCCATTTAAAGAATTAAATATAGTATATTTTTTAATAGTAACCAAAATCAGCTGATATTTATACTCAACTTTATAACGGAGTAAAGTGTATTTAAACCTTTTTATAAGTAAAGAAAATACAGCATAATCCAACTAAATTATATTCATTTAATTCGGCATTTTCATGAAGGTTCTTACAAATAGCTACGTTTCATGCTAGCCTTCATTATAAATGGAAATTTCCGTAATCTGCAATTAAAAAAAATGTTAAAGAGCAAAACATTCGAATCGAATTTGTGATGACCTTCAAAACCGCCCCCTATTTATCGGCGGGCGCTTTTAAAACACCGCCTCGCCTTCCAATCGGCAGCGAGGAAATCGTGACGAAATATCGATTTTCTGATATTAATCGCCATCGCCTCGTAATAATAGTAACTCTTCGCCCCGCCGTTTTATTACCGACGCTGAAAGTTTAATTAAACCTGAGCTGTTTCGTGTATTGGAAAATATGATGGAAATGCCCGGCGATATTCTTGCGGTCGGCGGGATAGCGATGGAAAAGAGATATAATTTTTTAAACGAGTTTGATTTCGCGATTTATTGCTTTCAGTTCGGGAAAGGCTATTTCTGAGTCTGTGATTGGAGGCAATTTATATTCTTTTGTCATGAATTAGATAAAGAGGAGGATGGGAAGAAAAAAACATTCTGTGTTTTTACCTGCTCTGAACTCTTCCACTAGCATTTATCGATTCGGTACCCTATAAATTTCAGAACATTGATTTAAGAGAAAGGAGAGCCAGTGTATTCTCTTTTGCCTCGCTGTTCAATTTGCTATTTCCAATTGATATGTCAGCTTTCATCAAGAACTCTGTGTCTTTCTTTATACTGAAGGAGCATAACAAGCGTCTTGAAATATAACAGTGGGAATTTTAAATAATTCATAAGTTTAAAACGCATTCCATCTGTATTTTTGCAATAAAAATAATGAGACGTTTATACTTTAATATAAATAAAGGATAATTTCAAAAACATTCATAAAATAGTATGTCATCGATTTCTTTAACAGATTTTGTTAAATGGCCAATAAAGAATTTGAAAATCATCAATCATCAAAAAATTTTCACGGTAGCAACAATTTACTCTCTCTCTCTCTCTCTCTCTCTCTCTCTCTCTCTCTCTCTATCTATCTATCTATCTATCTATCTATCTATATATATATATATCGATTGGTTATAATTAAATTGCAGATATTTGCAGATCTAGAAGAATAGCTATTTTTAGAAAAGTAAAAAAAAAGAACGTTCTATTTCAAATATTTACAGCTTGGGAAAGATTTACAAAATGAATATTGTTATTTAATTATAACGTTTTTTCTTTCAAATTGCTTTTTATATTTAAATTATTCACATATTTTTTAATATGTCAATGAGTCATATATGTTAAAATGTTTAAATTGAATAAAATGCACTAACTATGAGTTTATTTGCAATGTAAAAGTAATAAACTAATGATCATATGTAATAACCTTGCTAGTCACATTTACGGTATCATATTCAAATCCAATCGAATGCTACAAATGCAAGAAAGAATATTGTTTAACAACGAATGATTCCTGGTGAATTTCTTAGGATGTATACAATAAATAATAGAGGAATCTTTTTTACTTTACAGACGCGATCTTTTAAATACCCTAAAATCAAAAGTCTTAAGTACTAAAATTAGATGAATGGGCTGTCCAAGCATTTTAGAAGCATCTGCTTACTATTCATCCTCAGCCAAATTCTGGTAAAGTAATTGTTTAAAAAACAGTGTCATATCCATCTTTAATAAATATTATTGAGTTTGGACATTTTCTTTCTTGAAATCTGAAATCACATTATTCTTTAGAATTTTATAATAACTTATGTATGCAACGATAAAACGAATAAAGCCTGCAGTTTTCTAAAAAATGAATAATACATTCGATAGCCATCCACACCAAAAACTGTGAAAAATAATGAATGGAAAAGTTTTCCAAACATAAAACGCCGGTTGCATATACAGTTTCCCGAAAACATGTTCAGTACACAAAATGTTTAGAAAACATCATTCTGCGTCATCAGTTTTGGAAAGGATGATTTTAGTAAAATCCTTTGTTGTGGACTGAAATCAATCTCCTTCGGGTCGGTTAATGTTAAATTTATTTATACAGAAAACGTGATAAGATGTAGCGCAAGATTTTCTACATGGTCGGTTAAAATATTCATAACATCCTTGCTACACTTCTAGCACTCACATGATGCTGTTCCATTGACCCCGAATTAATTGCATCTGGATTTCCTATCACAATTTCCTGTTTCACTGGGTTTTAATTTTCAGTTCTAAAAAGCATGCCGAGTTCTACTATAGAATAATTCTAATGCATTCATCTTTATGTCAAGCCTTCAAAAGATATTGGTTATTTTATGATAAGCACTTAACTGTTTTATTTACTTTGCTATCTAATATGATGACATCTTCTATTTTGGGCATATTTTCTTATTTTTATTCAAATGGGAATCCATTGAATACTTGACTTATCAATATATTCGAAATAATTTTAATATTCAGTTGTAAACGTTATGAATGATTTATTTTTTGCTTACAACTATCAAAATTCGTTAAATAGATGCACGGCCGGCATACATCCAAACAATTAAGTGGTTAAAATGACGATATTCTTTGAAACCAGCAGTATTGTTTTTATTTATCGGTAAAATCCTTTTACTAAAAGAAAGGACAATCTTCGCCAAACTCATGACTATATTTTGAAAATATTTTTGTAATTTTTACTAAAAAATGTTTTTTAAAGTGTTGATAAGTCATTTAACATAATTGGAGAAGGAAAAAATATTTTAACCTCAATCGCCACCATTCAAAATAATTGATCCAGTTTTTTTTTACTATGTAGTTATTTTCCTTAAACTGTAAATATTAAAACTACCGAGTTCCTTTAGCGCACTATTTTACGCATTTGTCGCGTTATACTGATGATATTAATTTTGTAACTAATCTTATAATGCCACAAAAATTAGACTAAAATTATACTGTTTTTGTATTTTTAAACTATACGGGATTCTTGAAAATATTACTGTATTTCTTAATAATGCGTAATGAGTCGAATTTTTTCACTATTTGAATAAAAATTCGCATTTAATAGCCCACCGTCGGACAAATAACAATTTTGATTATTTCTTTGCATTGAAAATACTAATAACCCTCTCTATCTTTTGGAAATATTCCTTGCATTGATTTGACTTTTTCCCCGCTTTCAGTGAGCATATTTGTTTTTTTTTTCTAAATTGTTACTCTTGAAATGGAGATTAGATTTTTTAAATGACCGAGATGATGAAAATAAGTAAAAGAAATAACCAAAATAGAGTTGTAATTCTATTCATCGTCATTTAAACTTTTATCAGCTAGCCTTTAGTTTCTTCCAATAAAATATATCTCTATTTAGATATATTTTTTTATGAATTCAGAATATGGAATGTCATCTCAAAAATAGAATAGTCTCTTTTTGGTTGCATTAGTCCAAAATCTGCTTATTCTTCACTTTTCATACTAACAAAAACTATCAATTTGTGAAATATAGTGATACAATGTGACATTGAATAAATTAAATTACATTGAAAACCATTTTTTCGCGAAGAATTCAGAGAAAATATTTTGATTAAATACTTCAAAATTGGCAATGGCTTTTAAGCATGCAGTTAATATTAAAAGCAATCATATATTTTTTTTCTGAAATGCATTAGCATCCAAAGGTTAAGTTATAGCGTGATTTTTACCTCACCATTAAAGGATGGCGGTAACGTTAAAATTGGCAATTTATATGCTAAATAGTTACATACCTGAAGGAAATGTGGGCAAAAGCAATATTATAACTTTTGTTTTAAAGAACTGAAATTTTTTTAATGATCTGTTAGACATTTCTCTGTCTCTCGTAATGTGTCAAATGACGATCCATTCATTTCAGTTCAATGTTTCCGTGTTTATAAAACAAATTTCGGGGCAACCTCATAACACCTTTTCACTTCACACTTTTATTCAGTTTCTTTAGGTCCGAAGGAGGAGAAACACTACTATGCTTTAACTCATAGCAAATTATTTTGTTTTTAATGGGAGAAGAATCCCCCCTACTATATTGAGAAGATACAATTTGGTTATTTTGGACAGAGAGTTTGCAACGGTTCAAAGTTGAAAATACTGATCTTAAATGCTGCCTCTAGTTGTGAAAAAGAGAATAATGCCTTGACATTCTTCGAGATATCACAAAAGTTTGCTTTTAAATTAACCAGCTTTAATAGATTATTAATTTTTTTAAACATATTTACAATATATAGAAACAAATAAAAGCAAAATTTACAATTATATATATATATATTGCATTATTTTTTATGTATTGAAATAAGGTGCTGATAACAAGTAAGATTTTGTATATATATTGTAATAATACAATTATAGATATATTATTGCTATAAGTTAAAGAATTTGATGCCACCTTGTATTTTATTATAGATTTTTATATTAATTTTTATTATTTGAATGCAATCTGAGCAATTTTCAATGGTCAGATTTGTGTTATCACTCAATTTTCGATGGTCAATTTTGAAGTAGCAAATTAATTCAATTATTCAAGTTTTGAACAAGAGTACACAGAAAAGGCGAAACTTGTTCGTTATATGTGTAATTATGATTTAATCTTCATCCAAATCTTATGTTGAGGTAAGGAAATGAAGTCAGTATCAGATTTAAATATTTTGTAGTTTTTTTGAAAAACATTGAATGAGACACTTTTTTAAAAAATAAGCTAGTAAATTTCGAAGAATTTTTTTTTAAATAATAATGATGTCATATGGTTAATATACTTTATTTTATTGAATTAGGGAAATTAATTGATTTATTCATATGATAGGATCTTCCCAAGAAGCAAAATCACTATTTTATTGAAGCAATTTTTAACAGCATTTATAATAACTGAAGTTGTTCTAATGGTATTTCCCAAGGACCTGCTCACTGACGCTGTCAAGAATTTTAAGCCGAATTTATGTCTATTGAACTTTAACTAATACCGACTAGGGCCAAGAGTACAGTTTAACTACTCACGCATCACATTTGCTTTCTCAGACCCTTTTTACCGGGTGGCAAATTCCGAAATCTCACAGACAGAACATATGAAGAATAACCTTGTCTGAACTAGGACTCGGACCCAGGAAGCCTAGATCGCGGGGAAGTTGCGTTAGACAGAAAGTCGACATTGATAACAAATCTAATTACAAAAAATAGAAAGGAAACATATAAATTGCCAATTATATCTAGTGAAGTTTTAGTATTATCTTAATCTTTATAATTCAAATAATTTCTATTTTTTTAAAAAAATAATTTCGAAGTAATAAAAATATTTTTTATGAACTAGAAAATGTTTTCTCTCACTCACTGAAAGACCAAAGTCAGTTGTCTAATCTAATCAGTTGGGAATGCACCAGGTAGAACGAGAATCAGGTGTTCTCTTCTTGAAATGATCATAATTGTTGTAACAAATCAAATCAAAATAATTGATAAACAATAATTTATACCTACAGTTTTATTTATACTTTTTTGAAGTGTGATTTTATAGTGAAAAATTCTCGCTAGTTAATAGCAAAGCAAAATAATTTCAAAATTCAACTAAATAAACCTTACTTCAAATCCTATTAAATAAAACCACGAATATATATATAAAGAAATTTCAAGCATGATTTTTAAATTGAAATTACCAATTATATTCTTTCTAACTGAGATTATTCTCTTATTTCGAATCTCTACTAACTATATTCATTTTATTTATTATATTTGTCTCTATGTTATTAAGAATGCAGCGAAGATACATTAATGAGCAATTCACACATTAAAGATATTCAAAAGTTCATTTGCTAACCTAATGAACAAAATATATTTGTTTTAGATGGGACAAATATGTTTCTTATAAAATTTAATTTTTATGGCTACGCTAAAGATATATTTTCCTTAAGTTCTATATTGTATGAATTGGTTGTTGTTGTTACTTATGGCACTTGTCATGGACAAGCCACTGCTGATACAGCAGATTTAAGCCGAAAGAAGAGTCTTTTGTTTTTGAAGAAGCGCCACTAGGGCCAAGAGTATGTATGACTTAGCTACATACTCAACACATTGGCTGTTACAGCCCCTTTTCACGGGGGGAGGGCACAGTCACACATCTCACAGAACAACCAGGTACAAACCGGGACTCCCAGAACCAGAGGAAGACGTGCTACATCTGTGTCAGAAAGCCGGAATATTATATGAATTTAAAACATGAATTTATTTATTTATTATTTGTTATTCTTAAAGAAAAAAAATCCATATAATTTTTTTGAATTTATAGTTTGATATTCATCCGGTTATTGGGAAAGAAAAATTTCTCTGAAGAAATTTTCAACTATTACTAAAATTGTGTACTTTTATTGCTTAATTTCAGAAATAATAGATGCGGTTATTATTTAATATAAGTCATTTTCTATCGATAGAAGTTTTTAAAATTAAGATTTTAATTTTTAATACTAAGGAGATAACCACTAGAAATTAGAATTTGAATAAGAAGCCATATTTCACAAGCAAATTATATTATATAAATTATATATATTTGTGTGTGATATATGCGATAACTTGAGCTTAAAATAAATAAATTTAAATGTTTCACAAGATGTAATAAATATTCTATTCAACAGATAATGCAAAGAGGCTTTAGCATCTTCTGAGACTTTATTTTTATATGCATTTTAAATTTCTTCATTAGTGCGATACAAAAAATTAGCATGATTATGAAAAGGAATTCATCTGTTCTCCCAATTCCCAATACTGTATTAGCATGACGTGAAAATTTTATTTTACAAGAATATTATTTACTGATTTATTTAGAAAAGTACAAATATATTCAAAAACATAATGATGATTATTGTATTTGTCATTATTCATTTTCTGTATTTTAGCTGTGAAAAATGTTATAATTTTCTATTTAATTGTGTCTAGAATAAATGTAAAGAAAATTATACTATAAAAATACCATTATATTGTAGATTTTAAAGCAGTTTAAAAATAAGGCATAAATTAATTTCTGCATTACGGATACATATATTCTAGATAATAATGCAAGCGGATGTTGTTCTTTTTTTCTAATAAATATGGCTATTCAATATAGACTTAGTTATTGTTAGTTTTTATTATGCACCATAATACTCTAATTTCTTAACACAATGAAATAATGCTGTAGTTTCGCCAAAACAATATTGATAATGATCAGAAATATCATAATTTTTTGAAAGGCAAAAATTTATTATTCTTAAAAAAAATTAGCATCCTCTCTTTTCCAACTAATTGTATAAAATATAATTAATTGTTCATATAATATTAAAGATTTATCTACCTTTATCCAGTTTCTAAATAACCGTCACTCCTGAAGCACGTCTTTCAGGAATATGTCTTTTATGTAAGAATTAAGAGGGATTGGGTAGTGTGTAGACTTGTGCATATGGTAGTGAGCACTCTGCCATTTTGTTAACTCTTTCTTTGCCTATACTATATATATGTTGTTGTTGTTTACCAAAGAGGCTCATCCCCCAGAAGGAGCACCTCAAAATGAGGATAATGGGCATGGTTGATGAATCACGCCACCTTGGAAGGTCCACCAATAGGTGGGGGGAGTGGTTGGGTCCTCCCATCGATGATAAGACGTACTTCCCTAAGTTAAAGGTTGTACTGTAGCTGATCATGGTCCTTAAGACTCGGCCACAGTTCTCAATAGCGTTGCAATTGCGGAGGTCCGGTAATTCAGCCCTAGTTGTTTAAACCCGTGTGCATTCGTGGCGTTTTGGCGAGTCAAGACATGGCTTTCTAAAGAGACTCTTCTTTTGAATTCATTAGGAGTAGGAATTAGAGTTGACTTTAAATCAAAGATCATTTTCTTCGGGAAATTCTATTAAAACAGCTCGAATGGCATAGCTATTAATAATAAAAGAATGTAACTAAATAAATTATTATCATGGGTAATTTTGAATTTGTTATCACAAAGATTATGTTAGCAAAAAAATCAAGAAACAGTAAATATATAAATGTTAAATTTAAACTAATAGAAAAACAATTTCATGATATGATATGAAAAAATAGTCATCAAGATCAATGTGTGTAAAAATGTTTATGGTTAGTGATGAAGAAAGGGAAATTCTGTAGCAGATTGAGCACTTAGTAAAACAGGAACATAATAGCCGAAATTCTCATTAAATTGTTGCACGTTGTCTTCATACATAACAGCAAAATATATCCAGTATAAGTGCTTAGTTTATGGTAAATGTTTCTTTTATATAAAATGATGATTAAACAAGTATGGTAAAATGTAAACTAAAAATATATTTACTAACGGAATTAAAAATATAGATAAAGGAGAAGGTGGACTGATTTATACATTTTTTAATATTGTAGTTGAAGAACTCCTGAGGAACGGTAAATTCATCTATCGAAATCGGTATTTGAGAAATCAGGATTCTGACAGCAGGGCTTCTTATAATGACTTCCTGAACTTCTGTTCCTGAAACCGTATGTTTATTCAGTGGCAGAAGCCGACGAAGGATAATTATAAGCATTAGTATGAAGTTCTCATAAATTTAATCTGAAACGCTTTATAAAATCGCATACAAATCAACGTCACGTACAACTGCGAATTGTCAAATTTGGGGTATCTTTCTTAGAGTATTTTTATTTGTTTCCTGTGACTTACCCTTATGCTATAGATCCATCATGTCACAATAACTGGCAACATTCGTATGCCACAATAACTGGCACTTCCTCGAATTGGAATTCAGCATAACTAATGACCCTAACTATACTTGTGAATGACACTAATTTAAATTCTTAATACTGGGAGGAAGGAGATATGCTTCTTTATTATTGCTTCTTCATCTCAAAAGTCACACGATGTCCATAAGTTTCGTTGTTATAACAATATTAAACCGAAAAACGACCACTTTCTGCCTGACATAACATTAATTAATTGAGGACCAATCCCTTTATCAATATTTTAGTGTTATCTAAATGCTGCCAAATTGCTTAATAAAAGTGATTCAATGATAATCCAATAATTTGTGTTCGATATCCAGATAACAGAAATATACTGTCTAAAGAAATGTTGAGTTCAAATGGACTTTCTTTCTGCCATTTAGATGATTGCAGTGAACAGCTATTTCGACATGACAAAGTTTAACTTTTTAAGGGTGATGACCAATCTTTAATAATAGAGAAATAATGTGGGGGTAGCTTTTATCTGTTAATCTTATGTTTTGCCGTGCTAATCTTTGTTCGTCTTGCACATCCGTTTCTCCCAATAAAAATTCTTTGCACCTCAGTCACAGTTGTTTATGTCACAGTAAATTGATTTTATAAACTTCCACTATTCATGATCATGGATTTCAAGTAAAGACATTTTATTAGTTGCAAAAAAATTGATTCACTTCATACATCTATCGCTGTCTAAATGTCCTTCATCATCCTGTTAGATTTTGGAGTTCAACAACACAATCTGCTCTGTATGTCAGTTGAATTTGATTGCTCAGTTCATCTATTATTATTAAATACGGAATTGAATTCGGACGAGAAATGTCTGCAACCGTGAGAAATCTTGTTACATTATTTTTGGGTCTACCTGTTTATTTGGTTTAATAAGTAACACAGCCTCAACGGCAAATAATATTTTCAAAGATATCTTAGGCAATGGACCAAATAATAAATTTCATCATTATTATTTGGATTTGTTTAAATTTCCATGTCAATTTGAAGCTATGAAGAGTATTAAAATCTGTTACTTAGTTTATTATTGCTTGTCTATAGGTCAGATTCAAGAAATGACATAAGTAACAAATTTACATATTAAAATAAATTAGAGACAAAAACAAGCTTTAAAAATCGAGTGTAAAGCAAAAGTTTTCAAATATAAAATTATTTTAATCTTGTGATTCGTTTGAAGAATAAATTTTGCTTCTTATTATAATAAATGGTTCGCCTCTATGTCTGCGAAAGTAATCCAATAAACTTGTTCAATTTTATCTTACATAAATAACTATACCGTTTCTAAAAATAATAAAAAATAATTCATAAATTGATGTAAACCATCAAAAAACCATTAATTTACCCTACAACCTTTTAAGGCGAAAATTATTTTGTGATTCGATATTTTTTATCGATAAAAGTTCGCAATTATTAATTACATTATTTCCTAGTCGAAGTATTCAAGATTCAAAAATAATTTATGCACAAACAAATTTCAAAATTTTATATATGTTTTACTATAATAAAATTCCAATAACCTCACAAATTTTTTAAGTAAATCAATAAAAAGTTAAAATCTAACAAACAAAAAAATTCCGCATACTGAAATTTAAAAAAATGCTTAAAATAATTATGTTATTAAGTAAAACTGTTATTATAAATTATTCTATGATTATATAAATAAGTCTGATTATTGAGTGAAGGATAGTACATATAAAAATAATCAAATTTTGTTAATCGGATTGGCGTCATTTCAGTAAATAATTCCATTGATTCGAAATAGAACATATGCTTTAAAACAGGAAAATGAAATTTCGAGATCTCCTTATACCTGTTTTAGATTTATAATTTGAATATTTCTAAATTAAATCAGATATTATTAAGTGAAAGAAAACTAATTTTATAAATTAAAAGTGATTGATTATTCAATATGTTAATCAGAATGATGTTTTCATGGCGCATTACCCAAGCCCTCTAATAAACTAACAGCAATTTTAGTTAAGTGGGCTGTAGCTTCTGAGGGTAAATTCGCTGAGCACCCGAGGGAAAAAGTTTAACCTCTAGCTCCTGTGGAGATAACACTTATTTGCTTGCACAAGGATGGGAGCTTTTTAACACATCTCATATATAGAACAAAGGGAATAAAACACCAATTCCCGAACCAGGATTCGGATCCGGGACACCTGGATCAGAGGGAAGACACTCAGATAAGCCTGTGGTGTTGCCAATAGGAGCTCAAATTTTTCAGATCAACTACATTCTACTTGAGGCGTTGGCAACCGCTGCTAAGAATATTCAACATAAATGTTGGAGGGAATAATATTGTTATAATATAATCACAATATAGCTATATATTACAATATTAGTTACAATAATAATATTGTTACGCAGTCGTGGTAAGTTACAGTAGTATAATGTAGGTGTACCATTTAAGAGAATGACCTTTGACATCTTGGGACCTCTTCCTCGGACGGAAAATGGAAATAGAAACATTCTGGTCGTTATGGATTATTTCACAAAGTGGCCATAGGCTTATCCAATCCCTGATCAAGAGGTGACTACTGTAGCGGAAGTCTTACTTCAGAACTGGATTTCCAGATTTGGGACACCCCTTCAGCTTCACTCTGATCAAGGGGGGAATTTTACTTCTGTTGTATGTCAAGGACTTTGCAAACTCCTCCGAATCAACAAAACGCAGACAACACCACTTCATCCCCAATCAGACGGCATGATAGAGAGGTTCAATCGTACGATCTAAATAACCTCTCTCTTTTCGTTTCAAAGAACCAACAAGATTGGGATCAGAGACTACCGTTGTTCCTGCTTGCTTATCGAAGCGCGGTTCACGAAACGACTGGCTTCACACCATCCAAGATGCTCTTTGGACGGGAACTCCGACTGCCCTGTGATCTTCCGTTCGGGTGTCCACCGGATACGCCTTCTTCGCCTGTGGATTATGTTCAAGACCTCCAGGTCTCGGGCAAACCAGGTGCACAGGTTTGCCCCAGGTGCACAGGTTTGCCCGAGATCGGATCAACATAGCGACGGAGAAGATGAAGACCAGGTACGACACTAAAGCCACCGGACATGAATTCAAGGAAGGTGACAAGGTATGGTTCTGGAACCCGATTTGACGAAAGAGACTCTCTCCGAAGCTGCAGTCTTCCTGGGAAGGCCCTTATACAGTCCTGAAAAGACTGAATGACGTCGTGGTTCGAATAAGGAAGTCACCGAACTCAAAACCAAGAGTAGTACATTACGACCGGCTAGCCCCTTATTATGGTGATTTGTCAAATACTTAGTTGAAACCATGGTTTCCTCATTTATGTAAATATGACCCGTATGTTTGTAAATAGTGATCTTTATGTTAATTCTTTTTCAATGATTATGTCTGTAGTTTTGTGTGTATGGTATTGTTACTTTTGAGTGTCTTCTGCTTGGGGTCTGTACTGCCCGGGACGTGCAGTCCTTGAGGAGGGGGCAATGTTACAAGCGGGCGAGTGGCACAAAAACTCGCCAAAGTTGGCGACGTTTGGCGAGGAGCCTCGTGCCAGCTTGATTGGTTTGGCGAAAGGAATAGTCTAGTAGCCGCTGGATTGTGCGCGTTGTTTTGAGAATTTTCACGAGATTCGGTGCACGCGCTTATTAGGCTATATAAGGACGAGTAGCCGGAGTGAGTGAGTTAGTTGAGAGTTTGCTCTGAAATAAAAAGCGTCTTGTTGGAGGATTTGTTATTAGTGAGCTGTGTTTGCGTTTGCTGTTAACGCTGTGTTATTAAGCTCGCTGTGATTTACTGTTGCTGTGCTATACTATAGCTGTTTTGAAAAGTGTGTTTATTGCGCGTAAGACTTGCATTTACGCTGTAAGTGACTGTTGACTGCTGGATTGTATTTATCGGAAATTTTTACTATATAATTTATCCTTTAAATAACTGTAAATGGCTGTAAAAAAATTTGTTTGTCCTGTCCTCAAGTAAAGTCCATTCAATCCGAACCCGCTACGCTAAAAACGTAACAATATCAATGTTAGCATTTCTATTTGATTTTGCTGTAGAACGAGCTTTGGATTTGATTTATCATAGATGTGTATCTCATATTATCTCACCAAATAGTAAAAGTACTTAGCTATTAATTAAATTTATACATTTTAATGTGTGAGTTTGTGTATTTATTCTACATTGTCAAACACCTCTAGGTCAGATCGCCGGCGAGATTGAGAAACTCTATTTGTGATGCGAGTTGATAATAAAATTGAAAAGCAAAATAAACAAAACTAGCAATATTAATAAATAAGATGTTCTACAAAAGCAGATAACAAAAGATAAATTTGAATTCAATTTGGAAGAAACTTTTGCTTACATTTCGGAAAAAAGCAATTCAAATAGAAAAATATAAAAATACCTTAAGGATCCGTCTTAATAATTGGAATTAAAAAATATAATTTCTAATCAAAATTCAAGCAAAATCTTTTACATTATTGTTTTTAACAGTACTATTAACGACAATCTACATTTATGTAAAAATTCTTAAAATATGTTCTTGGTATACGTTTACGATTTGTTTGTTGTTTTGCAGAAAAAATACAAAAGAGAAAAGCTCAGAAACTGGAATCCTTGGAGACTGGATCTACGTCTCAGCTCTTTCTTAAAATTCTTCTCATATTTATTGTCAGCGAAGAAAATGTTTATATATATTTTTTCTTTCTTCGTCCTGTTTCCTCCAAAATTGATATCGAATCCCCAATACGTCATGTGAAAGCTGCCATCGCTAAGCTGGCACATTATTTTATCTCTGCGCTGTCAAAGTAAATATGTTGGTGTAAGAACCGAGTTCTTACCATTGCTGACTCTCTTAAGGTGGGGAGTTTATCCGAGCAAGCTAGATGTCTTCTTATCATTCAGCGGGCTTGATACATTTTCCTAAAATGTATTGATAAGTATGCTTTTTATTTTTTTTATTTAAAGCCGTGGTTTTGTCGCTTGAATATCCGAAAGTGCTGTTAAGCAAATTATGCAAATGAAATAAAAAACGACAAATTTTGAAAAATATTTTTCTCAACTCAGGATATTTTTTTAGATTCATTATCTTTCTTAGGGAATTTATTTAACGTGAGTAAAATAGCGATTTTCCGTTAAAAACTTGGGAGTTTTTCAATTCCTACTATTAGCTCACACTCTCCCTATATATATGTTCAAATTTTCAATCCATAAAAAATACTTTCTATTCATCCAATCAAGTTCAAGTAACTTTTTTAAAGCCTGTCACAAATGACATTTGATGATAATACAGTTTTTTCAAATATTAATTCATTAATTTTTTATGAATTTAAAACTAATTTTCTTTCATTTATAGTAGTTTTAAAATAGCTGTAATTGCAAAATAGGGATAGCCTAATTGGTAGGGCGTTGGATTCGTATCCCTTTTGCTGTGAGTTCGAACCTCGCTATGAAGTTCTCCATGTCAAAAGTTATACCACAGGGGATAATGGGTAATTCGGGTGCTAATAGGTCCATACCCTCAGAAGCTATTTCACTCCTCCGTCCGTTGTAAAGCGGAACACAAGAAAAACAATTGTGATTATTTAATGAAAAGTAACTTGAATAAAATCTTTCCTATCTTCCTAAATTTTCCCTGGTATCCAAAGAAGGAATTGATTAAAAAAACTTTTTTATATTAATTATCTTCATTTAAAATAATTAACATTATTTCGATGTGTTATGTATAAAAAATATAAAACACTCTTTCATTTCTTAAAAATGAGGGTTTATAAGATTAAATTGAGTTGAAATAATTTGATTTTCTTTGCTAAAGTGTTTTTTTAATTTTATTGACACTGAATAAAAATCAAAAGAAATTTTTGAAAATCAATTAAACTTCTTTATTAATAATTTTAAAAAATCTATTGGGTTTCGTAAATCAGTTTTTCGTTACTTTCAAGTTATGCAGAAATAACCTTTCATTATCTATAAAATTTTCTTAAAAATGTGAAAAATAGATCCATAATATAACCAATTGCTTTTAAATGGGGTGGTATTTTTATTTAAAGAGCCAGCCGACTTTGGCGACTAAGTATTTCCCAGCAATTAATGGTAATTAAAATTAATTCAATTAAATATTTGTGACGATTGTGATGATTCAATAAAAATTCAGTTTTGATTTCAGAGGAATGAAAATGACATGAAAATTTTACTATACATTGTTTCAATTCAAACTCAGAAAAATTATGAAGTTTACATTTTAATCAGTATTTCAATCATATTAATTATATTCAGAAAAATACTTCTCAGACTCTAACTTTTTAATCTAAAATAGTTTCTCAAATTCTTTCAATCAAATCTGACGAAGTTATTTAACTTTAAATATCATTTTTGGGTAAATTAAGAGTTTTATTCTTTTAAGTCAATCAGCCGCGAAAAAACTCATAATGGTGACAAATGCATTTTCTCCAAGATGGTTAATGGGGTAGTCTAACACCACGAGTTTTTAAAACATAGACATTTTCAGATTTTCATACTGAAAATCAGATTAATTCCAAAATATTATATATAATTTTTTTTAATTAGTGACTTCTTATTTTTATCATATAGGAAGTCAAGTACTGAATTAATATTTGAATTACTTCATATATATCACTATTTTATCAATCATTCAACTGACCGAGTTATGAAGTTTTGAATATTAATATATTTAGTTTAAGACAATATATACACGTATATATACAAACATAACATATATATATATATATATATATATATATATATATATATATAT
>JAOUZG010040071.1:1006294-1061580 GCA_026289955.1 Argiope argentata | reverse complement strand
TATATATATATATATATATATATATATATATATATATATATATATGTGTGTGTGTGTGTGTGTGTGTGTGTGTGTGTGTGTGTGTGTGTGTGTGTGTGTGTAAACACATAAGTATAATAGCAATACAGAGAAAAGCAACAAATAATGTAATAGAAATAAGAAATGAAGTGAACATTGAAGGTAAATCAGAGCAAAATTTCCGGCACACTTCTACCATCACACTTACAGCATCATTAATTTTCATAAGAAAAAGGGTAGAAAATATTACTTGGTCAAAATTAAAAGGTCCCACCATTTTTTAATTGTTTTTTTAAGTAATTATTTATTTAAAACTGTTTTTTTACTTCAGTCACCATTTGTTTGAAATTATTATTTTATTTCATCATTGCTCCCGCCACTTTTTAAATTGAAAAAAAAATATCAATTTTTCTTTTGAATTTAAAACAAGATCTTTTTCGCACGCAAAAGATCTTCAAACAGCAGTTTCCTCAAACGAGATTCAAAAGTCGTATCGCATGATACATTTCAGATGCATCTACCTTCTACTCACGTATTGAATTTTTGAAGACTTTTTTTCCCCTTTGTTCTTTATTTTTCTTTACTTTCTTTTTTTAACATTGATATTGCTCAATATCCTTTTTATTCTTTATTGTATTTTTTCTAACTTAGGTATTGTAAATTAATCATCTGTTTAATTGAATGGTTTACTATGTCAATTTGGGTGAAGTCAATCTCATTTACTTTAATTGCCCCTTATTTTCTGTAGAATATACTTCAGTTCATTTTATAATCTGCATCTCATACATTACTATTTTTTATGTGGTTTTATGAACATAGTTTATCAATATTTAATCATTTTATTATTTATTCATTACAAAAAAAATGTAGAATTGCCTCAAACACTGGAATTAATCCTTTAGCTTTACCAGGTAGAAAAAATGTTGCACTATATTGTACCATATTCTTCAATATAATATAATGATATAGTATTATATTATAAAATATTGAATAATATTGTACAATGTTTTTACTTTTGATTAATATCGAACAATGTTTCACAACATATGTTCTCTATTGGGTTATCAGTGCAAGATCTTCAATTTCACCACGATACTACACGCCATTCTGAGCACCTTAAAACATCGTATATCATATATATCGTATCAATTTCGATTATTATTTTATGCTAACCGAGAAATAATGCTCTGTTAATCTATTTATCAACTGTTCTGTGTTTTTCGAGAATTCTTTCTTGAAAATGAAGCTATCTTTAACGAATAAAATTAAACGGCTACATTGGCATTAGGACATGGGATAAAAATCAAACTTCTGAAGTAAATCAACAAAACAGAATAAATAAATTTTAACATGTAGATATTTGAATCTTGTATTTTTACGAATGAAAAAGGGAATAAAATAAGCGATATTAAATACAATTCTATAATTGAATAAGAAATTCAAATGGAGAATTCTCTAAAATATTTATAACTGGAATAGTAATTTAGAAGTTTTTATTTGGATAGATGTTCTAATTTTTGTTTCATCTCTTCCTTAGAAAAAGATATAAAAATATTTTTAAAATCATAATCTCATCATTGCAGAGGTTCTTAAAAGGAGATAATTTTTCTTGATAAGTTCGACAAATATTTATGTTTTCAATGATCTAGATTTATTCCTCTGAAATCTTATAGTTTACTATTGAAAAGAAAAAAAATCCCAGATTCATTTAGGCATTGACTTTTTTTAAAAATAGAATTTATTCAGCAATAATAAATCAAAAAATATTAAATACAACATTTGGAAATAAAAGTGCGATTTCTTTACGATTTTAATTTTTTTAAAAATTTAAATGAGCAACTTTTGCATTGAAGGCGTGGAATACATTGTTCGCAATGAAACATAAGCATTTAAATAATGGAGGATTAATTTAGTTTCCCAAGGAATAAATTTTCTAGAATCCCATTCAAATTTTTGTAAATTGATCTTATTTTAGTGTTTCTTATTCTCTGGAAGATTTTTCTATCATTTCATTACATTATATTTTTGTATTTGTTTAATAAATTAAAAAAACGCTTTTTATTTATATTTTTCCTTGAATTTTCCTTGAAATTTCTCTCTTTATGGTTAGCTGGTGATTAATAAAATATCATAAAATTCAACTCATATGTCATTGGAAGCTCTAAGTAATTTCACGATGCTGTTGTTTTCAGTTCAGTGCTATTGAAGTTTCACTGTCGCCTCCCACAATAAAGCACATAGTAATTTTTAAAGAGAATATATATTGAAATGAAATTAATTTTAGCATTTTTTAAAAGAAAACTTTACTATTCTTTTACTGCAAGCATAAAATGATGATAAAAATAAAAAGTTGATTAATACTCTTTTGTTCTTTTATAAACTGAAGATAAAATAATTTTGCAAACTATTAATTTAGTTAAAAATTTGTAAATATTAATTCAGATAAAAATGAGTATATTTGCGTATTAATTCTACAATTGTAATGAAATTATTAATTTCAACTTCAGCCTAGTCAAAGCTGTAATCAAACTCGTGTCTAAAAAGGCTCATTCAATTGATTAAAGAAATTTGATTTATTCGCAGAACCAAAAATAAGAAAGAAACCTAAATTCACTGACTAATAAACAATATCTTAGTATCCCTTTCTATTTATTGTCCAGTTTTTAAATCCCGATTTCTTTTTATACTAGGTTATTCGGCTCGTCGTACCGAGGATGGAGCATTCTTTTTTCGACCTAATATTAACCTACTCCTCTAAGCAGGGCTTTCTATTTTTGAAGCTAGAGTAGGTAATAAGTGTTGACCATCAGATAGTCAGCCTTTCTTGTGTTCTTGCTTTTGTGCAGTAATCAGAAATTTTAAAAGATACCTTAATTCTATGGCAATTTTATAATTATAAGCAGAGTCTTTCCTACAGCAAATTAGCAGCATTGGTGGAGCTTGTCAAATCTGAAACCAACAAAAATATGCACGAGTGCATTTTCTGGAAAATCGGTGCTTTTAGCTTAGCATGTCCTTCAGGCTCACATTGGGAATTATAAATATAAAAAAGAAGACAATATTGTACAGAAAAATAATCCAGTTTTGATCAAAAGTATGAAATCCGCTCTCAGCAATAACGAAATAAATCATAACTAGTTCGAAAATGAGCGCATTCATGCAACAGGAGTCGAAGCATCCCCCCTCTTTCTCATCACGCATCTTTGTCACCAACAAAAATCCGACTTATTTTTCGACAGGAAATCCTC
The DNA here is from genome assembly GCA_026289955.1 of Argiope argentata. Taxonomy (NCBI): domain Eukaryota; kingdom Metazoa; phylum Arthropoda; class Arachnida; order Araneae; family Araneidae; genus Argiope; species Argiope argentata. Next base: position 1,058,314 of record JAOUZG010040071.1, on the reverse strand, counting down.
TAGTCACCATTCCCTTCCTGGACATATTAAACCTCCAAAGCGTTTAGATTAGTGTCAACTCCCCACCCCTTCTCACCCTGGCGTCATCCCAGGCATTTCAACCTCGCACATGACAGCTCTTCATTCTTCTGCGCCATTGCTAAATTACACCGAGGCATTTGTTCCAACCAACAACTCCCGGAGCAACTCGAAAAGGGAAAATGAAAAGGGGAAGGGAAAAGAAAAGAAATCGTCCATCCACCTCAACCCCCCCGCACTTTCTTCTGGCCACTGCATTGCCGGCATGCCAAAACAGTGATCGGTAGACTCTGCCAATAGATCTTCATTAATCTTAGTTCCCGAAACCTGGCAACAGTGAGAAGACAAGCGAGCTCCATCTAGCGGGCCAAGGAAGCTTTTTTCTTGTATTGCTTGTGTCAAAGTATTAAGCTGTTAGGTGACGTGGACGTAACCGATGGGGAGAGGCAAGTTATAGTTTGGATGGTATAAAAGCCACAATGTTGGAAATCCTCCAATTTACCGAAGCAATCATATTTATTGGATTACTACTCCATCTTTTAATGCGAATCCTGTACTCCATTTAATAATGATAATTATTATATTGTGTAATAGCTTTCGACAATTTAATGATGTAATGATATATAATTATATGGTGTAATAGTCTTAGCTACAAAAATTGGTATCAAATTATTATTCTTAAGAAATAAATAAAATGGCTTTTGAAATATTATATACAAAACATTATGTTGCTTTCTTCTAATGTTTTCCATTTAAAAAATATATAAACATCATTTTTCTTCATTTAAAAAATATATTGAAAAATTTTATTACATTTTATTTCTTTACAGCTTTTTCTTGAGATATCATTGAAAAAATAATTAAGGTATAGTTTTATTATTAAAGAATTTCATTGCAAATTTTTGAATATATTTGAACGTATTCTTAAATTGTTAAATACTGATGATACTGTATATTACTTTGATAGTCCTCTTACAGTGAATAATATTATTTTCCATTAAAAAATTAAGATTTTATTAGTTTCACATATTAAAATATGCGTACATCTTCATGACGAAATTAGAATTCAAAGCATTTTTATTAACTCATTTTTATTTAACATATTAATCAATTTACAACTTTTTAAAATGTTGTAATTTATAATGGAAATTTCATTTTGTTTCAGGAATTACAAAAAGCTAATTTCTTCATCAAGTATGTTTGAATCAAAAGTAAATTTCGAGATAAAATGTGTTTTTTTATCCATCTTGAAATGCATTCTCAATGGGAGCGATGGTCTGATAGTTCAGTATTAACTTAAGAGAAATTCCATGAAAGGTCTTTCTAGAATTTTAAATTTTGGAATACTAAGGGGGTAATAATTGTATAAGACGAACAGTAAGAATGCCTATGACTATGGAACTACTAGATTAGAGAAAATGAAACACATTTTAATAAATATAAATCAACATATAATGTATGAATGAACTGAAATCATTAAATAAATGAAGACATTTCTAGTAGAAGTGATTTTTACACACAGATTAGCGATCATACTCTATTACTTCTGTTCTTCATTTCCTATTTTTTTTCAGAAATTACACCTGATGAGTCTCTTTAAAAATTAAATGAAAAATGAATTTATAATTTAAAGTTATGTACCATCATCATAATGCTCCTTGAAGTAATCGCCTTAAAAATCAATGCTTTGGCATATTGATTGATCATATTTTTTTACCCTCTTCTGAAGCTTTAAAGCTCTTCTCGCCAGTAATGTAAGAAGGGCTATAAAACTTCTACTTAGTCTAGAATTTTTAGCTTAGCATCCTAGTCTGTTCCTGGATTAAAAGAAGAGTTGATGATTATTGAGTTCTAATTCACATTCAACATGAAGGGAAAGAAGAGCAGAAACTATGGCAATAGATCTTATTATATGAGTTAAGCAAGGTGTGAAATAAAATTTTGCAATCACAGATAGAGAACTGACTTATAAGTATGTTGAAATTGTAACATCGGAAGGTGAATCTTTAATGTACTTTTTTTTCATTAAAGAGAAATTCAAAAAAGATTCACTTAATGAGAAGCTTCAAAAGAACTTTAAGGTTAATCTCCGATCATTGGCGATATCATTCTTAGGATTGGTGATGGATCAGGTCCAGCGATATGGCAAATGTACGAATCTTTTTTGTAATTATGCAGAGAAGCAGTGACGTATTTTCGCAACTATTGATATTAAATTTTCCTCTGTTCACAATATTTGACTTCTTTATGATCCATTGGTGGTTGCAAGAAAAAAATGACCCTCTTATACTTTGAGTCAAGACTTTTGAAAATTTTGTACAAAGAATCAGGAGTAGAAGCAAAGCAACACTACCATATTTAGTTTTATGCTAGAATAAACTAGTAAAAAGAAATTACATTTAATTTTTAGTTTAAAAATTAATATCCATGCATTATAAACTGTCTTCAACTGAAATAGGATCTTTTTAGATATTTCGGCTATTGTTTTATCTCCCTATGTTGTCATGTATTTTTATATAGGATGCAGAGCTCGAAAAAATTTGACAGAAATTCTAATATTAAATTATTTTTATATTTTTGTTTCATTTTCTTAGAAAAACCATAAAATTTAATAGAATTAAAAGCGCTTAAATTTAAGGTAAAGAATTCTGAGAAAAAGGAGGACTTTTTGATCTTCTTCCAATTTCTGATATCGTATTCTGAAAAGGGATTATAATTCAGGAGAACCTTAAAGAAAATTTTAAAAAAGAATTTACTTCGTTTAATATTCAAGGAAATATTTTAAATTTGAATTAATTGAAATTATTTTTCCCACAAATTTTCACTTGTTCCCAGAATTTTGAAAGGTGAACCTATCAAAGGGCATGTCAAAAAATATAAAGAAATTTTCTGAGAAATCGTGGGCGGTTTTTAATTAAAAACAGTAATTTTGCTATCAGGTATCAGTACAAAAATTGTCTTAAACTTTACGCATAACAAAGTTAAAACTGCTTTTTTTATACACCCACCCCCTAAAAATATTTGGATGCTTATTTTAGAAAAATGGTGTTTTTTTATATTTATAAGAAAAAAATAATTGTTAGTTGTTAGAATTTTTTATTAAATATGCTGTATTCTTGTAAATAAGTTAATTTATAAATTCCATTGCTTTGAGGAATAATTTGATTCAAATAATTTCGTATTAAAAATAATCATTAAATATTTACGTTACAGCAATTTTGGCAATATCCTTTTTTAAGCCAGAATTTAGTTGGAATTTCGGATGACTTCCAACCAAATTTTGCATATAAATTGCTTGTAATTAATATTTCTCTTCAATTTATCATAATTATGATTTTTTTTATTTTCAAAAGGTATAATTTTATCAAAAATAGCTTTGGAAGAATTTTTTAAAACATTATTGGGCTAAAATTATCCTTCTTAAGACATGATTGTTTAAGTGTTAAGTAAAAATATTAAAGAAAAGAATTTCCTAATATTTTTTTTAAATTTTTATGGAAATAATTTTCGAAAATAATTTTAAAAAGTAAAAATTTAAATCTGCTATGTATCAATGTATTATATCCGAACATAATTTCTTGAATCGCCATTCATTGAAAACGTTTTGAAGAAAACATGTCATCAAAAACCTTATACCATTGAACACTCATTGAAAAACCACGTGCTCATGCAAGTTAAATTATATATTTATTTATTTTCATTGTTTCATTGAATTAGTCACTTAGGTATTGCAAACGATTAAAGAAATTTGTTTTGATGTTATTGTTTAAAAAATATCGCATTTCTTATTTGCTTCATGTTATATAATCACGTTCTAAAAATTACATTTTTCTATGCTTTATTTGCTGAAGTCAATAACTTATTTCTTTCAATCTGAGGTTTTGTAAATGTAGTGGCAATAAGTTATTAAACGCTGATTTTTTGAGATGCTGGAGCAGATAATAAAATTTCAATTCATTGCCCGCGCATTTTTGTTGACGCCAAAAACATTATCCCAAAAACAACATGTAATGACACGGTAATAATGTATGTATTTTTTTTTAATTTCCTTTATACATTTATAATCGTGACAACAGTGTTAATATGCAAAATTTGAATTTGTTTTATTTGGCTATTACACAATTAATATTTATCATGCCTGAAATTTATGCAGAATATTAAAAAAAATTTGAGACCTACTGGATTGTAAGCAAGTATTCATTTATTTTATTAAATATATCACTCATTTTGAGCAATATTGTTAATATTGTTACGTTTTTAGCGTAGCGGGTTCGGATTGAATGGACTTTGTTTGAGGACAGCACAAACAAATTTATTTACAGCTATTTACAGTTATTTACAGGATAATTGATAGAGTAACAAATTTTAGATAAGTACAATTCAGCAGTCAACAGTCACTTACAGCGTAAAAGAAAGTCTTACGCACAATAACACAGTTTGAAAAACAGCTATAGTATAGCACAGCAGCAGCGAGCTTAATAACACAGCGTTAACAGCAAACGCAAACACAGCTCACTAATCCTTTAGTCCAGCGAGACGCTTTTTATTTCAGAGCAAACTCTCAACTAACTCGATCAAATCACTATAGCAAATAACTAACTCACGCCGGCTACTCGTCCTTATATAGCCGAGAAGCGCGTGCACCTGAGTCTCGTGGAAATTCTCAAAACATCGCGCACAATCTAGCGGCTACTAGATTATTCCTTTCGCCAAACCAATCAAGCTGGCGCGAGGCTCCTCGCCAAACGTGGCCAACTTTGGCGAGTTTTCGTGCCGCTCGCCCGCTTGTAACATTGCCCCCTCATCAAGGACTGCACGTCCCGGGCAGTACAGACCCCGAGCAGAAGGCACTCAAAAGTAACAATTCCATACACACAAAATTACAGATATAATCATTGAAAAATTTAACATAAAGAACACTATTTACAAATATACAGGTCATATTTACATAAATGAAGAAACCATGGTTTCAACTAAGTATTTGACAAATCACCATAATAAGGGGCTAGCCGGTCGTAATGTACTACTCTTGGTTTTGAGTTCGGTGACTTCCTTATTCGAACCACGACGTCATTCAGTCTTTTCAGGACTGTATAAGGGCCTTCCCAGGAAGACTGCAGCTTCGGAGAGAGTCTCTTTCGTCAAATCGGGTTCCAGAACCATACCTTGTCACCTTCCTTGAATTCATGTCCGGTGGCTTTAGTGTCGTACCTGGTCTTCATCTTCTCTGTCGCTATGTTGATCCGATCTCGGGCAAACCTGTGCACCTGGGGCAAACCTGTGCACCTGGTTTGCCCGAGACCTGGAGGTCTTGAACATAATCCACAGGCGAAGAAGGCGTATCCGGTGGACACCCGAACAGAAGATCACAGGGCAGTCGGAGTTCTTTTCTATTGTCCCTCCGAGGAAGAGGTCTCAAGATGTCAGAGGCTTGTCTTTCAAATGGTGCGCCTACATTATCCCGCTGTAACGTATCACGACTGTGTGTTTTCGGTCCTTTACGGGCGTTACAGTCATCACATGTTCTGCACCATTCTCGAACATCCTCTTTCATGTTGTTCCAATAGAAACACTCCCGAACATTACGAGTTGTCTTCATGATTCCGAAGTGACCACCTGCAGGACTGCTGTGTATCTCCTTCAGTACTTGATTTATCCTTGATCGGGGAAGTACAAGTTGCCACTTAAATGACTTCCCATCTTCGGGCTCCCATTTTCTATACAAGATACCATTCCTAATTTCGAGTGAATTCCAGAGAGCCCAGTAACGTTTAGCTCCCGTACTGAGGCTTGAAATGTCCTGCTTTTTAGGTCTTGAATCGTTTGATTGCATAACTTCCATAATCAATTTAATATCAGGATCATTCATTTGTTACTTGTGAACCTCTTCATCACTACAGGGATCAGATTGAGGTGGGACGGCTTCTGCGATCTGGCGCACAGTTGATGTATCAATCCCATGTTTCTTTTCCGCCGAGGAGCAGTTGCGACAACCCTCAGAGCAGGGTTTTCTTGACAAGGCGTCTCCATTTCCTCTTCCAGATCCCAAATGGAAAAGAGTCACGACTTCTGATGTGGAGTGTAGGAAGTTATTTTTGAAATCGATTACAAAATCATACTTCTTCAGAAAGTCCATACCAAGTATGAAATCATCTGTAATTTCCGCTACGTAGACGACATGGTCATAGGTAGCATTTCCAAATCTAATTTCAACATTCATTTTTCCGATAATTGGGATTCTGTCACCAATGACCGTTTCGAGGGTGACGCAGGACGGTGTCCAGAGAATTTTCCTTCCAAGTCATTCTGCAACATCTCTACGCATGATGGTCACGTTGGCTCCGGTGTCAACGATCATTCGGCAGGGGATTCCGTTGACGAAGGCATCAACAAATACGCCATTTTCACCACCGCCTCTTGAAGATATCTGCAAAACTCTCAAGCTTTTTTCCTGGTTGCTTCTTGAAGAGTCTTTAACCCGTTTATCGAAGCGGACTGAACAGTTCCTTCGAACATGGCCCTTTTCGCCGCATTTCCAACATTTCACAGTTCTCTGGCCATGTTTGTTGGGCCTTTCATTTCTTTTCCGGATAACCTCGCAAATTGTTTTTACCACTTCAGTTAGATTTTGCATCGAAGAGTCTGATACATCTTGAACCATAGCACCTCTTACTGAGTGGCGATCCCTCCGTGAAGCTTGCTGAGCTGCTTCAAATTTCATTGAGTAAACCAAGGCTGATTTCAAGTCCTTCAATTCAGCCATTCGCAGTGACTTTTGTATCTCTGGATCCCTCACACCGTCGATGAAATACTGCAGGGCCAGTGTTTCCCGTACCTCGGCAGGACAGTCGGAGAAGGCAAGATGGGAGAGTCTCTCTACATCTGCTGCAAGCTCTTGCAGGCTTTCATTCGATCGTTGTTGCCGGGTCTTTAACTGAAGACGGCTATAGTCCTTAAGGCACTTTTCTCCGAAGCGCAACTCCAGAGCGTTTGAAAGAGCTTCAAATTCCAGATGTTGATCTTCAGGAACACTCCTCAAAATATCAGCAGCTTCTGCCCGTAGTGATGCAGCCAGTTGACGAGCCTTCGTGACTGGATCCCAACCATTGGCTTCTGCGACGATGGAGAATTGAGTCTTGTAGACTTGCCAAGATGTTTTTCCGTCGTACGTGGAAACTTTAATACTTGCCTTGGGAATAATAGGCACAGATGGAGCTATATCAGGCTCTCGATCATTCGGGGATTGGTTTTCAGGTTTTACCTGTACACCTTCCACTTTCTTTAATCTTTCATCCATTTTTTTAAATTTCTCTTCGAAACTCTGCTGGATATTCTGAATCTTTGTATCGTTCTCTTGAACCTTTTCGGCCAAAGCATCCACTTTAGTGTTGATTGCTTCAACGATATTAGCTTGGCCTTGTTCTATCTTCTGTTCTATCTTCTTCTCCATATTCTCTTGGCCTTGTTCTATCTTCTTCTCCAACTTCTCTTGCCCTTCTTTCATTTCTTTAATGAAAGCAAAAAGCTGTTCAAATTTAGTTTTATCTGCTTCCTCCATCGCTCTAGTCTTCACCATTCAACCCCACTTCTGACACCAGTTGTTACGTTTTTAGCGTAGCGGGTTCGGATTGAATGGACTTTGTTTGAGGACAGCACAAACAAATTTATTTACAGCTATTTACAGTTATTTACAGGATAATTGATAGAGTAACAAATTTTAGATAAGTACAATTCAGCAGTCAACAGTCACTTACAGCGTAAAAGAAAGTCTTACGCACAATAACACAGTTTGAAAAACAGCTATAGTATAGCACAGCAGCAGCGAGCTCAATAACACAGCGTTAACAGCAAACGCAAACACAGCTCACTAATCCTTTAGTCCAGCGAGACGCTTTTTATTTCAGAGCAAACTCTCAACTAACTCGATCAAATCACTATAGCAAATAACTAACTCACGCCGGCTACTCGTCCTTATATAGCCGAGAAGCGCGTGCACCTGAGTCTCGTGGAAATTCTCAAAACATCGCGCACAATCTAGCGGCTACTAGATTATTCCCTTCGCCAAACCAATCAAGCTGGCGCGAGGCTCCTCGCCAAACGTGGCCAACTTTGGCGAGTTTTCGTGCCGCTCGCCCGCTTGTAACAATATGATCAGACAGTTAATTTATAATTTATAAGTATTCAAATAAATCTGTTGTCAATGAGAGCAGATTTTTTTAAGTAAGTGTAATATGGTTTTTAAACTATATAAGAATGTTTTACCGTTTCTTCATATTGACCCGTGAAAGAAGAGAACGAATTGAGAAAAAACACAATATTCCTTCTTGAAGTATATTAATAATAAATAAACATTTATGAAGTTTGAGAATTTGTCATCTCCATATGGAATGCTTTTAAACCTTTTGTTCATAAAAGGGAATTAACTAGTTTTAGAAAAATTCATTTCCACCTTTTTAAAATAACAATATATATATATATATATGTATATTAATCAATTCTGAAAAGTATTGAGCGTGGACAAATGCAAGAAAAGATGAGAAATTGAAAATTAAAAATAATTATGTTTCAGGCTCAGCTAAGTTGATATTTAAGTAAAAAAAAAACTAATTATACAGTTCGAATTTAAAATTTGGTATAGTACGATATATTCGGACTGCAAACTGTCAAATAAAAATATTTCTAATTCTGTTCCTTAGAATTCGGTTTAATCACCCCGTCCACGTACTGGAGAACTAAACACATTACAATTAGGGATGATGGAAACACACCGCTCTACCAGAATGAGTTCTATTTGGAAACAGAGATGGATCTTCTTTCGGAAGTTTTCTCTGATCTAGATGGTGGGATGTCACCAAATTTCACTGATGATGTTGATGGCAAATTTCCAAATTCCTGGACAGTAAATGCCAGTTTTCTAATCATTTAAGATTACAGATAATCCACCAAGAGTTCAATTGTTTATTTTAGCATCACTTTCACAATCTTTATATGGTTATGCCATTGTCGCTTTAATAGAACCATTGCGACTTAAATATGAATGCAAATATCTAAGAAAGGAGGCGAATGATTAAATGTCTCACTGTATGGAGATATAGTAATAGGAATTAATTATGGAATTTCATAAAATCTGAAGGATATGCATGGGAGTGGGGCTTAGAAGATTATAAAAACTAATTTCTTAGAGATACTTTTGTTCCAAAGAACATCTCGGAGCTTGTAGCACCAAGATCTTCCTTTAATGTTACAAGAATGACAAGAAATGAAATTGGTTTTATTTTCGTCAATAGTATATGATTATGACATTGTAGGGTCTGCTTAAGACTTAACTGGGGATGGGGAAATTTAAGACTTACCTGGAGAGATGCAGTCGACAGGACCACATTTTCTTCCCAAATAGATTAATTTTTCTAATGAAAGTATTAGTGGGAAAATCAGCCAATATATTATTCAGATTTTTTTTTTTTTTGATATTTGAATAAGTTTCAGAAAGGTTTCAAAATATTTTAACCCTTTGCACGCCGATGGTGCCTCTGACTCGACATTCAAGACAGTGCATCATTTTGACATTTTATCTATTTATTTTTCAAATTTAATTGTTAAAAACGCCTGCATAATTGTTAAGAGATGTATATTAATTTTTCAAAAAAAATTGACTTAAAAGAATTATGTATATTTATTCTTCATAGTAATAAACAAATCTTTATATTAGGGGAATAATTTGCATAATTTTGCATCTAATTATTTTTTTCGGAATGCAAAGGGTTAATATATTTTCGTCAAAAAAAGTAATTGTGCTTAATCATACATTTTAATCACAAACCACACTTTATAGTTTTTAAACAACAATTACCTATCCATCATACGAAGTTGTATAAAATAAATATATCGGCAAATTTAATAATCAATCAAAATTCAATAATAATGATCTATTCAGCATACGAAGGTGTGTAAAATCAATATATTGGAAAATTTAATAATCAATCAAAATCCAATAACAATTATCTATTCAGCATACAAAGGTGTATAAAATCCATATATTGGGAAATTCATCAATTATATGATAACAAATTGGCAATGGGTAAAGTTGACCCTTTTTTGACCCACATCATATGTACGCAAAAACTTGTAATTATTCATAGCACAGTTTTCGAGGACATTTAAAACTTAAGGTTAAGTACAAGCAAAAAAAATCAGCCTTTGAAATTCTAATGATATTTCAATATAATTTAGAAATTTTTCAAAACGCATTTCCTCTGAAAAATTATTATTTTTAAACTTTCATATAATAATCAGTCGAAGGCAAAAATTCATCAAAAAAAGTCTTCTGTGCAATTGTCATCACCTCCCAAATCAATACTTCATTTATCTGGAGCTCCTCTTCAAAAAGAAATCAACAGGTTACGTAATATTTTAAGGACCAGAGTTTCGAATGCTCTGCTGAATCTTGTATAATACTGAAAACTACCTTGGGATAAATTAAAAGGGTGGATATCTCTCAGGCGTCCCGCATTGAAATAGCCGAAATACATTTTTTTAAAGTATTATCTGAAACCGATTGAAAAAGTACATTTCCAGTGAAGGTCATAATGAAGAAACTATGAGGTGAATCCATTCGATTGAGTTAAAATTAGAATAGGGGTGAATGAAAAGCGATCTATAGAAATCTGAGGTACCCTACCTACCCAGTCAAGGATTAAAACCCCGGAAACACGGTATTTTTCAACTAATCTATTTTTAAGTGGGTGATATGAAGCAGTTTGTATACGACAAGTGCCTAACATCTTGGCGAGTGATGAAAATTATCGTTCTTGGTGGATAATCAAAATTTTTGAAATATTATTTCAAGAAACCCAATGCCTGACAAGTATGCAGTTTCAGCTGCAACATCTTCACATATCAAATTTCTGGCTAGCAAGAAAATTTACCAAGATATATGCAATAAGGCAAATTCGTCTCTCAGTTGGAGATAAGGGTTCTATGACATCTAAGTGAACATGCTCCAATCTTTGTAATGTAACAGGAAGCTGTAGTTTAAAATATGAGAATGTGGAGACGAATTTTGATTTTTGAAAATCTATGCATGACCGTACCCAGTTTGAAATGTTCTCTACATGTTTGGCCACATAAATTGTTGGAGGGTTTCATGAGAGGTTCTAATAGCTGATTCAAATAAACCATGGGGATATATAAACAACACGCATTATAACTTATCTGTAACTTATAGCACATTTCCTGTGATTGCATGACAGTAAAATTTCATATTTGGAGACATTTGTAATTATTAGAGTTTCAGAGATGGATTGGGCTTCAAATAATTCATGAAACTCCTTATTTGTAGTCTATTTCTTAGCCATAAAGGAAATGAGAGTTTTAAGTAATTGATATATCGAAGATAAAGGGCTATTAAAAATTGTTCTCCTATTGCATTATCCAATTCCCATGTTTTTATTTAAATAATCCTATATGTACGCTAGAATTCTGCTGCTTTCAGCATTATCTCATGCTCAGAGTGAAGGAATAAAAATGTCTAAAGCTTACTGTATTCCTTCAAAGATATCTAAAATTCCCTTTTTTAATTCTACTCGTGTCAAAGAAATCCCTGTCAAATTTTTATAGTTAAGGCATTTAGGGGAAAAATGTCCTTCTGTTTTCCCCTTGTGCCGCATTGCATCCTGGCATTGTTTATCGTGTCTTACCTGCACGCCTTCCGGTTGAAATAAAAATTCCCTTTCCTAAGTATATACGTGTCAAAGAAATCCCTCTCAAAATCTCAAAGAAAAATCATTAAAAGAAAAAACTTCTGTACTTTTTACACTTTCATCATGATTTAAACGGTCCTCAGTTTTATCACCGACTCTTGAGAAAAAAATGCCTCCAAAAGTGAAATAAATCAAAGTTAAATATACAGAGAGGGATTAAATTTGAAAATGTAATATTATTATTAATTTTACAATCGAAAACTTTGAGATTTGAATAGCTAGTAAGAGGATTTTAAAAAAATAAACCATGACGTATGATTTTTGCTCAGACACTTATTTATTCAATTATTATTTTTATAATAATGTGGTTTATTTAATTACTACACAAAAAAAACTGATTGATAGAACATAATATTATTTATAGAGTGAATAAAATTAGCATTGTTCTTCTCCAACTTAGAAAGAGAGAAATAAAAAGAATAAAGTTACATGCAGTGGGACTTTAAAATGAAAATAATGAAATTAATATTGAATACAGAATAATTACTGTGTAGAATCTGGAATCATTTGCATTTTTAAAGCATTATATAAATGAACATGTATTGTATATATTTAAAAACTTAAGTAGGTCCGAAAGAAATTATAGGAATTTGTAATAACAAATAGGCAATTTTGCCTTTATTTTGATGTATAGTTTGTTATATTTAGTCTGAAAATCTCTTATCATATACCCTTAAGACTCGGATATTCTTTTACGGATATCCTGTATTATCTTCATGTATTAGTGAATAACACTGATGCAGAAATAGTAATAATTCATTCCCAACTAATTCGTACACAATCTAATTAATTTATACATAACTATTTTAATAAATTTCAAGCAAAATAAAACAAATAAATAAATTGCATTATTTATAATGTATATAACCGCATGTATTCTCATTCGCAATTCAAATACAATATGTTTCTAAATGCAAATCACGTCATAAATTCAACAAAATCTTCTCAACAATAGAATGAGGCCGCATCCCTCTTCAAGCTGAAATCGGTCACTCAAAAGACATTCCACCGGGCAAGGATAGTTTCAATTGCCATCATGCCTAGCCCCCCCCCTTCCCGGAATACCGCATCCGCAAATGTTTGCACAGGCAGGCTTTGAAAGCGAGAAGGAAATGCCCCTCTCCCTTACCCACACGCACACTCACTCACTCAGGCACCCACACGCACGCAAGTAGGCAAATTTAATTAAAGGCAACCCTGCGATGGATGATGGAATTTGTTTCCTCCCCTCCCCCTCCGCTACCACCAAACAGAGCGGTCCACACAATCGGACTTAGCTGACACATCCAGTTATCAAGAAGTCGCCGGCCTAATCACATTATATTAACCTAAAACATGTGACACTGAATATTTCAATTGAATTTTGAAAAGCCGGCGCATTTGACTTAATTTGATCCAGCTGCTTTTCTTGAAAGCTCCGGTCACTTGATGGAATATAGCTCAGATCGATGAGACTATTTATTCCCAGGTAGAGCTTTCGTGTCAGCAGATTTTAAATGAATTTCCCATCGCACATAATTTAATTTCCTTGATTTATTCAATGCCATACTCAAAGATGCTCTTATATGTATGAAGGGAAAGAGTAAAAATATTTAAATGATGTATAGTTTGTATTCAATATGTATTGAACATTTATTATTATAAAAGTCTTTGAGGTACTTATGTAAAAATGATATTCCTCATTTTATGTTCATTTTGTTGTTAACGGAAATAGACATAAAAAAATAACAGATACTTTGATTAACAAAAGCACAGAGAATTATTGTTATTATTAATAATGTTATTATTGAACTTTAAAAGTCTGGATATGTTTTTACTGTTAAATTAGTCAAATTAAAAAAATTGATTCTGTTGTTGTCACTAATGGCACTTGCCATGGAGAAGTATGCTCAAAATCATCCGTGATTTTAACCCGAAAGGAGCGTCTCTTGTTTTTGAAGTAGCACCAACTAGGGTCAAGAGTACGACTTAGCAACACATTCATCACATTCGCTTGCATATCTCCGCTTTCAAGGGGGGTTGGGCATTCATATACCTCACAGGTAGTACACGGAAGAACAACTATCCACTGACCTGGACTCGAACCCGGGACGCCCAGATCACCAAGAAGACGTGGTATCTCTGTTCCAGGACTGCATGAGTAAATGATTCAATTTGAATATTAAATCCTTATAATTTCAGCAAAATTTTTTGGGGGGATTAGGCACTTTATGAAGGTAGGTCATGTATCGCACAAGGTTCTTTTCAATACGATCTTAATCTTCTTAATTGAGTACACTTATAATTACACACAATTTATATTCTGATGCACATTATGGTAAAGAATTAGTGACTGATGGAATATCCCAAATTTCTTTCTATACTATGCAGAAATGGAGGTTAGTTTACCTTAAATTTCTACTGGAATACAAACTACCCTTATATTTTAAAAGGAAGCCACTTACGCACATCTTATAGTTCTTTTTGGGTATTCTCATATGATTTTTTCCTTTAAAAAATAATACTATATTTTTTCCTTTATCATGGGTCCTTGATTCCAGTTTTGAGTTGGATAAATTCGGTCATAACGGATTGGAAACCTTAAATATCAAATTTCGGTGAATATTTTTTACCTATAAAATCAAATTTATCGGAAAATTTTCAAAAAAAGTGTTACTATATCGTTCTTTGAGATGTGCCCAGATGCTTAATCAGATAAAGTATCTTATCTCAATATTTTTAGTTGCATTTATCGCTCTTTGGAAGCTGATATCTTCAAATAAAGCATGCTTTAACTCGAAACTTCAGTTTCGTCACATGTTTTGTTATTAATTTCACTTATATTATATCTGAAGACAATAAAAATGACAAGCTTATTGTCTTCAGTTAAGGTTATTTCAATAGTAGCAGACAGAAAAAGAACAATTGTTCATCAAATTTAAGAAAACATCTCAAAAAACCTATAATTTCATATATATATATTGAGGACATCTCATAAAATATTTTGAGATTTCCCCAAGATATTGTTTATATATTAATTCAGCCTTTACTGAAATGAAATGTTTACACACCTTAAAATAATGGCTTGTAGCTAACTCTTAATTCTATCACTATTTTAAAATTAACCCTTTGTACTCGATGGTGCCTCTTGGGCACCATTCAAGATGGGGCATATTTTTGACGTTTTATTTATTTATTTTTCAAATTTGATTATTGAAAATACCTTCAGAATGGTAAAATGGCAGAAATATCCAATTTTAAACACACACACAAACAAAATCATTTATTATTTGTATATTATTATTTATTATTGTATATTTTATAATCATGCATTGAAATATTTTAGCAAAGGGTTAAGCATCTTATTTGGGGCGTTTAGGAAAATAAAAGCGAGTTCTGTAATTAAAATTAATGGCTATATATATATATATATATATATATTATAAACAGAATCTTATTGCTAAAATCTTATTATTAAACATTTTTTCAAAAAATGAGAAGAAACGTATGGTTTTTAAATTATTAATAAACTATATAATTTTACACGTCCGTATCTTATGAAAATGTTTCCTTGACTTCTCACAAAATGCCTATTTTCCCTCTTGAATTAATCAGAATATTACCTATTATCACAAATGAACAATACTTTATTCCTTGATGGAATGTTGCATACATGCCAACTGGATGTAAGGGCTTTGTGTAATCGGATGCATTTGTAGATCTATTGTTTGAATGGGGGAGGATGTATTATATCAATGAAATTATTCTAAATTGATTTTTTTTACCTTTCTAAATATCTGTTAGAAATGAAACTTGGTATACAAATGGGAATCATGGAATAAGCTGGAATTGTGATTTCCATGTTATAAGCTGCATATTGTCCCATTGTTAATGCTTTAATGCTGCCCCTGAAGATTTGTAATAGAAGATGGAAGTTACGCGATTCTAAAGCTTTGTCCAGGTTTTAAATATGAAACGCAGAGTATGATTCTTAGAAATTTACTATTCCGTACAATTAGCTCAGGAATAAAGCCCTTTTCTAGTTATATCTACAACTCAATGTTACGTTTCATGGACTAAATGATGTAGAAAATATCCTTAGGCTCTCACAACTGTTTATTTATGCATTTAATATATCTTTTCAAAACATAATTATTTAATGAATTGTAAATTATTATATATCTAGTAAAATAAATAACATTGCTAAATAAAGTTGTATTGCTGATCTGAGAGATTCATGGAAAAAAAAGTAAGTTAGCCTTACTGTGTTAAGAAGATTAAATGAAAAGTTTCTAAAACGAGAACCGTTAATTTCAAACTTAAATATATTTATCTTACAATTTACAATATCTACAACTCAAAATAAGATTAATAACAAGCTAACACTGCCTTAGATTCTTTTTTACCAGACTGCATTTATTATAAGAAATTTTATTTTATACCTTTTAATAGATATATATTTTAGGATCTCATAATGGTAAATTGAACATAAATTATTTTTAATTTCTTCATTAATGTGATATATTTGCTATAATTTTCAGTATCATATATTCCATAGATTTTTGAATAAACCAAACTTATCTTTGTAAGAAGAAAAAACTGAAACCATTTTATGGTTTTTTTTACTTGGAATTATATGTAATGAATTAATTGTGAATATCGTGAGCTTATTATGATTTCTACAGGTAAAAAGTATACTTGAATTTTCCTCAGACAAGTTAATTTATTTTTCTTTATTGATATTTATTATCCAAGGAATATTTTTGAAGAATTTCGATTCCAAGAATTATGTTAAAAAAATTCTTTATATTGCAATAAAAGAGTAATAATACTGAATCAGTATTTTAAATGGATTTTTTTTTTCTTTTTAGCATATACGGATTGTGCTCCAAATGAATATGTTATACACTATAGAATGCGTGAAGATAAATCAGTAACACACTGAGCAGTGAGAAATAAGTTAATGATATAAGCGACCCCAAAAAGGTACTGGTAAACACACATAACTATCATATACAATAAAATTGGACATCCATCTACTCCTGAAATGCAGAATATGAGGAAGGTACTTCTGGTTGAATTATTGGTCTACTCTTTTCTCAATCACAGCAGATCAGTTTTATTTGGTCATTGCTATAATAGCACTCTTGTTTCTCTAAATTGAAAACGTACTAAAGGTTACTAAATAAATTCAGAAATTTTTTGAGAAAAAGTTATAAATATTCCCTTATATAAATGTGTATATTGTTTGTTAGTTTGAATATATGTTATAAACTTATCAATAGTATAATCCGTTTTATTAATCTCTATATAACAATACATTTGGGCGAGATGAATATAAGTGCTTTTAAACTAAGAAAGAATTACAATCGAAAAGCTTAATTGTCAGAAAATAAAACCCTTTCCTTTATATAACTTTTGTATTTTTATGTTATGTACTTTTTCTAACATAGGAATCTTATAAAAAAAGGCAACTCCTCATGTTAACTAAAAGCTTAATGTAAATGTCGTGATGAATGAGAATTCCTTTATCTATGGCTTAAAGGATGCAAAGGAAAAGAAATCAGTCCCTTTATATATATATATATATATATATATATATATATATATATATATATATATATAATTGTAATAATTGTTATTCCCCATCCTCTCAATTTTTCTCAAGCTCAAAGTATATTTGTTTAACATTCAAATGTTTTTTTATTTTCTTATATACAGTGCTTTGAGTTACTTAAAAATCTTACATTTAATTGACTTAAGAAAATTTTGTAGTATTATTATTTTTAATGCTTTGTTTTTATAATGCAGATTGTTTTTGTGGTAATTTTACAATCTCTAATTGTTTTTTGTATAATACTTTTTCAATTCATTTCTAAATTTTTTTAAATTCTCAATATTATATTTTATTCTTCAAATTTCTACATCAACTTTATAATTTACCTAAATATATATATAGAATAATCAGAAATGATTTTAGTATTCAGAATAATAACGTTTTATTTAAGTTTTTATCATATTTTTTTATTATGTTATATTATAACTTGCAATGCAATAGTTTTTTTTCTTTCATTTGATCATTTTCTTTCACAATTGAAGACCCTTTGGAAAATTTTAATTAAAGCTTCTGTAAATAAAGTTACAGTTCATAATATTTGTTGTTCATATTTTTCTTGTTTATGAATTTCATTTTATCGCCTCTTTTGAAACAATACATTTTAAGAAACCTTTTTTTAATCTTTTGTTTATCTTATTTATCTATTGTTAAAATTTTAGTGCATATTTAAACTAAATATACTATTAATAATTTTGAAATAAAAATACTTTTTATTATTTATTTATGGAATAAATTTTTTAAATAATAGTAATCTGCAGTTTTCAATTCGATTTTTAATTCAGTCGGCCGCATTATAAGAATGGAAAAAATTAAGGCTCTTTAAATTAGATTTAAATAAGATAAAATTCTGTAAAATTAAATTTAAAAAATGACTCTAGAAAATAAACTAAAGGTGTTGCTTTTATATTGAAACACTTTTATATTTTAACGCAATTATTTTCTGATTTTTTTCCGGGCGAAGAAAAATAAACTTTTTATTATATAAAACCAAAAATCCTTTTATTTGGATCCGTTTTGATTAGTCAATATGCTATGAGATGCTATTTATGACTTATAATAGCAATACATGTATAATAAAATCCCAATATAACGGAAAGTACCGTTATATATTGATTGAAATATCGTGATAATAAAGTTTGATCAACGCTTAGCCCTTCTATCTAGTAATTTGATTTTTGTTAATTGATAAAAAGGATAAATAGATTACATTTATTTGATGAGCTTGTAAATATTAAAATGAACAGTTAATAAATCAGCCAGTTTTTTTAGACTGTCCATTCAGCTTAAGCAGGAGTAAAAGCGATAATATGGAGCAATTACTTTTCATAAAATTAAATAATAAAAATAAAAGTAATAATAATTGTCGGATTAATTCCCCTTTCAAACACCGAATGGCAGCAAATTCACATTGCCTTGGAAGTCATTCAGAAAAATTTCTTGTTTGCATGGAAGTCAGAAAAATAGACATTCAAGTAGAATGTGAGCGAGCAGTAGCTTTTCTTTTATTTAGGAGAATCTGAGCAAATTTATTTTAACGATCACGTAAAAAACCAGATAGTTTGTCGTGAAATTAGTAGTTCAGGAAGAAAATAATTATTATTGTCTTTAAGAAAAATTTTAAAACATAAGGAGTTGTTTATCGAAAATTGTAATAAAATAAGTATTGAGATGGAAACAAATGTATAACTAGAAAACTTATTTATTTTTTATAGAATCTTCTGTTTTTTGTAAACAGGAATATAGGTTATGTGCTCAAAAAATGCTCCATTGGTAAAATGTCCCCTATAATCATTTGTAATAATAATCTGAATATAGTAAATTAATATCCAAATTCTTTAATGTAAAGGGGTTAGCGTATGAAAATTAAAAGCTAAAGTGAAAAATCAACTTTTAGTTTTATATTTTATTCCTTTTCTAACCTTAATTTTTAACATATTAGAAATCTGTCATTGATTGCAATTCCTTTTATTCTCACTAGCTGAAACCATTATAAAAAGTAAAAAGGTAATTTCCATACTTCATGGTAAAATTTTTTATTTTCTTTATAAATATGAAAAAAAAGAAAGTGAAATCAAAGTGAAAAGTAATAATTTAGCTGACTTCCATCGATGTTTTCTTTTATTATTTTCTGTAAATGCTGATGATAAAAATAGTTATTTTTTGTATTTTATTATAGTTATTTTTAAGATATGTTTTGAATTCAATATATTAAAGTTATAAATGCTCAAATTGAGATTCATAATGATAAACTTTCAGATTAAGGGTTCATCGACAATCAGATAAGAAAGTTTCGAAATAAGTTTTCTAGATCTGGTTCGATTAACAAAATGATGTTATCATCTCTGAATTAAAACTGTCCACGATTTTTCTCCATTTATGATCTTGCACTGATAGAATAGTACTTAAATAGCTTATCACGCTTATGACTTTTCCGAATTTATGCGAACTTGGATATTATGTTGCTACCTTGATTTAAAATTGATGAATTTGCCAGTAGTCAGGAAGTTTAATTTGTTTCTTTAAAATATATGTCCTCCTATTTTATAAATTTTTAAGAATGGGTTGATCATCCAATATTACAGAAAATCTTTTGTGAATATTAGGGTTAAGTATTTGTTTTATCTATAAAGATCCTTCCTCTCTTTGGGAAATATTTATAAGTTCAGTTTATGCGTTTAAAATTTAGTCTTTTGAGAAATCATTTTACTGATATCATAAGCTTATATATATTTTTTAATAATTTAGTCTTCAATAAACGGAAACATTCTCAGATTTGTCTCTTATTGTAGGTAATAATTTTCTTATTCTGTTGTCATTCTATACACTTCAAGGATTAAATGAATGTACTTCCAACTAAGCTCAATTACTTGCTTCACTGACTTAATTGCTTGCAAAGACATTCTACCCATATGCTTAGATTGAGAAAGGGACTAGATAGAGAAAGGCACTCGATATTTCAACTTAAACTAACAAAATGCCGTTCATATATTCAATTTGCCTATGTTAAAGACAGTTATTAGATTTTTAATATCTAGAAACTACGGCCTTAAGAAAAATACAATAGGAATGCCTATGTCATGGGAAATAAATTAGTGAATATTATTAAACCTGTATATCAGTCTTTCTTTTCTTTTATCTCAACAGAACCGACAAAAAAACTTTTTCGAATGAATGAATATTAATCCATTGAACTTATACTTGAAAAACTCCATAAAATAAAATACTTTGAAATATGTATATGGAATAATTTCTTGCAATTATTCTCCCAGAATAAAATGGATAATATTGAATTTTAAATATTATCTAAATGAAATATTATTAAGAAAAAATTATTTAATTAATACGATTTTCTCTTTTAAATTTTTCATTATTAACATAATGAACTAAAGACTTCTTTAAAACAACGGACTACATGCCATTTATGCTTTCATATTTCTTTCAATCCTTTTTGTTCTTGCATTCCGCTTAACAACGGAATGAGGGTTGCAATAGCTTTTGAGCACCCGAGGCCAGAAGTCAGACCTCGAGCTTACACACGTCACAAACACTTTTTACGGAGAGACTTCATTCATGAATTTCATTCATTCACAGATCGCAATTTAGATTTGTAACAGAGAACCCCTGACCCGTTACCGCAATTGCTGTTACTCTCGACATGGAAGCCTTTGTGACTTCAGCACACAGATTTAAAGTCCCCCCCCACACACGCGCAAGCGTAAAGTATTCGGTAGGCGGGTTCGAAT
The DNA here is from genome assembly GCA_026289955.1 of Argiope argentata. NCBI lineage: Eukaryota > Metazoa > Arthropoda > Arachnida > Araneae > Araneidae > Argiope > Argiope argentata. The sequence goes on along the minus strand of JAOUZG010040071.1, from coordinate 1,037,198 downwards.
AAGTAACCCAAGTGATGTGAATTCAACGCCCCCACCAACCAGGTTATCTTGGATTTTTTTTTTAATCCTTTCAAAAATGGAACATAATCTGCCAACGAGATCAGCAGCCATGCTTTAACAAGTATGCTCAAAAGAAATAAAAACGGTTACAAGAAATAAAAACTCTTCTTCAGACCACTTAATTCGGACATAAATAAAGCGGTAACTTGCCTTTGGTATTCGTCTAGCATGATATAAAATTCCCTTGGGCTCTTATTGTGGTAGTCTAGACTGGGTCTTTTAGTAAAAATTATACATAATTCAACGATCACACTATAATTGTGTTACACTTCTACTTTTCTTTGAATTTAAAATAAATATTAGTATCCATCACGTATTTATTTCAAGTATTTTCACGATTCGAAATCATCTTTTTTTCTTGTTTTATAATGAAAAATCTTGACTGCTAGTCACTTGACGCAATTCATGTTCGGCCAGAAATCATTACAACAATATTTGTACGTGAAGCTGATTATATAGATTAAATAATCTTTTTGTTATTGTTGTTCCCGTGTGCCGCTTACATCGGAAGGAGAAGTGCAGTAGCTTCCTAGGGCAGAAGTCTGACTTCTAGTTCACCCTCGTCACAAACCCTTTTTACGGGGTGGATTCTATTTATGATTTTTATTCATTCATTCACAGATCGTAATTTAGACCTGGAACAGAGAACGATCACATCTGACGCAACACCCCCAGGGTTATTACTCTCGACATGGAGGACATGGTGACCATCGCAGATTTAAATTAGCCCAACTTCGAATTCGCAACCAAAAGGATGCGAATCCTACGTACTACCAAACAAACTATGACGATCTTTAAATAATCTCTTGATATACATACTCGTTTTGGGTGGAATTTTTTCTTTGACAAATCAGGGTCTATGCTAGAACCTCAGCATAGAGCATTCTAATAATATTTTCAGTCATAATCTTTAAAAACATTTCAAGCAAGCACAGAATTCTCCTTTCCAAATGAATTTTCTAATCTTGGTTCCGCGAACATCTTGATCTTTTCATCTCCAATAAATCATCATTACAACAGTAACAAAAGGATTTGTTGTTCCGATGGAAATTTGCTTCGAGTTATTTGAATTCAATCACGACCAATTAAATTAAATAACTCGTCTCCAGATTTTAAATTAGTCACGATTGCCCTCACAAGGTCAAACTCGAAGAGGGATTAGGTTCGATTGGCCGGATTGGATGTTGGATGAAATACAGGCACGAATCATGGTCTCAGTCGTACGTTTGTCAATGCTATTATTGGGTGTATATATTTGTATATTTGTAAGTATTTCATTTTTAATATTTAAATATTATCTCATTGCATTAGGATATGTGAATCGGTTCTTTTCATTCGTTATTAATTATTAAATTTTGCAATTATAATATCACATTCCATATCATATATCATACATGCCCTCGGGGGCTAGGGATCCCAAGTACCATCAGAATCTACTGCACCTCTCTTTTCATTTTAAAGCGGAACAAGAGAACAACAACAATATAGCATATTTTTCTTCCGATTGTTTGGGAAAAAAATTACGTCCATTTTCTTCCTATATCCGTGCTGATACTCAAACAGTACGGGTACTAAATTTATCCATACTGGTTGGGGGATCACAAAAACAAAAACAAAAGTATCTGGTTACTTTCTTATTTATAGCAATTAGACATATATTTAAAGTTGCAAAGTTCTATGACATAAATCACCCGATGTATCAAGATAATTTAGCTTAAGTAATTCTATGATCAAGTATGAAAAATTAATTTTTTAAGCAGTCAACATAGAAGAAAAGGTAAGATTAAAGGTTTTCCTTACTAGCATAAATGCACATATAAAATTTCATACTTCTGTCTGTAAAATTAGCTGTCGGAAAGTAATTTTAACCTTAAATTACATTTTCATATCTGTGATAGATGCACTAGTAAGACGTTCGCTGTGATTTTCAAGAATGATATATTATTAAAAGGCCTAAATCAGTAATTAATAATGTAATTACAACTGTCATATAATTTTGAATATGGTTAGATAATAACTGAAATTCTTAATCCATTTTCAAAATGAACTGAATAATAATAATAATATATAGGTATTTGCAACTGAGTTAGTCATATTTAGCAGACTGTTTGATACCGTTTTTACCTGTAGTGCGAATATAATTTTTAAGAGTTATTCAAATAAGGGTAAAAGGAATGAGATACCAAACATCTAGAAGTAATAGAACTAATTTCATACTTATGTATGAACAAGTGAAGAGAAATATAATTCTGCTGATAGCATCTGTAATTCACAGACCATTACAATTATTATCACATCGGTTAAATACATTTGAAATAAAAATTAACATTTAATTCACAAAAGTTCACTTGATAATATAATACTCAATGTTTTTGTAGATATTCATCGCCAAACACACTTATATATATAGCACTTATATATATTTGCCAATTCCCCCATTGGTGTGGTGAGAAAGTTTGGAGAGGGAATGCCACCTCAGGTGTCAGCCCTGTCATCAAAATTATGAAGTCTATACGAAAACAGCTCTAGAGTTGTTTTAAAACGGTACTTTAGTATAACCAAACTAAACTAAATAATCAATTTTTAATTGAGAAAAACTGGTTACTATTATTCTCTAACACCCCAAGAATTTTAAAAAAATCAATTCAATTTCCAATTAATTAATTTCATTTCCTCTGAATGATAATTTGATACTTTATTTGAAAATGAAAATAATAAATTTATTCAGGTAGAAAAAACATTTTAGGATAAAAATCTAGAAATATTATAGCTTGATACGCATTTTAAACAATGTTGATGGTTAAAAATTTAATAACATAATTTTTTTCCAGAAAACCGGCAACTTTCAAATATCTTGATCAAAGGTATAAAATTTTGAAATGTAATAGGGTATAGATGAATGATCTAAAAAAAAATGAAAGCAAATGAATTCCATCTCCAAATACTATTTAATGATCAGTGGCAAAGATTTAATAGAGAATCAATTCAAAATCCAAAGAACTTTTATAAGCTGGACTAGAAATTTTATAAATCTTCACTGCATCCATAATCAAGAGAATCATAGAGAAGAGAGAATTAAACCGATTTTTTTTAGAAATTATGCAAAAGTTAATTGCTGATGTTTTTTTTAAGTTCTTTATTTGAACAATGACCTAGATCATGAGTAATGAAAAAAAAAAAAAAACAGTGGTGAAAGTAGGTTCACATTTCAAGTTTTTATTCATTCAAATGTGAAATGTAGTGGAAAAACGGCGCACATTTCTTTAAAACTTGTTTATTTCTTATGCTATGATAGTTCACCATTAAGTCGTTAATTATGCTTTGAAACGCCTAGCAATAATAATAAAGATCACTAAACTAACGATTTAAACTAAATGGTTCTGTTTGTTTTAAGTTCTGAAAAAGTATTATGTCTATTAATTGGAGTGATATATTTGCAACTGCAAAAGTAGATTGTTTAAAATCACAAAAGTTTTTAACGCATAATAACCATGCTTTGAATAAATGAAGTATCACAGTGACTAAACATATACAGAAACATTTCCTTTCCTAACCATCAAAGATATTTTTATCAGATATTTTTTATAATTGAACATAACAATCAAAACAATTTCTAAAAAAAATTCTACGGTGTAAAAATAAGAACATTATTGATTTAATTTTCTCTAGATCATTTTTTTTCATTTAATAATATTTAATTTACTCTAATAATGATTTTTAAAACTATTCACCGATCTCTTCAAGTTTTAGAAAAAAGAAGCAAAAGCATTTGTAAAAGTAAATTTGAATTCAATTTTAATATTCAGAAATATTTATGAATTTTTTTTATATTCTTTTAATTTTGCAAGCCGTAATTATATTAATAAAAAGGAATATCGGTAGAACGAAAAACAAAATAATATTAATATTTTTTTTAAAATTTAATATATAATGTTCATGCATCAAATGTGCTTAAATTCCACAATTATGAAAACTAGCATTAATCTTAGAATTATCTATGTTTAATCTTGAATTCGAATGAATCTGCCTAAGTGTTGGTTCGGCTACGAATAATATAGAAAATTCGCAATTCAGAGGCGTCATTGAATCATGATTACATTAATTTAATTCATGAAAAATTCAAAAATTAATTATATTTACGGCGTATAGTCTTTTTTCTCAAAAAGAACAGAGATAAACACAAACAACTTTATGAAATTTTTGGTGCATTTTAAGAAAAGTGGTTAAAAATTTCTCCCAGAACTTCATCAGTCATCAAATGATAAAATCTAACCATATTCCTTTTTATGAACTTTGCCCATTTAGCGTCCCAAAAGGAATGATTTGTTTGCTGATCAATTTAGGAACTCCAATTTAATATTCTAGAATTCATAAAAGGATGAAAATGCCTCATTCAGAAGGTAGCATATAATATTCTTTGCAAATTAAAACGTTGAATTCAAGCGTCGTATTTCTGATTACTAACAGAATATATATCAAGAATACAACCATGCATCAGATAATAACCAAGAGATTTGAATCTTCATTACATACCCATATATATATATATATATATATATATGATATTTGAAGTGTCTTTACATCTATTTGAACAAGATTTAAAGGTGATGATGAACGTGTTTAATTTGAGTAGGGAATTGCATTCTTTAGTGGTGTGATAGTAAAATGTTCACCCTTTTTCATGAGGAAGTAATTTATATCTTGCAAATTGATATATCTGGGCATATATTAGCCAAAATAAAACTGTCCCTTATTTTTTCTTCAATTTTAAAACATTATTCTTTGTGAATTTGTTATTCTGTCACAGGGAGAGGTATATTTTTTATTATTTATTGTAATTTATTATTATTATTCATTGGAATAATTTTTATTGCAATTTAAACGCCTTTTATAAACGGATTTAAACCTCTAGGGTTGAAAAATCAGACAGCGGCAACATTAGCGCTGTTGGGAACAGTGGTTGAGTCCTAAGGCCATTCACCGGCTACGGTGCAACCCTTCCCGAAGAAAGTGCGTCCCGTCATCGATGTGAAGAGCCAACCCCTGCCTATTAATATACCCTACTGGGTACCGAGATACATGCCAGAAACTTGTTGTCCTCACTTCGATGGGCTCTCGGGGGGAACTATGAATGTAAAAGTGAATGTGTGATTTCACACTGAATTTGTAAACAGAATTTTTTGATTTTTCATAATTCTGACATCATCCAAATAATATTCAAAAGCAATTTCATTGAACTTATAAAAGGAAAAGAAACACTTATCAAATATATGCACAATTTATTGCATTTTTTTCTTTAATTACAATTGATTGCATTTCTATTGAGAGTATATTTAATTTTTTCGCTGTGTATTGACAGATAAGTACAGTTTTAAAAAAGAAAAAGAATTGTGCTCCTAAGAGCAACTTCATTAAAAGCAAGAGGAATAATGTAAAGAATTGTCGGAACATTTTGCCCACTAAACAAATCTTATAATAAGAAGCTAAAATAAATATGTTTATTTAATTATTATAGAAATATGTAGTAAATTTAAAATAGAGATTCTAAAATGTTACAGAAACTCTATTTTCTTCTAGTTAACCAATAAGTTCGATTCAAAAATTATTTAATTAACAGATACATATTCTATGTATATTTCCAAAAATATTTCTTTGTTAAAAAACTTATATATCCAGTAATGTTAATTATGGGAACGGTGAATATGAAAAACTTTACATATTCAGTAAAACATACTGTTTAATGAAGGCACAAAACCTTAGCAATCAATATAAAGAATACACATTAAAAGCTCATAAGCCATTAAATCATGTACATGGCTTTTATTCAGTTTTAATAACATTGAATTAATTAATCTCCCCTGGACATACCATTCCTCACTAATTTGTTTTCTCAACAATTAATCACACATCCTTTATGATATCTGAAAATTTATGCATAATGGTATTTGTACTCGCATGGGGATACTCCACTCCTTGATATAATGGACTACTCAATCCTAATGTTACAGAAATCGGAAACAGATGGAGAGAGATCATCAGGGGAACCGGGCTTTGTATTCGAACCAAAACAGAACTTTAAACTAAAACTTCACACACCTCATTATAATGTGGAATTGAAGGCAAATGTGCAATCAGGAATTGGAGAATAATCAGGAGATATGTATCTCTATTATCTTAGAATATATCAGGCTTTCTGACGGCTGCTTTTACACATTATAAAAGGATTTGATAATGGAAGACCTGCAATCAGATTAAATATTATTATTTTATATATTCTTGAAAATTTCGAATATTAAAAAGTTATGTCTTTATTTCTGGATTTAATTCCATTAAATATAATATTGTAATCTTCTAATTATTTTTTTTCAGTTTGTAAAATTTCGAGTTTCAAGAAAGTTAAAAATTTTTAATATATATTTTTTCTATTATTATTAAGTATTCAGTTAAGTAAACTGTTTAAACTTAATATGACAAACATTTTTTTGGAATTACAGGCTTTAAAATAGGGCTCAGTAAGTTCGTGGCTTATACAGTTTCATAAAATAATAGAATACATTTTCAGAGATCTTACTTTCTTTTTCTGCGCATACCTTAAATATCAGTAATTATAAGTATACTTCAATAATATAAACCATTATTACAAGAACATGCAATAAATTTATAAACTCGTTGCAACTTTAAAGATATTACTAAGCAAATAAATTAAAAATTCACATATGAAAATTAGTTAAAATTCTAGAGTGTATATAGTATTTTTTTCCTTTTCCAACATATATCAAAAAGGGTGTTAATATGGAAGATTTTATCATAACACCGAAATGGAAGCCTATAAGCTCCAGACATTATCTTTAGGAATAATTTCTAAATAGAGATACATTCTCCCTATATTTTATTCTATAAAATAACTCTTTTGAACGATACAAATTCTTTGACCATATCCAATTTTGATAAATTTCTACGATAACCTTTCTTTTACTAATGGGACATATGAAACATGTATAGAAAAGGTAATAAAAAAACTCTGATAATGATTCAGTGTATGGTATTAATATAATAATCAAACCTTATGAACTGAAAAGCCATTCTTTTTAAAATTGAAAAGTAATATTTCTGTTTACTTTGTATATTATTATAAAATTATAATGTAACAAAATGGGAGTTATCAAATTATACTGTTTAAATTGCAATTTCTACAATTTTAGTGATAAGACGTAAAAGTAAAGTCATGGAAGAACTTTTGTATAATCAGTTATGACATACTTAAATGATGAAATTCGAAGAATATTTTCTTTTCCTTGTGTGTGCTCACAACTAGTAAAATGTTTGGTTATTTTTAAATGGATAACTATAATGCTAAATTAAAATTGCGGTAGCTCAGAAAACTAAAACGTTAACTTTTTGATAGAAAACTCAATCTCATAAGATTATAAGGTGATTTTTTTAAGGCATTTTTGGTTTTATATGATATTGTTCACTAATTCATTAAGTTTATGATGTAATATTTTGAAAAAGATAACGAAGGATCTTCCGAAATTGCACAATTAAATATGGAAAAAATATGATATTCCTTGCTAAATTTCATGAATATAATAATCAAGCTTTTAAAGGTTTGAACTATTTATGGCATAACATGCATCTACTTGTTATAATTAGCAAATGGATAACATTCCATAATTTATTATTTAAATATGTTTCCACTAATTAGGATTTTATTTCAGTTAACTGAATATAAACAAACTGCCCTTTAAACTAATAAAAAGTATTTGTTCCAAACTTTTTTCTCGACTCTTATAAAAATAATTTGTTTCAATAAACATGTAAAATTACTAATACTTTTGTAAGGAAGAAAAATCTGTCTGATTTTTTAAAATAAGAAACGAAATAATAAGAACGAAATTATCCAAAGAAAAAAAGAGAAAAGATAAGAAACTAAAAGAAAAAGATTTTCATTCCACCAAACTTTGTTCCTCCAAAGTAAAAGAAAGAAATTCAATTTGTTAAAGTAACATAATGACTTAGCTGCATTATCTTCTAAAACACTTTGTAGCTGTAAGTAAACCGCATCTGCCACTAAGAGCCATTTAGAAAAAAGTCACATCCTACCACGATGGCAAAAAGAGAGAAAGAAATAAAAAAAAGCCAATACTGAAAAAGTAAAAGGGAAAAGGAAGTTAACCTGAAAACAAATCGCATCATCATTCCATGCTTACTTTGCGGAAAATTACATTTTCGAAATATCGGAATTATGAAGACTAACCCAGGGATTAACAGGTTTTACTTTATAGCGAATACTTGTTTTTTCCCTATCTTTTTCTCACAAATTCAGGAGATAAATTCAGTTTGAAGTTCATGATTCCAGACTCTCTTTTTTTTCCAGTCTGGGGAATATGTGACAAGAACGACGGTAAAAATAAAATAATCAGGAATAATCCATTTTGCGTGTGATGGGATTATCAGTTCTCGGTAAATCCCGAGTGGAGTATATTTGACACTAAACTGAAAAGATGCAATGAGAGCGGAAGAATTAACTCCCTAATAAAACAAGTTTAACTCAATTTATGTACTTAAAGATTTTATCTTACAGCGAAAATCGTGCTGGTGCTTCTTTTTTTTAACCATAAACATGGGCAAGAAGCTTAAAGGGATTTTCTGATATAAATTTATTTTCTTAAATTTTCCTTACAAAATAGTCCTATTATTGTCGTAGCTATGTGTGATAGCGACGGGAAAGGGGTTCTATTAAAGATCATTCTTTTAACGTGATTGATTTTCAAAAGGACTTTTAGGAAAAAAATTCAGGAAAAACTTTTATAGTGACATTTTTCTAACAAGAAGGAAAAATTTTGTTTCGATCAGTTGACTTTAAATATTATCGAATGTTCTTTGTACATAAGCAAGTATTCAAGTTCTTTGAATAAGAAACAATTTATTAAAATCAATTCCTACTTACTCTAACAAAAAACCCTTTTAATTTAGTTACTTTTTATTAAATAATTACAATTAATATAAATATGAACGAATCACAATATTCAGCAACAAATTAGAAAGTGAATTTCCTGGCAATTTTCATTTCTCTTTTCTATATATGTTTAGTATTCGAACTCGCGGCCAAAGGGATGCAGATGCAAATCCATACCAACCAGAAAATATCGGTCGAACAATTATAGTTACTATAAAGAATTTATCAAAAAATTATACTAGCATTGAATTTATAACGGCAATTAAGGATTCAAAGCCAAGTGTGGCAACGCAAAATGCGTGATTTTTCTACACTAGTTGTGGTGCTCAATACGGATTAGAAATTTCTATTTATCTTTATTTTGAATTATTTTAATTTGAAACTACTTCAAAATGTATCCGAAAAATCGATTAATCAGTAATTTTTAAATTTAAATGCATCAATCTTTATGAAAATAAACAGAATTGTTTAAAATAATCGGCTGAAAACATATTAAGCCTAATTTCATTAGCGATGAAAAAAAAATAGAATTCGTTACTTATTTGGCGGTGGGAAAATGAAGACTTTTGGAGGGGAAAAATCTCTAATTAATTAATAAAAATTTATCAAATAATATTTAAAAAATTTGTATTCACATCAAATGTCCTCCACTGCAAGTTTAAACGAATTTACTTGAAATTGATAATATGAATACGAGGTATTTTAATAACGATTCAAAATTTAAACATATATATATATATATAGGGAGAATGTGAGCTAATAGTAAAAACTGAAAAAAATGCAGCAATCTAATCGTTTAATAGCATGAGATGTATTAGCTTATATGCTAAAAATAATAAAACTTATTTTTTCCTTATTTAATCAAGAAAGAAATGCCTTAAACCCTTTGTGGTCCAATGAAGAGTGTGAATTTCGACATTCTGCCTGTGCATCATTTTAACGTTTTATTTATTTATATTTCAAATTTAATTGTTAAAAACGACAAAATTATGGTTAAGAGATATAGGTTTTTTTGCAAAGAATTTCGCCCTAAACGAATAATATGTATATATATTTTTTCTTATCAATAAACCAATGATTGTATTAGGTGAATAATTTTCATCTAATTATTTTTCGGATTGCAAAGGGTTAATGGAAGATACTGAAATAGTTTTTTGCTGTCATTTTTTGCTTTAACTGAATAAAGAAAATTAAGTTGTTGATGGAATGCTTTGGTTTTTAACCTGGAATAGAAAAAATACAAATACTTTCGATAGGAAATATATATAACATAGAAGCATAAGTAAAGTTATATTAATTCTAAAGTTGTTTTTAGCATAAAACAAATTATCTTTTAGATAAAAACTGAAAATGACTGAAATCATATAACTTAAATTCTATCTATTAATTAAAACAGAATTGTTTTGTGAAAGAGAGTGCTTTATAACAGTATTGATTTGCAACTTGCAAAGAAAATTGCTATTTTCTGCCAAACATTCCAGATAAATAGCAACCTCGACTTTTAATCAAAATTAATTTAAAACGGAATTAATGCAGAAATAAAAATTATGGTTAATTTTGAATGAATAATTGAACGACCGAATAAAAGAACGAATGCCATAGAAGAGATTTTTTTGATAGAGTGCTAGTTAAGCAACAATTTACCTGTCAAAGAAAAAAAAATAGTGGTTATCTGTTGTGTGCTTTCCAGTATGGATAATTCTGAAAAGAACACAATATATTTATCCTAAAGCGTCACACACTTTATAATTATTCCTAAGTAGTAAAAGCATTCTGCTAATACATTCTTAAATAGCTGAAAGCACAAATAATTCAAACAAAAATGAATGGAGATAAGATTTTTAAAGTCTACAAGTCAAAATTTTTGTAAACTATATTTGTTTTTAAAGCCTACTTTCCAATCACGAGATAGACGAACAATAAATGTATATGAAATATTTGGACACAATAATGAAAAAACCTTCAAGCTGATCATCATTTAAATGTGCATAGGAGCAACATTTCTTGTCAAAAGACGGTAGATTAGGTAAAAATGTATAACATCGCCTTGCAATAAAAAATTTACTGCATTTTGATCTGTTTTGTATGAGATAACAACACATCATTTTTATGTTACATTCAGCTGAAAACGTAAGTTGCAGTTAACAATTTCTTGAAAACTGATTAGCATTCACAACATGCATAAATGCTATTCACAACGTACATAAAGATTATTCCTTGGAAAGATAGATAGTGAATAATTGTAACCAAATATATTGGACCGTTTTAATTTTATTCCACTGCAAATCATCCAATCTCCTCTACTTACATCTTTACATTTAGGCGAGACAATATTTAAAGTCAAAGAGAATGATTTATTACTTGGCTTAACGGATAATTCACATCTAATGTTTCTGATAATGGAGCTTGAAGGTTAGAGATCAACAGCAAAATTAGTTAATATGCATCAGTTGAAATAGAACTTAAAATTGAAATTTCATTATTATTATAGAGAAATATTCGGGACTTTCGTACCTTTTGTAACAAGATATATGGTATCTTATCCTTTATTACTCTCAAATCTTTTGCTTGAAAAGTAATGAAATTTGGTGAATGATGAATGGATTTAAAATATGAGAGAGAAACCAGAACCTTATGTATCTTTGAATCGGATAATACAGATCTGGAATGCCAGCATCTTCATATGATTCTTTGCATTTCATTGACTTTTCTGAGTCGAAAGAGTTTCACAATGCCTAGAAATTCCGATTGAAATATATCCTTTTATCAGTTGTATAGTAAAATTCTGTGATAGGAATTTTCTCCAAAGAAACCTCTACCGAGTGTGTGTCCATATTCTGTTTATATTTAACTTGTTATAGTCTTAATTAGATTCTATTTCAATGAATAAAGTCTCAAAATATCAAATTTAAATTTTAGATCTGAATAGTAATCCTTAAATTTCAAATTCAAGTACCCATTCACAATCCAAATATAGATAATAAATTTGGATCCATTATTGTACAAACTTCTCAGTCATAAAAAAATAAAATGAAACATGATATTTAAGTATACATAAAATTTCAATAACTATCAAATTGATTTGCAATATCTGAAAACTTAAATTTGAGACTTTCTTTAAATACAAGATGATTCTTGCATGTTTTCACTGATTGAATATATATAAGCATTTTTAAATCGCTATTTTAAAAATCTGCAATTTTATAGTAATTACATTGTCATTTTCCTATTACAATTATTATATCGAATTTATGTCTCGCAATTTTTCGGTCAGCATATTACTATTATCTATACTACACTAACATACACACACAAATATGTGAGTGTGTGTGTTAAGCAAATTTTAAGCTGGTCATAAGTTTCTGCATTAACATTTTTATATATATTTAATCGTCTTCTGTGATAAAGTATTGCTTTCAGATGAGAGCTATAAATTATTATGCTTAACAGTCTAAGATAATTTCAGTTAGAAAATTGTTAAGTTGATTAGTTAACTGAATTTGTTTCAATATAAATTAAAAGAAATCATTTTTGAAAAACAGTTATATTGAAGGGAAATAATAAGTTAACACAACTAGCAAATTATTAAATCAAAAAAACAAAATTGGCTGACTTATAATATGGAATAATTTGTAGAAACTTTTTTCGACATTAATAAATTCTTAAAACTTTATATCAGCTTGTTTTTCACATTTTAATATCTACAAAAAAAGCCAGTTTTGTATCAAATTATGAATGATTTATTTTTAGAATTTAAACAACTTCAGCCAATAAATTCTATTAATATAACCTCAATAAAATAAAATTCCTGTCTGATCAAGATTTTTTAAAACAAATTTCTATAATGTAAAATTTTAAAAGAGCAAAAACAGTGCATTTTTCCTATGAAGAGTAATTTAATCGAAATTATCCTACTTAATATTCAAAGTACATAAAAGAGGGATCATGCATATTCAATTCTGGAATATGTTTTCTTTATATAAGAATAATGCATTCATAATTTCCTGTGTAAACATTGCTAGCTCAGTAAAGAAACCAAGTTTCCTAACATTTTCTCTTTTCAAAATTTTGGTTAGGACGAAATGATAAAATCAAAATAAGCTTTCCACATTATATATTTTCCAAAGCGGGCTTTTGAAGAAAATTGCATATTTCTTGCTCTAGGAAGAATTTTCAAGAGATAAAAGTCTTATTTTTCCTCTATACTAAATATCAGTCCCCGTCTTCTTTATATACAAAATAATAATTATTATTTGAAACCCCTAACATTTTACGAAATGCAGTTTCTGAAATTTTGCTTTTAAAAATATAAATTTTTATATGAGTATTTATATTAGAATTTTAATATATCTTTAAAGGAATTTATATTTGAAAGAATTTTATTTCGTAAGTATCCTAGAATTTTCGGAATATTTTTATTATGAGTGAGCCTTCTTTGGATTTATATTTATAATTCAAACATATAACTGCTGATACTTGTTTCAGTCTTTGCAAATTAATATATCATATTTGTTTGAGAAAAATAGATATTTTCATTCTTTTTACTGTTGAAATAAGTATTCTTGAAGCAAGTGTCGTATAATTATTAGCATAGAAAGAAATGAGTTATAAATAAAACACATTTGACTATAAAACAAAATGGCATCTTGAGGATAATCCTACAATTCATTTCCTGTATTAGGAAAGACGATAAAATATTCCGTCTTTAACGTCACTCTAATTTTCAAAACTTGTCAATGTGAAGTTTCATAATCATTATTATGAAAATAATACGATTATTTTAAAAAAATGACAATTTTTAAAATTATTAAGTATAAAAAACCAATTACGTTTATGCTTATTCTGGAATGTTTTTAATTATCAATTTATAATGAAAGCTCTTACTTTTTAATAATTCTGCACGAAAACAAAAGTCTTGAGTATTAAGTTTTTATAAATAGAATTGCAATATTTTCAATTTCAAATCTTAATATAATTTATATATACAATACGTATTCATACTTCCTCACAAATGCATTTAATGATGAATTAAGAAAAAAGATGACATTTTCTCATGAGCTACTACTTTTTAGTTACTAACCTGCCTAAAAATAAAAGGACGTATCATTTTTTGAGACATAAACGTAAGTGAAAATCAGCCATATTATATATATGTTCACACAATTCAGTCACTTCTGATAATTGATTAACTGTTATTATTTAATCTCCTAAACTTTCTTATTTAGTATAGTATTCTGGGTAATTTATTTAAAAAAATTTAGTTGAAAATGATACCAATTATTTATATTTTTATCAAGAAAGTGTTTAACAAATTATGAGAATTGCTCATTTCTCGTTAATAATGTCATTTTCTAATCCAGCTGAATGTGAGGTAGGATTCATTGAAATTAATTCATTCCCAAATTCTGAACCTTGAGGGATTATGGAAGGTTAAGGATTTGACCCATTATCGATAAGTTAGCAGATATGCCAGTCTATGGCTAACATGGGTTCGCTTCATCATCTCCAAATACAAGAGATGATGCAGTGATGACTAATATATCCTGTACATGTAGACCATCTAAGTTCTGATTATACATGATGGTACCAAATCTACTCTTAATCGTTCATCAAAAATTGATAGATTGAAAAATGCGCTGTTGATTATTCTTTTTTCCAAAATGATAATTTTTTCACTTCCTCTCTATATTAAAATTATTCATGTTATTTGATTTGTGAGCATAAACGTCTACTAAATGCAGTTAGTTTCAAAACTGTTATGATAGCTGAAAAAGCTAATAAATTCTTTTTTCCTTTATTGTTGTGGCTTTTGATCTGATTGTGTTTGTTCCCTTTTAAGGTATCCGACTACGTTAAAAACACTGGTTTTCGACCACTTTGGTGAAATTTTTTTATTGCTATTTCTTGTTATTCAGACTTTTCTTTTTCCAAAACAGTTTATATTTTGTTTCTAAGTAATTTAGAAAAAAATTTATAGTGATTATAATACACTTTGCCGAAACAAAATAAAACCGGAAGTGACATTCTGAAACTAAAAACAGCCTTCATTTTGCCTAATTTTGATATTTTCTTTCAGTTTTACTTTATAAAATAGTTTCATTTTGTGTTGCTGGTGACACGCTATACATTTTTAACATGTATTTTTCTTATTTCTTTGAGAAAAATTGGAAACATTTCTGTTCAATTAACTGTTTTTGTTTACAATCTCGTTCTTGCCTTTCTAATTTTATTTTACTTTTTTAAAAGACAAAAATATTTATTTTCTTGAAAATCTTTACAATTTTTAACAAATTTATAATGGGTCGCCAATAAATTATCGCTCAAAGAAGGGGAACTTCTCCAGAAATCAGTACAATTCTGGAAATTTTAAAAATGGTACTGAAAGTGAAATTCCAACTAATTCTACTGATCTTACTACTGCAAGTTCTTCAAAACTCAGTGGTAACAACTATGTTAACATTCCAGGATTATTATTTGTAGGACTTCGACTACAAATAATAAACAAATTTAAACCCGTTTATAAAATTATGTGGACAGGAATTACAGTGTAGAAGTTTACATGGAAAAACGCAAAATGCCAATGAGAGTTTCTGAGGCATGTTATGAAACTTTGCACCTAAAGAGCATTTTGTAGAGTTACAAACATTGCAATTAGGTTCATTTATAACTGTGCTTCAATTTATTGATATTATAAAAGGTCTACTAGAAATTCTAAACATTTTAAAATTGAGTGCAGGGAATTATATGCAAATTAGTAGTTCTAAAAATAATTCACCAGCACAACTAAAAACTCAAAGTAAAAAAAACAAAAAATGCTGATTTATTGAGGAAAAGAAAGGTCTGAAATATCATACAGGGGAGTTTTAAGCAATTTTAATAAGAGGAACCATATTTTCCTACTAAAACTTGTTTTTAACTTCAATTTTCTCAAAATTTTAATTTTCATAAAAATCTTCCGCCGTTAACATATCTCAAAAACTATTAGAGGTATTTACATAAAAATTGCAGTGTGGGTTTCAAATAATATAGTCAATGAAATAAACCAAAAGTTTTGCTGTTGGTGAAATACTTTTTCATTTAGAGGTGTTTTTAGAAAAATTAAGTTATGAATTTATGGAAAAAATGCATGTATACGTATATTTTTGCCCATAACTTCTTTGAATATGATTATTTGTCTTATATTTTGGTTCATTTCATTCATCAATATATTCTATAACTTCTGTACAAAGAAAAATAGGATTGCTGCATTACAATTTTATGTAAAATGTTAGCCGTTTTGGTTAAATTTCCTTAAATTTTACTAAAAATGTTCCTATTTCTCAAAAAATATTATATTTTCAATAATTTTTTTTATATTTATGGTGTTTATAATTAACAATACATCTGAAAACTATAAATAGTTTATTAAAAATCCAATATTTCAAAAAAAAAAATTCTTCGAACGTAGTCGGAAACCTTAAGTGACTAAATTTCTGAATAATTTTAATTGGTTCAGCGACTAATCACATATTCAAATAAGATGATTATGATCGTGTTAGAGAATAAATCATTAAACGAAAACTTATAATTTGTTATTCTTTTTCCCCGTTTTATGGTTTTTTTTTATTTTTGCCACCAATGCATTACTTCTGCATCACAAACAAAAATTGAAAATTGGGGAAATTTTCATGTTTTAATTTTCCAATTTCTGAATGAAAAATAGAAAATCAAAAACAGTCCTTCAATATTTTGAACGATATGAGTTTTCGATATTCGAAGAAGCTTAATTTATATTATATTAATGCAATTTAACTATATATCAGTTAATTTTTCTGACCTAAATAAAAGATAAAAATTAACTTTATAAAATAATTGAATTAATAAAAATAAAAAAAAATATTCTAGAATATGTATTGAAGGAAATCTATGCAAGAAAATTTGGTACTTATATATTATACCGTCTTCGCCAACGATCACCAATGGTTTAGTAACTTTTTGGCTACAGATTTAAATTTGGCGATAAAGATCAACGTATTATATCATTGCCGAATTGCCATAACGGGCGGTTTAGCAACTCATTGGAGACGACTTTAAATTTGAAAGATAAAGTTGGATGGTCTAATACCAAAAATAAACTAAGTCCTTTTTCTGAAATATTATTAATTTTAACTTAGATATTTTATATAAATATTTATATAAATATTTATCAAATATAAAGAGCTCTCATGAGCTTTAATAAATATATTGAATTGAATGAAGAATGTTGGGAAATAATCAATTTTTCTCAACTCATTCTCTACTCAAAAAGGAAGACTCAGAGAGCAATAGGTACTGAGAGGACTGCTCATAGAGCAATAGGTACTGAGCAGAGATGAAGATATAAACAATGGAAAGTTTTTTCTAACAGAGACTGTGTAGGAAACCTAAATTTAAAAAAAAGATAATTATATGATACAAACTTCTCAATGTATCCTTCTAGATGATTCTCACTGTTACTAATCTAAATAGAGCTATGATTGTTAAAATTAATTATTTTAAAAATACCCGGCATGCAATTTCTATAAATAATTCTTGCTTATAAATGTCTGAATTAGAAATAAGATAATAGAACCGGTTCAACTTGTAATTATGTGTGAAATTGAATTATCGAAAAGGGATGGCTTTGAGAGACAAGAAAGCAACACCCACTGTTCACTCTCCACGCTTGACGAGAGTTAAAATCTTCTCGAATCAAACTTAAGTTTTGCTGACTGGGTGGTTTTAAGTATGTCCCCTGAAAGGTCATGTAGACTAAGCGAAAATGGCTAATGAAGTCATTTGTTTCGTGCTATTTATTGTGAAAGCCACGACAGTTTAGCAAAGTTCTTTTGGAAAGGAATCAGAATTTCAAATAAGATTGTTTCTTAACGCTGCTTTAGTAACTTTGCCAAACTAAGTTTATTGCATACAAATTTGGAAACTAAAGAATAAGCAATAAAATTCTTTAGAAAAAAAATTGAATTATTGATTTTAGTAGGTTTTAACTTTTTTTGAGAATTTTTCATAGGTTTTGAATAATAGAATGAGTACGTGAGGCAACAAATACAATGTAGAAAGCATAACCAGAAATACAGACTTTAGATATTCCAAATAGATAGGCAAAATAGACAAATTTAGTTTAAATATTTCCCTTCTGTTTTAACGATTGTAATTTTTTTAAAAAGAGTGTAGATAGTTTTAGTTTTCCTTTTCTTTCTTTTGTGTTTTCAATTTTGAAAAGGGTGGTTATGATGCACTGGATTTAAGCATTCTGTTATTAATTGTTTCAATATTAACAGTCAAGATTTCTTTCTTTATTTGCTAATTTTCTTCATATGCTGAAACTTTATTTTGCTTTATATTTCGCAAAAAAAGAACATGCTTAGGCTATATGTATATACAGCATGATCCAAAAATCAACATACATTTTAAAATTAAATATGCTAACAAATTGTCTACATATTTAACCCTTGAGTACTCGTGTTCCATCTTTACAACGGAAGGGAGGGTGCAATATTTTCTGAAGGTATTGAACCGCTGAGCACCCGAAGGCAAAAGTCTGACTTCTAACTTACATATTTCACCTTTTTAACGGGTGGACCGCATTCATGTATTTCATTTATTCATCCACAGATCATAATTTAGATCTGGAATAGAGAAAAATCACCTTTATTACAGTGGTTTTTCTCTCGCTATGGAGAACTTTGTGACCACGACAGATTTAACGTTCGCCAGCTACCGCACACAGAGAGAGGGAATCTTCGGCTGGCGGGTTCGAATTCTCAACCCATGGCATGCGAAACCAACACCCTACTAACAATAGTATCACCCCCCAAAAAATACTGACGCAAGTAAATTCAATTCGTGTGAAAAAAATGAAATAAATTTAATCTTCCCAAATTAAATATATATATTCACAGTCTACCTCTTGCTTTTAGAAATAAAGTAAAAATTGAAAAATCTCAAGAATGCATACAATTCAATCTTATGTGATCCAATAACCTCCAATCTTTCTACAAAATCTTCAGCATATTACAAAAAATTTGAAATGCCACCAAACACTTATTTTTCATATTTAACAGACCTCTCCAATATAAGCGGTTTTTGAATCCCGATTAACATTTAAACCTCAAATTAAAAGCAAATTTGTTTAAGGTTATTGAGGCTGAGTTTGGAATGCATACGTGATTCTCATTTCAAAATCTTCAGTGTCATCCACTGATATAAATCTATGAGGATGAAATTTGGCCCAACCTTTTCTACAATCCATTAACCAAGAAACAATTCATATTATAAGGTACTCCTAATCAATAGAAACATAATTACTGTGATAGTAATTGAAATGCCAATTCCTATATAATTTAATTGATTATGCTTAATTGATTTTATACTTTAATAAATGAATTAGCTCATGATGATAGTATTGATAATTCTAATAATATAAAAGCACTGATGAATCAGCATATGCATTATTTTTCTACTGCTGATTGCAGATAAAAGTAATAGCATGAATGAGAAATTACTTAATAAAGTAATTTAAAGTAAATAATCATTTATTTGAAAGGGACTATTTTTCAAAAAGTAACGATATATTGTGCGAAAAATTTTGTATGCTTTAACTTCAACATACTAATATTCCATTCGGGGTAATATTTCTTTGTAACACAGGAAGAAAGGTCCAATGGTATGACATAATATCAGATGAGTAGGAGGTAAAGACCTTGATTTTTCTTCTTGTTGTTATTATATTTTGTTTCAATAAGTGAGCTATTTTTCAATTTAAGTTTCTATTTTCTATCGTCTATAATAGTTTTTGGAGGTCCCTCGCCATCTCTTTCCAATTTCAGAAATATTGAGGATAGCTTATCTATTGCATCAAAGAAAAGAGGATTCCCATGCGGATTGGATGTCATCTTTCATAAATTGAGAGAAACCAGGATGGGTATTTGATGGCGTGCTCTGGAAACAACATCCCTATGTCAGTAGATTGTTTCACGTTGTTTTGCATTTTTTGCAATACAACATCACGGGGGCATTAATTGGTTAAAAAAAATGTTATTCCCGTAAGAATAGTATTTGCTGGGGTGGTAAGATTTCTTTGGCGAAGTCTCTTTGCAATTTAATATATCTTATAATATAATTTTAATGATCAACTATATATTCTTAATATGATCTTAACTAATAAAGAACTGGATTCATTAAATAAACCACGTTTCTTAAGCTATTGGTTGAAAAACACAGGATCTGTAATTATATATATATATATATATATACTAACACAAAGACGACAAATATGTACAGCCGAGGCGAACGCATAGCATCACACTGCAACATACATTAGATCATAAATAAAAACCGACCACAGCACACAAATTTGCCAGGAGAGGCTCTGCTCTACGGTTTCTCAAAAACGGTGGAAATTCATCAATGTCTGCGGGCTTTAGCAGTGTCCAACTGCAGATCACTACCAAACGACTGGCTACTCCACATACAACATTTTGATGCTTACACAATAGATGACAAGACTCAGTGGACATCTCAGATCTGCACTCGTTTGATCTCCATACAACACTGGATTACTCCGATGTTGTTTCGATACATCTCGACGAATCGTTTCCATACTCCAACTTTAACAATTCTGGCTCAATTCAATGTAGCTTGAGACTGAGGGCCTTTTATAGTTTCTCTGTTCCTATTGGATGAATTGATAAAAATCTCGAAGTTTTCAGCAATATCTACCATGCCTCCTAAGTGGCCATATTCGTCACCAAGTCACCAAATGGTCACAAAGCTCTAAGATGACTGATGTTGCACCCTATCAACACCCACAGAGCTGATTGTATTTTCCATCCTTATGATGAGATTTTTTGTGCTTGGAAGCATCGTTACAGGTTTGTAACATTGCTCCTTTTCAAGAACTGATGCCTTGGCAGGACGACATTATAGTGTGCTAGAAAAATCTGATGTATTTACAAACAAAATTTATGTTTATGCCACAGATATGTAAAATATAGTATGCGTGTGCGTGTTGTGACTAATGGCAGTTGTCTTGGACAAGCCCCAGCTAATGCGATCAGCAGATGATTTACGCCTAAGAAATATATCTCTTTGTTTTTATAAGTAGCGCCATCTAGGGCCAAGAGTACGACTTAGCTACTCGGATGTCACAACACTTTTTAGGGGGGCGGACTTCATTCATGCAAATTCATTCATTCATCCGCAGATCGTAATTTAGACCTGTAACAGAGAACGATTACCTCAGACCCAGTGGTATTACTCTCGACATGTAGGACGTGTGACCACAAACAGATTTAACGAGCTTCAGCTGCCATACACTCAGTGAATCCTTTTGTCCGGTGAGCTTCGAACCCGTAATTTAAGGAGTATGAGTCCAACGCTCTACCAACCAGGCATGCCGTTTGTAAAATAAGGGTTATAAATAAATATATATTCAATTGCTGGAACTGTTTATAACAATTTTTAACTTCTTATGTATTCAAAAGTATTAGTTAATTATTATCATTAAGGTATCAGTTATTATATATATATATATATATATATTATATATATATATATATATATATATAAATTATATATCGTATACATTTATTTCTATTGTAACGCATTTCTTTTGCAGGAATAAATATTTCCTTATATTCTTTGTCTACCAAGAAAATACAAGATATCATTAAGAAATTAGAATTATTAGCTGATTCTTACGGAATGTGAACTAAACGTGAAATTAAATTTTACAATATTAGAAAAAAAGCTATTTTTGAAATTTCAAACCTTTAATTACAAAATCTATGTACAATTCTTCTAATAAATTCCACTGAAGCTCTCATGGGCTATAATGAGACACACCAACATTAAATAACTAAATCTCGATGCAGTGAAGACAACATGAACCCTATTATTCCCTAAATCACATTTATATTTCTGGTTTAATTTTCCTTGATAAGTAGGAGTGAAGTTTCAATTTAAAGGCTTATTTGGTCTTGAATAGGATAGAGTATTCTCTTGTGTACGCCTACCAATCACTTTCCGACTTCAGAAACATTAGTACTCGGTAACTATATATCTGTGAAATATCTCACCGAAGAGTAAAGAATCAATGTGTGACTTTAGATATTATTATTAAAGGATTAAGAGAAACGAGGCAGAGAAAATCGATTATTTGAAAGGAAAGGAAGGTTCGTGAAAGCCGATATGTCCACTGAAAATGCCTTTCTCACAATGAAACAATTGTCATGTTACATTACGCTACTGGTCATTTAATTTCTATTTAAGCAATATATACTTTTATGATGGCATTTAAAGACGTATTTTATTGTAACGCACGGACACATTAAAATAATCACGGAGATTATTCAAATCAAATATGAACCTTAAATATCCATTTTCATCGATTAAAATGCTTTTCGTTTAAATTTTAAGGGCATATGTAGCTAAATATTATTATTTTGTCTATCAGTAGTTTTGGGGGGAAATATGAGCAGCAAATTGCGCATGCAAAGTCTCAAATCAACAGGTTTTTTTTACTTGCTCATTATTTAAATTTTATTATAATGGAATAAAAGTTATGAAATGATGTATATTAATATATATATATATATATATATATATATATATTAATTTTTGATGCATTTTTATGCACGCTGTTATGTTTTTTTTTAATTTAATGAATAAAACTAAATATTAAAAAAAATCAACACATTTAAAATTATTATTTCATTCGGCTGTCCTGAAAAAATATGTTATAACATAAATTCATCTAAAAGTTTAAATACTGAAGTTATAAAAAGTAAAATCCATACTATTAGTTTAAATTTAATTAATTTAATTTAAATTTATATGCATTTATTTACCAACAATTGTCAGCAAAAAACCTTATGAAAATGCATGAAATTTTCTATGTGCTTCCCTATTTTTAAATATTCTGAAATTTCCTATACATATTCATAGTACATTTTTAATTATAGATAATTCATTATAGAATATCAGTTTTGATCTATATAGAGAAGTTATTTTAATATTAAGTTTCACATATTTCCATTCATGTCAAATATTGGGAGACATTTTTTTCCAGATTCAATGTTTTGATTTTCTTCTACAACCTTCAAATAAATGCATATAATGACTCTATTTGAAGTTTTCTTCTTAAGTGAAAAAATTTAGGGTGTAATTTTTTTTTGAAAACGCTAACTGTAACTGATAAGAAAATAGCCTGGAAAACATTTATCTTAGAGGCAATTATGTGTTATCCTATACATATAACTCAGAAATATTAAACATATTTAATTTAAATTTTGAATGATATTGTTTATAGAGTTACTCTTCTTATCTCAAAAATTTTAAGTTAAGCTCATGGCTAAAATAGTACTTTATGAGAGAAATCGAAACTCTCCATGCATAAATCACATACCCAGTGTACTTTAGAAAATGAAATATTTTGCGCAAATTTTCTTTAAAGGTGAATCGAAATTTATCTGTTTTTAAACTGACTTTTAAATGAATTAATTACAACATTTTTTGGTCACATTAAGATTTTGAGGTAGTTTTCCCCCATTAAATAGTAGTAAATAATAAGACAAAATTGCTAAATGATGCATTCTTCAATCTGGCATAAAAACCATGAATTTTAATCAAATTGAAGTCAAAAATATTTTTTCAAAGTATTACAGTCATTTAAAGGTTTTGCTTTGGTATAAGATACCTTTATTATTTATCGAATTAGTTTAAATAAGTTGAAGTAGTTAGTTAAAATTAGTTTAAATAAATTGATAAGCTCTTAAAATGAAAAATATTTAACAGATTCCCTTAGTGTAATTAAGGTAAGTAACTAAACTTAAAATGGATAATGAAATTAAAATTTTATTTTCTTTGAATCCAATCACAATACATCCGGTTATTGAAATAAGACAATAAACCATCTTATTTGATTCTCTAAACCTCTGTTGAACCTATAAATTTAAACTTAAAATAATGGAGTTGCTTTATTGATATATTTTGAAGTATTAAAAAAAAGCAGAACTTGCTGATCTAAAGAAATTGTCACTTCAAATACTTACAAATTTTTATTCGAAATTGTGGTAAAATTATTGAAAATTATAAGATGGAAAAATTGGATCAGTCTTTTTATGCTCTAAAGAACAATCGTTTTGTGTCTTCTTCATCAGATATTAGACCTTTCTTCTGGTAATTAATTCAACTTCTTTTTTTTAAAAAAAAAGTAGCATTATTGATCTATTTTAATATAAATATGATATCTATTTTCTAATATAATAATTATTGAAAAAAATATATACAATCTGCTTTACAAAAGAAGATATATTAATAAACTTATAAAAGTAACTCATCTCTTTTAATATAAATATGATATTAATTTTCGAATAAAATAATTATTAAAAAATATATATTATCTGCCTTCTTTTATGCATTTTGCGATTCTTTAAATTTTAGTTGAAAATCATTGTTTTAAAACATATGAAGTTGTGTTCTAGTCCTTTTTTTCTTAGATGAATAATACGTCAAAATATCATTTTTTCCCTTCTTTTATAATCATCGAACATAATTGAAACTTTTTGGAATAATTTAAAATTTTTAGAATTCTATCACTACTAAAATCTTAAACTATTCTTTACATTAAATCTTGACATTCCCATCCATATCTTAACAATTGAATTTAGAATGTGAATTTTACATTTATTAATTTAGATTTTTAAAGCTTATAATTTTTAAAGTTATGCATAGTTAAAATTGATTTTAAAATAGTGTTGAATATGAAAGGAAAAGAAGAGATTTTATCTAAACTTTTAAAATTATGAATTAGTATTAAAATGATAAATAATTAAATATTCGCTGAATGTGACAAATAGTAGATACAGTAAATTTATATCTACAACCTCTCTTATATTTCTTATTGGATAAATTCTAGTAGAATAACCATTAAAAAATTTCACTACTAACAATTTAATCCAAGAAATTTCATAAATTCATAAACTGACTTACTAGATTTAGCGGGATGCTAAATTTTCTATTTTGAGTAAAGACTTTAAATTCAGTCAAGCTGGATTTACCACAAATTCATAATTCCATCAGACACAAAAAAAATTATTCGAGATAATATTATATATAATCGGCGTTCTTGTCACGGAATCTCTGAGGCGACGGGGGGAAGGGGCTATCCCGAAACATGAACTTCAGACCACATTAATCTCATGGGTAGTGCTATAAAAAGTAGCATTTGCCATCAAGAAAAACTTGTTAATCTTCCGTTTAGCCTACCTAATTCAGATAGCCAGGGAATTTAATTTTCCGCAAAGTAAGCATGGAATGATGATACAATTTGTTTCCTGGTGTACTTCGTTTTTCTTCTTACTTTTTCTCTTTCGTTTTTTTCTTCTTCTTTCGTTTCTTTTCTCCATCATGGAAGTATGTGACTTTCTTTTAAATGGCTCTTTTATAAGAAGATGCGGTTTACTTACAGTTTTAAAGTATTTCAGAAGATTATTCAGCTGAGTCATTACGTTACTTTAACAAATTGAATTTTTCTTTTTTTAAATACAAAAAAAATGTTTCCTTTTTTTTTCATTTTTATCATTTGTCAGGTGATCTCAAATTTTTTCGTTAGGAAGAAACAATGGAAATTGTACGTGAAGTGAATAATTATAATGAAAGTTGATACACAGAAGATATCTGATAAAATATTCAAGATCATAAAGCATTTCTTCTTTTCTCATAAATAAAAATTATGTCCCAATTATTTATGATGCTTGCATACTACATATAATTATGTTACAAACGATAAAAAGTAACATTATTAGCTATTTTAAGGATGATAAATTTTATTTCTTTTTAAAAAATTTAATTGGATTTAACTGAATGCCAAGTTAATGGATAGATTGTTGCACATCATATCACTCATTTTTTATACTTATAATGTTCCAAAGAATTCAGCATGTATTTAGAACTATCGAATCTAGCGCTTAATAGATGAAAATGTTTTATTTCTTTGCAATAAACGGATTTATCTTCGGATTAATTTTAATGCATTGATGAATTTGTATCTATTTTCCACGTATTTTTTTCACTTTAATTTTATATTTTAGATGCATATTATAATTTCTTGCAGTACTTGATTTATCAGCTTGAATTATTGATTAAAATTTAAAAATATTGAGAAATAAACCATTATTATCATTTTGAAAAATTTAAAAGCAAAAATCGTAGGTCATTGGATTTCTTTATATCATCTTGCAATCCATACTGCTACAAAAAGAAAAAAATTTTAAATTATTCTGAGGTTTTCCACGTTTCAACTTTACATCATAATTCAGCTTTTAAGGTATGTGGCAATTATTTTTTAAAAAAATATTTATATCTTATTACCATTTTTCATTTGGAGCATAGTTATATTTTTAAACTGTTCTTAAAAAGGATCGAATAAAAAACATCAATAAAATTAAAATGTACAAATCAAATGGCAAAAGTTTATAAAAAAATGGAAAATTGTTTTTAATTCTCATTGAAAACTTGCTTAAAATCTTTTAACATTGATGCTTATGAAAGAATTTGATGGATGGTTTTAAAAATAATAAGAAATATACTATTTAGTTCAATCTTTAAATATGTGCGTTCAATTAATAGATATAATAATATTCAACTATAGAATATTTCTAAACGAAAATATTAAGTATTCTATGTTTCAGAAACTGTAGAACATACTGATGCATTATTTTACCAAATTTGAAAATAAATGTGAAGATCTAGCAACTTTATATAGTAACAAGAGTTATTACACTAAATGTTATATTCATACAAAACAGATGAAATCATTTCTTAAAAGATAGTTAATGCATGAGGTATATCTATGCGACTAATACAATAGGATGTACTTTGTATTAGCATACAAAAACAATAGGATATACTTTGTATTAGCATACAAAAACAATAGGATATACTTTGTATTAGCATGCAAAAACAATACGATATACTTTGTATTAGCATACAAAAATAATACGATATACTTTGTATTAGCATGCAAAAATAATACGATATACTTTGTATTAGCATGCAAAAACAATTTGATATACTTTGACATTTATTTTGGTTGTTATTTAATTCCAGTGATGACCGTAAAATTTAACAATTTCTTATTTTAATCATTCAAGAAACATTCAATTTGAGGGCCTGTAGTTTAAATGTAGAAATATTTTAAGGTATATATTATAAAACCAAAAGGTCTACTAAAAAATAAAGGTCATATATTCCTTTCACATTTATTATAAATTTCTTTTATTTCTCTCGATACCCTATCGCTGGCCGAAACTGTTTGAACCCACAAATCAAAACCACAATTCAGCGCTCCAGGGAAAGAAAAAAAAATAATAAATTCCAAACAGTTTATTCATTTATAACGAAAGATTTCCGGCTTTTGTAAACATTCCTGGTTGCCTCTGTTTCCCCTTTCGCATAATATTTCAGGGGCGTTTTGAAAATCACTATTATTTAGATGCATTAACATGCGTTCCACGTTCCAGTTTCATGATTGTATTCTTTGGAGACGTTTTATACGTATAAAATGAAAACGTGGAATTCAAACGTGACGCGAATAGCAGGGCAAGAGAATTATGCACAGTTAGGGCTTCTTGAGTTTTACTTAAATATGTGTTTATAAAACATGTTGCATCCCGAGAAAATATATAGGATACATAATTGAATTTCAAAACATTGTGCAGTTGAAGGCTTTTTTTAAAGTTTTTGTTACAAAGTCATAACTGCAGAAAGGGAAATAATATATCTAGGGATTAATCTTTATTCTAGGAATTATTTAATCAAAAATCTTTGTTCCCATGGAAAAATCAATTATTCTAGTATATTGACAGTAAGAAAGTAATGTAAAGTCCTTATTTCTTAAAAAAATGATGCCTAACAGATTTTCACAATCGGAGCAGAGCAAGGATATTAATCATGTTACATCCCGAGAAAATATATAGGATGCATAATCGAATTTCAAAACCGTGTGCAGTTGAAATCTTTTTTTAAACTTTTTAAAACAAAGCCATTGTTGTGGGAAGAGAAATAATATATTTAATGATTAAACATTATTTTAGGAATTTTTTAATCAAAAATCTTTGTTTCCACGGTAAAATAAATTATTCTAGTATACTGGCTGTAAGTAAGTAATGTAAAGTCCTTATTTCTTACAAGGATTCTCAACAGATTTTCACAATCAGAGCAGAGCAAGAAATTTGTATTACATGACACTCAAATAAATACTTTTTAACGCATATTTTAATAATTTTTTTGAAATGATACATGTATGTGTTTATTGAAGAAATGCAGCCTTTAATAACTTTATAATTCTTCTGAAAATGACTCGGGTTAAGAGTTCAATAATATGAAATGTAAAAATTCGCAAATAGATAAGATGGAGAAAAGGGATGCAAAGTACCTTATAAATTATTTCTTCTACTATGAACAATATGAGATTTTGATATTTCTCCTAAATGATAAATTGTTATAGAAAAAATATTATAGAAAAAAACTGTAAAAATTCCTTTAGCAAAAGGTTGTTGTAGTGATTATTAATGACACATGCCACGGGTAAGCCCGCTGACAGCCGTCAGTGATTTTAAGTCGAATGAGGGTCTTTTCTTTTTGAAGTTGCGCCAACTAGAACCAAGAGTACGACTTAGCTGCACATTCATTACATTCACTTCCGCGATCCCTTTTTTCAAGACTACATTCACTGCCCTCGCAGATAGTACACAGAGGAACAACCATGCGCTAACTGGGCTCGAACCCGGGATACCGGGATAAAAGGGAAAGCGCGCTACCCCTAAGCCAGGACGCCGGCTTGAATCGATGCAATTAAAAAAACTTTCAGAAACACGCTTTTATCAGTGCATTAAAAAATCGATATATTGGTTTGTTTAATAACCTCACAATAAAATGCACTGTCACCTGAGATGAATTAAAGGTTGAGAACCTAAAAATCCAATTGATGATTTTATCTGTTTCCTCTTTTATGTCTCCACTGGTTTTTGATAAATATGAAGAATCAGTGGCCTTTCTTTAGAAAGGATTTACATCAGAATTTTTTTTTCTCACGCTTATCGTCTGGAAATCATTTATAGTTTTACAATACGCTTGTCAATTTACGGAAAGAAAAAATGAGTATCTCGAGTTTTGCATTGTTATAAATCATCTCAATCTAGAGGACATACCTTCAA
The DNA here is from genome assembly GCA_026289955.1 of Argiope argentata. NCBI lineage: Eukaryota > Metazoa > Arthropoda > Arachnida > Araneae > Araneidae > Argiope > Argiope argentata. The sequence continues at coordinate 1,007,945 of JAOUZG010040071.1, read as the reverse complement.
ACAAATATCAAAATAAACCTACCTTCAAATTGGTTTAATTGGGTAAGCATATAGCTAGTTTTTGGTTCATGCATATGAAAAGAGCTTTGGCCACTCTGTATTCCTGGGATTTGAGGATTAAAAATTTCTTTTCAGTCATGATAAAAATTTAAATTCCTTAGTTTCTCAAAAATGCTTTTTATTAACTATTTAGAATACAAATGTTAATATCACGTTCGATTAACATCGAGTCTATTCAAATTATTAGCATATGATAAATGATGAAAATGTTATTATAAAATATATATTCTCTAAACAGAATGTTTGAGAAGATGAACATTTCAGATGGGTAGTATATTAGTTATCAAATATGTATTATTTGGATAGAGTATCTACTTGGGTTTATTATTTGTTTACAACAGCTTTACTAATCTATAAACTGCATATAAAGGTAGAGTAGAAAGGTTTGAGAGATTATCAGAAGTCTGTTTTTATTATTAGAATTATTTTCTCATATCTGTTTTTATTTGCTTAATAATAGTTAATAAAATCCAGGTATTTTTGTTTCTGTCTCAAATGAATAGTTCATTATTATTGAGAATTATCAGAAGGTAAATGTTTGTATATTTTTTGAAATATTTCATGATTAAATTTCTTTTGAAAATCTGTAATAATGTATGATTTTTATTCCCATTTGAACAGGATTATGTAAAACTAGAATAATAAAACGAGAGAAGTCAAAGAACAGACTCTCCGACACGCCACAATAGCACAAGGATTAACCATAAAAGCTGAATGACTGAACCGTCGCAACAGCAATTGTGGTTGATCCCTAATGGCAGTCACCATCCACTTTACAACCCCCCGGAAGAAAGAACGTCCCGTCATCGATGGGAGGAGCCTACCCCCTTATTAGTGTACCCACCGGGTTGGCGAGATCCAACCACCATACCGGAAGTATGTCACCTTCAATTTCGAAGTGCACCCCAGGTGGTATAGAACGAGAGAAAAATAAATTAGATTCCTTAATAAAAATTCTCAATGCTCTCTGAATGTATATTGTTTGCAAAAATGTTGAACCACTTAAGAAAACAACATTGAAAATATGTTGTTTATACCAAATTTTGAAGGATCTGAAGAAACAGCGGAAAGCTTTATTTTCACACAAAAATGCGTGCTGTTGAAATCACATTTTGAAGAATCTAACAATATAAAACTAAATGCATGCAGTTTATACTAAATTTTAAATATATACTTAATATATACTGTCTCGCTCTCCATCATATGTAATAACCACAAAACCTTATTTAGATTCCTTATAAAAAATATGGTTGAATATAAGACTCGATCAAGACTGCTAAAAATTAATTCTGTCCATTGATTATTTGTTCAAATTTAGGCTGTTAATTAATAATTATGCATCCATATCTTGGCTGTACATGATTTTTTCTTCAGATTTTACAGGGAAACTTAATAATGCATACATTAGAAGCTTGTATTTTTGTATGTAGCACTTAACCCTTTCGCGACGGCGCGCCTGTGCCACTCTTCGCTATTTTTCGCAACAGAGTGACTGACTATACTTCGCCACGTTTCGCCACGTTTTCGCCGCCGTATCTAGATGACGTCAGCCTCTGTGGACGAAAAAGTGGCTGCCGTATATATACGGCGT
>JAOUZG010040071.1:990139-1002418 GCA_026289955.1 Argiope argentata | reverse complement strand
TATATATATATATATATATATATATATATATATATATAGTTACGTTTTTTAGCGTAGCGGGAATGGATTTTACTTGAGGACAGGACAAACTAATTTATTTACTATTTACAGGATGACTTGATAAAGTTAAACTTCAGATAAGAAACAATCCAGCAGTCAACAGTCGCTTACAGCGTAAATGCAAGCCTTAAGCACAATAAACACAGTCTGCAAAACAGCTATCGTATAGCACAGGAAACAAAAAATCACAGCGAGCTCAGCAATACAACGTTAACAGCAAACATAAACACAGTTCAGTAATCCTCTAGTTCAGCGAGACGCTTCTCTTTCGAGAGAAAACTCTCAACTAACTCGTAACTACGTGTACTCGTTCCTTATATAGCCGAGGAAGTGCGTGCCTCGAAACACGCGGAACTTCTCAAAACATCAGGAGTGATCCAGCGACTACTAGACTCTTCCTTTTGCCAAACCAACCAAGCTGGCATGAAACTCCTCGCCAAACGTCACCATCTTCGCGAGTTTCGTGGCGTTCGCCCACTTGTAACAATATATAATCAATATTGTTGATATACATGATAACTTATATTCGTCAATTCGTATCATTCGGAATGCATTTATGCAAAAGTTATAAACTAACTGGAACCAATATGAAGGCACATATCACACCTTTGCTGTAAACTGTGACTGTGACAGAAATATAAATCCAGAAAATTAAGATCAACTAGCTTAGTTACGAGTGAAAAGAGAGAGTAAAATTATGCATTTTTTAAAGAGCAAATATACATTTTTTTTCAATAAATAATTGGCCATCTGTGATAAAATACATAAACACTTTTTTTTTTAAAAAAAAGTCAATTTGGTAGTGCCCTGACCTGAGGTAATTACAGACTTAAACCTCCGGGGATTTCCTAAATTATTTGGATGATTAACAGTGGTATTTTTTCCACTCATTTTGGAAAAGAAATATAAGTTCTTTTATCAATTTTGACTATTACTGATCCCTTAATTCAGAGATCAAAACTCGTCCCAGACGTTTTCTAATTAATCGAAGTCTGATTTCTCGGAAGTCCAGTCGGTCGCCCTATTCCTGTCATACTAATCCATAGTGGACCTGGTAGCATGACAAGTGGTGTTGCCGTCCTTGAAATAACAATGAACTAGTTAATAAAATTGCCACATCATAAGAAGAAAATTGTTTCTTTGAATAAAGAAGTAAATTTCTACGCATAGCTGAGAATGAATTGGGATTAAGGGCCATAGTCTGTGGCATGATAAACTTCCTCAGGCGATCATTCCACCTCTTCCATTATTTACTCCAGTCACAAGACAATCTGGAAAAAGGGAATTATCCATGAATGCGTTAAAACCTGATTCTGTCATATTACTGGTATGGATTGAACTTAATATTAGTCCCTCCCCCTTTTTATTACTAATAAATATTTTATTGGCTTTCACTAATATTTGGTATATATATTTAAAATGTTACCAATATAAAATTTAGTTTACATACACTAAAACTTAACTTATTTGTAAGAATTACGATGCTGATACTTGAATAATTTCAAACATGAAATGTAAAAAGTTACATTTTTGTTCGGTGCATATCTAATTTTTATTATTTTTCCTTTTTTTTTTGGAATTAATTTATACCGAAATTGTATCTTATCAGCATAATGTTTTTTAACGCAGCTTTAACATTAATGTGATTTTATGGCATACATTCGTGTTAATGCATGTGTACATACATAGTTAGATATAGTAGAAAATATCAATTCTTAAAAAATGTAGCAATGAGAAGCATTTTAAAATTTCTAATTATTAATATTTTTTTAACAAAAATGACGAAAACATAATAACGTAAAATATTTTAACTATATAACAAAGTTTGATAATTTTTCTATTTTTAACAATTGTTTCATAATTTTTCTTATCAACTTGCCTCACAATGTTTATTTATTAAATTTACATACATAACATTTATTATTTAACAATTTAGAAACTATTAGCATTAAATGTGTAGCGAAAAAGAAATATTTCATCATTTTAGGAACAAGAATTTGATTTTGAATCTGTGTTAAAGACAAGGGGCAGATTAAATAGATAGTTGTATCGAATTCAGTTTCTCTACAATAAAAAAACATTCTTTCGCATAACGGAAAGTTGTGTTTCGAATGAAATTCTTACTTTGTTTGGCATTGTTCTTTACTTAGAGTCTCACAGTTTTAACTCTGTATTTGCGAAAGAGGCTCAGCAGCATTTCTGTTTGAAACTAAATCTAATTTATTCGATTTCTACACTCTGCACGTATGTGTGCTCACACTGGTGTTTCTACTGCCTCACTGGAGAAAGTGCACATTTGAAAGTAGAAAAATCACCCTTACAAGTGAATCAGGGTTTGATTTATTTTCATGAATAAATACTTTTTGAAGAATAACCGATGATATTTTGATGAAACTTCTTAGTTTAGGATTTTTCTTATTATTATAAATATTTTTACAAAAAGTATTTAAAAAGCTAGTAAACTATTTTCTAACAAGTAATATAAAAACAATTTTTTTAAATCAATTCTTACTTAGGCTAACAATTTTTTTTAATTTAGTTAATTTTTATTAAATAATTAATTAATATTAATATTTATAAAAATATGATAGACCCACAATATTAAGCGACAAAACAGAAAGCGAATTTTCTGGCAATTTTCCATTCTTTTTATACGTGGTGTTCGAATTCGCTGCCCAAGGCATGGGAATCCCGCTCATCAATCAGCCTATCCCTGCCTAACGATTATAATTACTTTAAACAATTGATCAAACATTATATTGGCATTGAATTTTCAACGTCAATTGAGGATTCCAAGGCAATTGTGGCTACTCAAAATGCTTGATTTTTACATAAGTTGGGGTATGCTTTACAGATAGGAAATTTAGAATTTCTTAAATTTTGTATTATTTTAATTCCAAAGTACTTCAAAATGAATCGAGAAAATAGATTAATTCACAATGTTTGATTTTAAACGCAACAAGCATTATGAAATTAAACAGAATCGTTTGAAATAATCGGTTGACACATGTTAAGCTTAACCTCATTGTCGTTGGGAAAAAAACAAACTGAGTTCGTTACTTATTTGTTGGTGGGGAAATGAAGATTTTTGGCGAGAAAGTTAGTTTTTTCTAGTTATCAAAAAAAATTATGAATTGATATTTGAAAAAAACTGTATTTACATCAAATGCTATATACTATAAGTTTTAAAAAAATTACTTGAATTTGTTTGGATAAATAAACTGTATTTTATTCAAGATTGAAAATATGTCCAATATTATATATATATATATATATATATATATATATATATATATATATATAGAGAGAGAGAGAGAGAGAGAGAGAGAGGTATTGGAAGGATTTAAATAAAATATGCAACTGAAAATAATATTTCAGGAACATGTGATTTAAACTTTCATATTGTTCTATGCAATAATTTTACCTTACTATCAATACTCCAGAATATATTATTTCTTCAATATTCGGCAGTTAAATTCTTTGAGCAAAATTGAGGTCTATTTTTAATTTTCCATCCGTTTTAGTCAAATTCAAATAATTCTGCAAAACAGATAATTGAAGGTCAAGATTTCAGAATATTTACCATTGAGATGCATGGATTATTTGAGTTATAATCCCACTCTGGAGGGAGTGATTAAAAATATAACTGTTTTTTATTAATATAATATTAAGGTAGGCTTGAATCAGATTAGGCAACTAATAAATATTAATGTTATGAAAAGAGAAAAGAGTTTGGTTTTTTGAACTAATTGGTTAAAGATTTATATTTAGATTCCATACTCATCATTTAATATGTACATAATATATCATTTTAAATATGCAATTTTCATTTTATAGTTTATTTAGCATTCAATATGTGTTAATTTTGATCGATTGACAAAACCCTAACATGCTGCTTTATATGATAACATTGAAAATATTATATGATGAATGTATGTACAAATCTGCGCATTATAATGAAAATACTTTCTTAAACTCTGTCTTTCATTTTTATTTTACGACATATTTAGCTATAATTCCGTCAAAACTAATTGTATTTTCATTAAAGTAGGCAATGATTTCAATTTATATAGGTTGTAAAAATAAATTATAACTCGAAATCAGGATTAACTTTAATTCCGATTTGCACGGAATCTTATTTTTCTACAATAATAAACCAATATATTGAACTTAAAATTCTTTTTCAAAATTACTTTCTGTTATATAAATTTTCTAACTGATTTTTTTCCTACTTTTTACCTTTCTCTTTGGGTTGTGTCTTCCTTTAGTCAAGATTCTTATCTAAATAAATGATAAAAGTTGGACGTCATGGAATATAAAAATTGCTACTTAAAAGCTACAGCCCCTTCTCTTTAAAATAAAAATTGTCTTAGCAGATCCTGCATAAATATAATATGAAAATAAATTAATTATATTTAGAAGAAAAATATAGATTAAAAATTGTTTGCTGTTATTTATTTCGATTAATTTTAATGAATTTAGGTTTCAAATCAACTGCTTTAAGTATTAAATCATACTTTTAAAATGCGAGATATGTTATTGTCCTTAATTTATTTTATTGCACTGAGTCTATAGTCTTAATTTATTTCTACCATATAATCTTTGTGAATGCGATAGTTTGATAAATCAAGGAAAACTACCAATTTCTTTTAATGTATCCCAAGTCGTTTAATTTAAGGAAATCTAAAAACAAAAATTATAACGACACAGGTATGCAGTGCAACCTTCGTATTAAAATATAACAACTAATTTTATTAATTTTATAACATTTTCTTATCTTTCAAATGAAAATAAAATTATTTGTATTAATTTTTTTGTTTAATGTTTTTATTGATTCAATCAAAACCAGCCATATCAATCCTATCAATCAAATGATGACAATAAGATATTTTATACATTTACATATATAGAAACAGAATCCAAATATAGACTTCAGATAAAAAAAATTTTGTCGGACCAATAATTTACAAAACTACATTTGGTTAAAAAAATCAACTGATTCTATGAATTTATTTAGGAAATATTTCTCATCAGTTAAATGCATTTGAAAAAAGTTTTATACTTTAGTTATATTATAAATTTATTTCAAATACTTTATGTTTGGTATATCAGTAAATAATTTGTAATCTAGCGTTACAAAGTTATATTCAGTATATTCGATTATCGAAACAGTAAGCAATTTTATTTCCACATTTCCTAAAACTTTTAAATCTCAAACGGATTGACTAAAAGGTAAATCGGTAAATTTGATTAGCTATAAAATGCACGCATTATAAAAGTAAACTTTATTATATATCGAAATAATAAATTAACATATTATAAGTGAATTATAAAATCAGAGATTGAAAACACAGAACTGTAAAAACAACGAACAGAAAATAAGATTTTTGAATTCTTTCAATCTTTCTTAAATTAAAAATCAAACCAAACATTATCCACTAAAATAAACAATATTCTGTAATACTTTTGTAACTTTTTTTTAAAGTTATGAATAGCATATCAACAAAGTAAATCTAATCTATTACGGTGAGTTTCATCTTTATAAAATTTTAATCTTACAGGAATTGAAATGTATAACACAACTAGGTTGAAAAAGGGAAAACTCAAATGCAATACACCGAATAATAATATTGAATTTAGAAAGCAATTACTTACCGAGCTGAAAGAAAGAATTTCATCATTATTAAAAACACGCAGTTTGCTTTAAGTCTCTCTAAATTGTTATTAAAACGAAAGGAAATTATTTTATCGTTTCGGGTCAAGAAAAATATAATTAAAAGGAAAATGCAGAAAGGTAAGTATTCTTGCCAAAAAGCAATCATTCTTCGAAATTTTCAATTTCCGTTTTCCGAAACGGTGCCAACGTATCTATCTCGTAAAGATTAAAAGTATTCTTTTTTCCCAAAAAAAGAATAGCACAAATAAAGCTGGATAGAATCTTCTGTCCTTTGATTGAGTTTGAGATGGGAACACTATTAAGAGAAAGAAATGTGCTTAAATTGTCTCATTACTGTCCCAGAAGCAGGTTTTAAATGCCTACATTTTGCAAGGGAGTATTGATAAATTAATGAAAAAGAATCGAGAGGGATTAAAAATGTAATAATCTTACCTGAGCAAAGCTTGTTATTCTTATTGTTATTTTTACATTCCATGTATGAGAAATTAACTTGGAGGTAGAAATTGGAAATAATTATGGAGATTTAAGTAGAAATTATCCTGTGGTTTGAAAAGTTATTACCTGAATTAATTTTCGAGGAATTATTTTGAAAATTTTCAATGTAATGAAAAAAAAAACGAATAAATTCCTTTCGGTGTTTTAAGTTTCTGTTTATGAATAAACATTCTGTTTAATTCGATGCATCTATGAATAATTTTATCATTGCCTTTTTTATCCTTAATTTATTATTTAAATTATTTCCTCCTCTACTTTAGGGTTTCTCTGCATGGATTTTAAATATTTTAATTGTATTTACTCTTCCTAATTTGAATGTTTGTTAGACGATAATTTATTTAATTTTAATCACGGTTCCATGTAAGTCACTTCAAGAAATGAAATCTTTTGTTTGAGATTTGATATTAATCTTTTTTTATTATTACAGAAATTTGTTTAACCCTTTAACAGGTTTGCCCGTATGCATCGATTTATTGAATTTTGATAGCTGTAAGTTAAAATTAAACCACTCATAATGATTATAATTCAATATGAAAATTACTTCGAACACATATATGTCATGTATTCAATGGATTTCCATTTGAAACAAAATAACAGATTATTCCTAAAATAGAAGGTGTCACCTTATTAGTCAATAAAGAAAATAAGCCAGTTAAGCGGTTAAGAATAGATACATATAATGTTTTCTATGCACGTTGTTGGAATAGATGACGCAATCATGTATCAAAATAAGTTTGTCCTGGAAGAGAATTAATTTTAGTGTTGTTTTAATAACAAGGGATTAAAATAGTTAAAAAAAATAAGACTTATTATGTTTCAAGTTACAGCGAGTGGATGCAGAATCTCTATTATAAACATTTGAAAAAAAATACTGGTTTTAAAATGCTTACCACTCCTACTAATTGAAATACTTATCATAATATATTATAAGCTTGAGAATTACTTCTGAAAAAATGCGTGTTTTGTAAAGGCAAGCCGGATTACTATTTATAGTGTTAAAAGATTGAGAAGTAGTGATAACATACTGCGCTATGCGTCTGAATGGCACTTGTTGAAATATAGGAGCAATTAGGGGTGAGAAATATAGGAGTAGTAAGGATTGAGAAATTTATTTATACGAACTTTACACAATAGATCATCTTTTCAGTCTTCCTAAATTTCACCAACAGTACTTTGGTGTCCAATAAGTTCTTACAAAGTTCACTGGAATGAAGTAAGTAAGTTGATTAAGTAGTTGAGATGTATGGATGGGGGCATCTAGTCATTAGTGGAGAAGTATGCGTATTCAAAAATGTTTCATGCGCTCCTCATTAATGTACGGACTGTAGCAATATTCAGAATATATATATATATATATATATATATATATATATATATATATATATATATATATATAATCGGATAAACTATGCATATCCAGATTCGATGTTTGTACGACATAAAAATTTCCCAGAGAACAGTACTTCTACGACCCAAATTTTTCAGGAAAAATACGAGAGAAAATGTATGATGCCATATCCGGTTCACGAAATAAATCTGTATTCGGTTGCTGGATTGGACATCGGAGTCCAGTTTCACGACTATCACGATCTCCAGATATGACCCTTTTACTTTTTTTTTCTTATGGGACTATGCAAAGGAATTGCTTTATAGAAATCCAGTTACATCAGAAATGGATGTAATCCATTCATATCCACAGTGCGTTTAATTTTATAGACACTACGATGCTAGAACGGTTACAGTCAATCATTGCACGACGAGCATCCATATGCGCGGGGGACTTTTCGGACATCTTACTACTTAAAAGTATGTATGTACTGATGTTCCTGTTTCGAATAAAGCTTTTTTTTAGTGTACCGGTTATGACGTCCTACCATTTTTTCACGTTTTTCAACGTTCTATGCACCGTAGAGGTGCAGTTTTTGGGTATTTTTTAATGCATATCAAAAAACGAATATAGCTTTGCACAATTTATTCTGTCTTTCTGGGAGATTCTCTTTGTGTGTGTGTGTGTGTGTGTGTGTGAAATATTTTGGCAGCATTAAATGATAATAATAATTGAATAAAAAAGCCACATAGTTGATTTTTTTAAATATTGTACAGAATTATAGAGAAATACATCTAAAAAATTATTACTAAAACAAAAATATTTTTTTAAAGTTTTATAAATAATTTTATTTTTAAATACCACTGATGCATTATTTGAATCAAAAAAAGAACGTAATTTAACATTTGTTAACCATATTACATTTTTTTGAAAGTCAGATCAAAATTTTACAATGCAATATTAATTTTAATTTTATAAACCATATAATTTTTAAAAACTCTGTCGAAAAATATTTAAAAGGTAAGAAGAGTTTCTTTAACATTGCGTAAGCAATATTATAATTTCTAAATTCAATTCACATAGAGCAATATTGCAGAATTATATTGTAAGTTTTACGTTTAAAAATATTGAGTATTAAAAAGAGCATTATAGTATAAATTTGACCTTAAACCATATAATGATGATATTCTTTCGATTATTTGTAAGCTTCATGATACAAAATTTTATTATTCATATCCATGCGTTTAACTCAAATTGGTATAAACATACAATAAATTGTTTTGCATACAATGCTCCTAATTTATTGTTTTAAACATTGAAAAAACCCATGCTTTCAATAAAATATATAATGAATATGCTCAAAAAATAAAGGAAAATAAATAAAAGTGCCCATAAGCACACAGGATGAGAGCTTCGGCATATGAATGATTATAATGAAAGAATCAGAAAATAAGATTTGCTGATAAAATGTAAAAGTAAACGATACCTTTCACTCGTTACTTTTATCAAAAGAAATCATATTTTTCCATCAAATATTGGGCTTAAATATATCAATATTTAAAGGGTGTTGAAGTTATTTCATTCTCATATTATTTTTCAAACTTCAACATACAAAAATCTATCTCTCCTTCTTATTTTTATCCAAGTTTCAAGATATCCCATAAACATAAAACTTATACTGCTCAGATTACTGAGTACAGAGGGTGGCAAGAGAAACAAAGCAATATGAACGAAATGAAATGAAGATTTCGGCAGTTATAGTTCTTAAGTGCCCATTCCCCAAATGATCGCCGTTATCCCTTAATAATAATTAAAGCAATGCTTTTATGACTGTTACGACCAAAAATGCTTATTTTTACGCACCTGAAACGACACTTAATGTCCGAGATTCCACCGGATATAAAAAGATGGCATTCTTCGAAGACCTCGGATGTTTTCGGGTAAAGTATCAGATTTGATGAATGAATGAATGAATGAATGAATGAATGAATGAATGAATGAATGAAGCGTTTCTTCATTCTTTTTGTCTGGAATATTTTATGGGGACCCATTATGAACTCCGACGCCCCATATCGAATGAGTTTCACTTTGAAGGAACGCATTAACCTTCAGCTAAAATTAGCTCTCGTTTGCATACGAATAATAACTAACACACGCTTAATTAAAGAAGTAGGATTTATTTTTATAAATATATAGAGAGAGGACGATATGCATTTTCTGAGCACCAGAGACACAGCGTATATTGTGGAACACTCATGCTTCAAGTCATTAAACCTTAAATTCGCTAAGAATGCAAACATTTTTAGAAGTTTCTCGAAAGGCGAATAATTTTGATTTTGTTAAAAACTGAATTTCAGGAACGCCATGAAAAATAAGGCATGCAAATTCGAAAAATGAAATGTTATGTTATTTTCGCTAGATTTACAATCATTACAAAATCAATGTTTCAAATCCTGATCATGTGAAAGATAATTTGTTATGTATTTAAAACAATGATTAATTAAGAGCGATTATGTTTTTTATCCTAGTTATAATGATTAGGAACTTAGTAATTTTCTTCTAAAATAATGTTTATTATTGTCTTCCTTTTTTGAATGAATTTAGCTTTAAATAGTTAAATATTTTCTAAAATCATCTGATTGAACAAAGAATGCATGAAAATTAAGTAGTGTTATGTCATAAATTAAAGATATAAAGCCGACTCTATATAAGCGTTCATACAAGATTATTCATTTTTTTATACATGATGACCTCACTATTTGTGTCAAAAAAATTAATTTTTAAGTTGTTAGAAATCGACAAAAGCATTTAGTTAGAAAAATACTTTTAATTCTCTAAGTGTTATATTTTGATTTATATATATATATATATATATATATATATATATATATATATATATATAATCTAATTCATATTTGGTAAAAAAAATATTGATTTTTCAACATATACATTACAGTAGTTCTATTATATGTTTGATTCATTCTCGGAAAATGATATTTTAGAAAATGACATAAATGATTTTTAGAAAATGATATAAATGATATTTTAGAAAATGATATAAATGAAGGGCGAATGGAGAACTACAGGAATTATCAATATTTGACAAAGTAATATGCTTGTATGAAATAAAAAATATATTATATTTTATTTGCTTTAAAAATTTAACTGTTTTTTCTTCACTATCTAATAAGATGACAACTTTTATTTTGGGAAGTTTCTTATTTTCATTCATATGGTAATCCACTGAGTACTTTGCTTTTCTAAGTATTCGAAATAATTTTACTGCTGACTTATAACCGTTGTGAATGGTTTAATTTTTGCTTACGTTAAATCGATGCCCGTATGACACTTGGGCAAAATAGTTAAGTGGTTAAATATTCATGAGACAGACGTTGAAAAAGAACAGATTGTGCAATAAAATAACTGTAAATTAACACTGTTTTATTTTCAGTAAGCACGATAAAAATAAATAACCAATTCAATACGATATGAGAAATTAACTAATATATTAAAAGACCTTTTATAAACTGAAAAGAAAGTCCTTTTACAGCATTATTTCCCAAAATGCATTTCGGTTATTAGATATTTAGGAAACGTAACCAGAAAGAAGTTATTGTGCATAATGCAATATGCAATATTATTAGCGCAACGGATTTACGGACTACATGAATATATTTATTGAATCTACTGTTTTCGTCAATTTCTTATAATAGATATTATTTAATTACCCAAAGAGACAATAATCCAATAAACTTCCATTTGAAGCTGGGGAACATTCACAACAACAAAGATTTGAAACTGTACTTCATCATACTTAATATTATATCATCAAGAAATCTTGAAACAAAATAGGGCACTAAAAAAATCAGAAATTGGCCAAAAATAATTTTATATTTAGCATACGCTAAAGCAAATTAAATTAAATGTTTCAATCAAAATAATCTTCAAAGCCTTATGATTCATCTCAGAGTAATTGCCTTGTCCCTTTTGAATTAAATGTCATAAGGATTGTTGTTTGAAAACAAAAAGTACCTTTCAATTTCAACCTCAATTCAATTTTCTCGAATTAAAAAAATTAAATTTTTTGTTTGAATTCTTTAAATATAAACTTTTCTTACATTTAATTATCTCCTGATATTGAAATGAAGACATTCTATTTGAATTTAGTTTTAACTTCTCAGAAAAATATTGTTGATGCAGTAAGTGTTCCATATTCGAATACTTTTTTTATTAATAATCATCCACAGTAATCTATTTTAAGTGCATTTATTATTTCATGTTTATAATTTTTGAAGTGATCAACAAAGCAAATTTAGCCGAGGATATTAGGGTATTACACGTGATACAAAATGCTGAGTGTAATGTAATCATTCCTGATATCGTAACTTTAAATTGTAAAAGGAGTTCAAAATTTAGATTTATTAAATAATTATCTTCGCTTCCTGCAAACAATATTCTTTTGAGACGAAATACCAGCAAATAATCTCAAAGTCTCAAATTAAACGATAAATAAGGTAAGTATAAATATAAGATTTAAAATAAACTATAATATTCAGATTTTTTTTGGATGTAGGACCTTTTTTTTCCTTTTTTTTTTTTTTAAATATGTTTTAAAGTTAGATGAACTGTCTTCGAATTTCACCATTGGAACTTTCAAGAGAACCTTTACTGTTCCTATCTGAAATCGTATTTTATAATATATATATATATATATATATAT
>JAOUZG010040071.1:946543-959509 GCA_026289955.1 Argiope argentata | reverse complement strand
TATATATATATATATATATATATATATATATATATATATATATATATGAAAGACATGCAAAATGTTAGTCCTAATAACTCCTAGGTTTCTGTCCTAAAAGATAAGACCCATTTCGCAAAAGCATTAATTCCGCAGTGAAATATCTCGTACCAATTAGATAGCAGGAAATAACAAAACCAGCGGCAGCCATCTGTTTGTGGTGGAAGGAAAAAAAGCTGAATATTCACCCATCACCCAGAATGTCCAACAGATGAAAGAAACATCGTAAAGCAATCGGAACAAATCAAACAGAGGCAAGATAGGGGTCCAATAAGGAGGGGAAACTGTGATACCATGATCTTATAGCATTACATTATCAGCAAATAAGATATCATGTGCTATCACCTGACTTGGTTCTTTGTGTCGCCAAGCACAGACTCGACGCCTAAAGAAAAAAGAAACCTGGTTCTTTTTCCCAATGATATTTGTTGATTTCTTCTTCTGCGACGGGTAATGCATCAGATCCGGGAAAATATATGTTTTTCCCTTATCTCTTTTCATTAGATTGCTTTTCATTTGGACCTTAAGCCTCCTGCCTTTTATGGATTTCCTGTAATAATCCACAGTCATTAAGGTTGTTTTGGACACACGTAGACTTTAATACAATTGTTTAGTAATTAATAAGAAGATGGATAAGAATAATACAGAAAAAGAGTAATATATTGTTTTGATTTTTGTTACTTCATAATTTTCGTATAAGTAATTATATAAACCAATTTATAAACGATATCCTATATATTTCATATGTTTGTATATAAGGTATGAAGGCTTGTGTGTGTGAATGGGTGTGTTCATAGCCCAAACTATTAAGTTTATATTATAGATCAATGTAATTTATAAAAGTAATAAAAATTTATCTAGAAATTATTTTCAAAGACCTATTTTCAATTTTATCATTCAAAACGTTTTAATAATGTATTATTACAATATTAAAATCAGCTAAACTATTATTCGATTCATTATTCAAAGTTAATAAATTATTTTTGAGAACAAATATTCACAAAATAAGATATTTGTTTTCTTTGGAAAAATTTACTCTTCATCGTTGTATTAAAAAACCATTTAAAATATTATCGTATGAAACAGTGGAATATTATTGTTCACAAGAGATTTCTTTTCTTTTGCTTATGCATTCGAAACAATAGAAAAGTATTTATTAGCATTTCCCAGTTTTTTCGGCAAAATTGAATTTTTAAAATTATAATATTTATCAATGACCTTTTATGCTTACATTTGATAGAATGTTTAAAAATTGCTACAAATAAAAATAAAAATGCTTCCTCGATTTTCATGTTTTTTAAAATTACGAATGACTTTTAGACACGAAAAAATAATGTCACCCCCCCCCCTCTTATTCATTCCAATAACTGATTCCTCAATATCTAACCTCTGTTTTAGATAACAAACTCATTAACATAAATTAATAGCTTATACGTATATTTAAATATTTCGTTTCTTTTCGTGACGATTCAACTAAGCAGTATTATAAGATAGATATTTTTTAATTATCTTTTTTCAATATAACTTTTTTTAAAATATCATTTTATGCAATGTACTATTCCTAAAGTTAATGTAAAAATAATATAAGCTCATCTTTTAGAATATAAAAAATTAATTTATACAATTGCACTTTCTACAATTTTGCCATATAAATAAAAAAAAAGGTTTTGGTAGATTAAAAAGAATTTGCTTATGGTCCTGAAATCCTTTTTTTTTAAGAACGAAGTCATAAGCTTCGAAACTATTGATTTGTCTCCTGGACTTTCGATTTGGTGACTTAGAAGCTATTTAGGGTTACTTTTTTTTTCTAACTCAGGAATAAGAATAATAAAAAGGGCACTTAAAATTGCAAATACTTTTCCTAACTTCTCTTTTCTACTAACTTAAATATATGGCAAACTTAAATGATACATATTGGTACTTCAAAAGAATAATTTTTTCTGCTAGATTGAATTGAATTAGTTCTAGGCTTAAAGTAGAATTAATATTTTTTTCTGTTTTGTATTTTCAGCAGAAATTTACAAAATAAAACTTGTTAAATCAAAATTTTAAAATTCGAAAATAAATTAATTTTTTAATTGCACTTATGAAGACAAGAATATAAATTCACTTATAATTTTCAAAAAATGTAATCAAATACAATTTTTAATCAAGAACAATTGGAATAATTTATTTAAATTTAGCAAAATAAAGAAATATATATTATTATCTGCAAAAAACAAAAACTTCAGTCATAATGAACGCTAAGAAAAAATTACTGTGTGGGCAGGGAAACTATTTTATATAATTATTTTTAAAAGGCAGAATCTTTATTTCATTTTTTTAACTCGCTGGTTTTGTATAAATACTTCGAATATTTCAAAAGTATATTTGATGGCAAAAAATTTATGAATGCTTAATGCAGTAGAATAAGAAAAAGAAATTCAAAATTATTAAAACTGTAAAACTGTAGTTTATCCATCTCTATTTGCATTTATAATTGTAAGTTTAAATATATGTCAAGTCTCACCCAGTGAAGAATAAGTTATTATTAGCGGTTTCTCCAACTATCCACTGTTGTTAGCCTCCAGTGTGTATTATTATTAAAATACTTTTTTAGAATACATACAATATAAATCATTTTAAATCGATAATAATACTACAATTTTAAAAATTAAGAATATTAATTTTAATTAAGTGTGTGTGTGTGTGTGCGTGCGTGTGTAGATAAGCGATACCTTTACGTACCACTTTTTGTGCTTTAATCTGTTCCTAATCTATCTGGTTTTCAGATGAAAAAGTTTATACATTTCTCCACATCATTTGTCAACAAACAAAAAGCACTTCAATCTTTAAAATAATCAGTTCATAAAATATATAAATTTTTGTAAGTAAAACTTCCATCAGTAGAAAACAAACATCGACTTCTAGTTTTATTGAGAGAATTAATGGAGCACAATATCATCAAACAAGTAAACTTCATTAACATAATACAATGGAGTTTTGAAAAAAAATCAGGATGAGGTTTTCCATTGTGATTTTTTTTCCATTTTTCCCCATCCTATTAAAATTAACAAAGTAAAAAAAAATGAGAAAAAAACTTCGTCCATATAGAAAAGAAAAAAAAAATCAATGCAAATGTATGGAATTAATTTTTCGCATCATTTATAATATTTTTCACAAATTTATAACACTCGTATGTAATATGGTACTCGTATAAGTAACATTCGCACACAATATTTGAGTTATCTTTCTAATATAAAATGAATATGGGATATTTGAATTATAGGCTAATAATCTTAATAATAATATGATTTGGAAAAAAGCTGCATTTGCACAATATTTCAAATAAACATTTGAAATGGTTCTTGTCTTTTGTCGGATATAGAGAGAGAATGAATCGTATAATTCAAATTTGATTTTCAGGAAATCAGAAATAGAATCACCTGTACGCAAAATATTTCAGAATAAATGTAGTTTAATAAATGCATCAGTAATGTGGCTTGATAAATAAATAATTTTAAAAATAAACATTTAAGAGATTTTATAAATAGATTCAATTGATGTATATTAATAAATGAAAGAAAGAAGATGAAATTAATGCATTGAATCCCAGTAGCTGAACCAACCAGGTAAATTATATAGCATTTAAAGTATGTTAAATAATGCATGATCGAAGAAATAGAAAAGTGTGTTATTCTTTGTAGTAAAATATATGAGAATAAAGATATATATATATATATTTAGCATCAATTCATTCCTTATAAACTACTATTAAGATTTTGAATAAATCTATCTGAGCAGCCTGAAATAGAAATTTGATTCATTGGAAAGATGAAGTAAAAGGTACTTTTCTTGCGTATAGAATTTCAATACTAATCTGACACTATTTTCCGAACATTTTACTGCAAGATTGTTATTAACTTCCAAAAACAATGCACAGAAAAAAGGTACTCAGGGAAACCCTTGCCTACAATGGCGCGCATATATTCATTGGAGGGAACATTTAGTCGGAGCTCGGTGCATTATCGGATTGCACTTTCCTTCAAATGGGCAAGTCATTGCAACTCTCTCCGGGAAATTTAAGTTGAATTTGAGAAATGCAGGCTATTGGTTTTCCGTCAGAATCCCGAACGTTGCCATGGATTCGAATGTTATTTCTTTTTTGAAGCGATTGCAAATAAATAACTCAAATATTATCATGATTATTAAAAACTGCTTAGCATCGATTCCGTATTGAAACGCTCCTTTGGAGGAAGAACTCGAGAAAGTTCCAGAGTGTTATTTTCAATTTCCGAGAAAGTTTTTTTCTTTGTATGATAAATTTCTTAGGAAATCATTCTCCGCTATGAAAATCCATGCTTGTATCTTATTTCTCATTTCTGACGTTGGTAATAAATGTTCAAAACAATTTTACTGGCTAAGAAATGAATACTTTCATTCGAACAGAAACAATAACTCGGAAATCCAATCTTAGAGCTTAGATATATTTCTTTTAAAATGAAACAAAGGAAACTGAACCTATAAACTTTGTTGTTCTTTCAAATATTATTAAACTCAGATAACGGTCTCAAAATTTATTAAGCTACCATTTTTTGCAATTTGTTGCTATTGATTTTAAATTATACTGAAGAATTATGTGATGTAATAACTGGGTAATAACTTATGAACTTTTAAATGCTTGCCCTTAATAAATAAATATTTGTCTTAAGTAGAAGCTACTCATATTTATTCCATTATCAAACCAGTTAATTTTCTGTTATTAACATTCTTCCAGAAACTTAGATTCATAAAACCATTTCATGAAGTCTGATAGATACATATATTTAGTAGAAACTTTCTATTTCACAAATATTAAAAAGAAAAAGACAAACTATCTGCTATAATTTCAATTAAAAGATTTATAATAAAAGTTTTTGGAAATTTTTTCAGTATTCTTGTTATTAATTATAGTTTAATACAATTTTGATTCGAATTATTTATTTACAAATTAGACTTCAGTCGCTTCCAGATTGAAAATCATGAAAGTTTCATTGTGATATTTTAAACATAAGGACTGCATTCAAAACTGATTTTAGACCTGTGGTCACTGATCTTACCTTACTGAATGTCAAAGATGGAAACACTTGATATTACTTCCTAAATAAATAACCCTTTGCTTTACTTAATATCTTTTGCTAAAACTCTGACTAACTTAGGCTTGAAATTAGTGTTTTAATCTTTTTGTTTGGAAAAATAATTTAAGCAAAATTACCTGCAGTACTGATTGTAGAGTTTCTTATAATTCTTCAATGGGAAAATAAATCTGATGAGACTGATGAAGGAATTATTTTGTAAAATCCAAATTACAGAAGAAAATTGCTTAAAGCATTTTTTTAATACGCCATGATGCTCAAGAATGATTCAATTGTTATATTCAAGACATTATTAACAGGACATGAATTAAGCCAGCAATTTATTATCAATTCAAAATTAATACTTTATTAATTACGTATATGCAATGCTGTTAATTCAGCTCAAGTTCTGCCTATAATAATATAGAGGACTAATAAAATATGTTGTTGTTACTTATGGCACTTGTCTATGGACAAACCCCCCACGGATACACCGGCAGATTTAAGCCGAAAGGAGCGTCTCTTGCTTTTGAAGTAGCGCCAACTATGGGCAAGAGTAGGACTTAGCTACACACTCACCACATTTGCTTGAACAGACTCTTTTTACAGGGGGGCACATTCACACATCTCACAGAGAGCACACAGAAGAACAACCATGCCCGAACCGAGATTTGAACCCGGGACTCCAAGAACATGAGGAAGACTCTCTACGTCTGTGCCAGAAATATACATAAAATATACATAAATAAACCAAAATAGCAAACATTTTTCTCAAATCCAAACTATTGAATATGCAGGGTTAACAAGAAATAAGTTACCCATTTGCGCAGTCTAAAATGCGTTCTATTGATAAAAATTCCAAATAATTTGAACTAGAGATTATTGAGATGATGTGCTTTACATTTATTAAATAAAATATAGTGTAAAAATCTACCGTTACGTGGCGTTTATTATACAAATAAAATCATTTAATACGGTTTGTAATTGTTAAATAAAGTAAAATTAAAATAGGTCAATATACTCTCCATCGTTTCCAGCAACATGCTCTTATAGAAGAACCACATTTTCTATAGTTGAACGGAGTGAGTCTGCTGAAATATTAAGAATAGGACACCGAATGTTGTCCTTCAGATCTTGTAGAGATTGCCTTTAAGGTAGATTTTGTCACTTCCAATAATCTACAACCAAATATCATAAGAGGGTTATGTCCGTCAAGAGAGGATGCCCTGATCTTTATACGACGATAAATATGCAGTGGTGTACTATCTTGAATGAAACTGATGTCTTGAGGATATTGACGCTGTAGAGGAAAAAAATCCATCCGCATGTCATCGTACCGTAGTCCTGTGATGCAACACGATTGGATTGCAATATTAGAAGTTATCTCTTTAAATAAATACGGCCCAATGATAAAGGTATCAGTAAAACCACAGTATACTGTCACTTTTCCAGATGCAACAGTTGTCCCTGAATAAAGTGAGGGTTTCCCCTGCCCTAATTTGACATTTTTAGGAATTAACTTGCTCATTGTGGTAAAAGTGAACCTCATCACACCACACGTTTCATGGCAAAGTTTTGTCAATCACCATTAGAGAAAAGAACTGAAGGGCACAAGTTTTACTGTCCTCTAAGCCCTCTTCCGGCCGTAGATGCCCTGATTTGATTTTGAATGAATAAAAATGCAAAATATGTCGAGATACTGTTTAGTACAGTTGAATACGGCTTAAACAGAATACAGAAAACAACTGTCAATCGCATACTAATACGAGGTTTTTAATGAGCACGGTCGCAACATATTCAATTTTAAAGATATCTCTCCCCCGTTTTTTACCAGAAAGAATGCGAAGATGCACGTTTTTTTTCCTTAAAATTTCTGCATCATTTTGAGTAAGATACCTGAAAACATTGGACATCTTCGTATCTATTTCATACTACGAAATTCCTTTGGCGTTGCGATGGAGATTTGTTTGTTCTGGGAAAACGTTTTCACTAGTAGTGCTTTTTCTTGAAATGTAGGCATGACATGTAAAGAAAAAAAACTAATGTTCGTGCAGAATACGCTTTCTTTTTATCCAAATAAAAATGTTAAAGGGCATGCGCTGTTAAACAAATTATGTTTTACATTTAAGTAAATGAAAATCAATGTTACAGCACCATCTATTGATAAATGTTTGTACTAATATTTTTTTAAAATAATGAATGTAAAACGCGTTATCTAAATAATCTGTAGTTCAAATGTTATTATCTTATTTCTTACTTCGACCAATAGAGCTTATTTTAGAGTCCTCTGAACTGGGTAGCTTATTTCTTGATAATCTTGTACTTTCTCTAAATATATTAAAAACTCTATAAAGATTTGTCTACAGATTATTTTCGACTTTAAATTTCAAAAAAGATAAAAACGAAATCTACTATGTATATTACAATGTATCATGTCAGAACATCATTTCTTGAACGACCAAGTGCCACTTGCTCGTGCAAGTTAAATTATATTTTTATTCATTTTTATTGTTTCATTGAATGAGTTAAATTAGTATTGCAAACGATCAAAAAACTTTGTCTCGCATGTATTATTAAAGAAAATATCCCATTTCCTATTTATTTCATTTAATATAATCACGTGCTAAAAATGATATTTTTATAGGTTTTATCTGCTGTAGTCATTATTTTTTTTTAAAAAAAACCTAGAGCTTTCGTAAATGCAATGGTAGCGCGTTATTAAAAGCTTATTTTTTGAGTAGCTAGGGCAGATAGTAAAATTTCAATTTCCTTTTTCGCCATTTCTGTTGGCACCAAAACCTCATCCCCAAAACAACATCATGTTCTGACATGATAATAAAGAGAAACTCATAAGTTACTGTTCTATTTACCATTTAGTTCATAAAACTTGATAGATAGCATGTCCAAATTTAAACAGTTTTTGATTCATGGAATATAGAAAAAAAAGTGTTGGGAAGCCTTCAGACGTGTCCTAAAAAATTGGGCATATTGAAAGAGCTAGAAAAGAATTTTTTCAGATTACCTCATAAAATTGACGAATTTCATTTAATTATTCATGATAACTTGTTAATTATTTTCTTGTATTTTCGATCATTTAGGCTTTTAAATTAGTAGTTAAACTTTAATTTTAGTCTAGTTAAACTTTAGTCTTTTTCTCGTCAGAGGTAGAGAGACCTAATGTAATCACTACTATAACACTGAATGTAATGGAATGTCACAAGTTGTTTAGATCACCACGTCTATGTTTATAAAAATTTAAAACAGAGCCTAATGTGAAATTGATCTATTTGCTATTAAACGTTACAAGTTTTCCTATATTTTGAGCAAATTTAACTCTAATAAATAATTTTAACACACATAAGATACAAAAAAACTAACTTCGCATATATGCAAATGAATCCATATCTGTATGAATAATGAAATACATTGTCTCTTTTCTGCATGTATCGTCTACGGACACAAAACTTGTATTTTTGTGCGAAATTTTTTCACTTATTAAAAGAAAATATATAAATACAATATATATTTCGGCAGTTTACATAAAGGCAAATTTTATTTTAAGAACATTGCATATGAAAGTAATTTTATTTCGAGTTGACGCTGCCAATTCAGAAAACAGTGACAAAAGAACAAAAATAATAAAACCGCATTAAATCTTTTTTTTTGTATAAAATAAAAAAAATTTATCTTCTTAAAATATTGGGAATACAAATCTGAACTAAAACTGAATTGAGTTAAAATAATTTATAGCTTAAAATGTCATTAGATAAAATATTCACATTTGCTCAGATTTCAATACTAGAAAAAATTAGCTCAACTATTAAGTGTTATGCATTAAGAAGTAACTTTTATAAAGATCCATGAGAATAACTCATGTCTTAATCATCTGTCAAATTCAATTAATAATTTAAAACAAATTTAAATACCTTTAACAAATGTATGCCTTGAAAATTTGAAGAATAATTTTCTCATTTTAATATTGAGGTTATAATATATCTTTCATTTTAACCATATAACTTAAAAACAGCGTCAGTCATTCGATATTGATTACCCTAGCACTTTGTGGAACGGTAAGCATCCCTTGTTTTCAAATGCAAATGATATTGCTAAGCCTCCATTCTCCCTGGAGTTACCTTTAGCAGTCTTGAACAAACTTTTGAGTACAGTGGAAAGCTTTCGTTCCTTGAATTAATCAGATTGTTCCGAAGCACTCGAGGGAATTTAGCCTCAAAGAAACGAGCCGCTCCTTGCTAAGCATTGTTTAGAACCAGATCTGGATGAGATAGATACGAATTACAGTTATCTATTTAATTTGTTTTGCAAGGTCTACCAGTTATTGCCTCCAAATTAGATTTCCGCAGCTCTGTTGCTTTTTAATTCTTTAACTGGAGTTTTTTTCTATGTCTTTTACAGTCTTGACTTAACATTTATTTTAAATTCTATTTATTCTGTTAATTCCAATAAGTAATAACTCATTTCTATTTCAAAAAATTCTTTAAAATAATGATGATATTAAAAAAATAGAAATTTTGTCTTAAAAAGGAATGTTAATTTAGTTCTTCGTAAATAGTTAATAGATAATAAGGGTTTAAGATTTATCCAAGAATTTGCATTTTTTAGACAAACATTCAGAACAAATTTAATAATTATTCCCCCCTTTTCTTAATTTACAAACCTTCAAAAAGAAGCTGCAAACACACACACACACAACATAACTTTGATTTCTTATTAGAAAATTCTGCCATTTTTATTGTAAGAAAATAACCAGAACTATGTAATAGAAATAATATACCTTATAATAAATAATCAACCTCATGTACAATAACTTTTACCTAACAGGAAACAAGCTTATAAATTAAATTTTTACAAATTTCACTATCTTTAGAGTTGTAAAAAGAGTATTGTTTGCAATTGATTATATTGGTTGAAAATAGGCAAAATTCTGAGGAGCTAATGTCAGGGGAATAAAGAGGATGCAAAAGAGGTTCACATCCAAGTGTTTGGCCTATGTCAGAAGTCACACACATGAGATGAAGTCCAGAAATATCCTGTAGAAAACGGATGTTTTTGCGATTCAATAAAGCTAGCTTATTTTTTTTAAAGTGATCGGTGAACTTGCCAGATTTGCTAGTTTGGACTCTAGATAACAGCAGTTTGGAAATGGTTTTTCATAGCTAGACTCTCCGATCCACCCCAAAAGCACCCGGATTAATCACAGAAACTGAATGACCTGACTGTATCAGCAGCAATTAAGGGAACTGGACCATCACCGGCCACGCTACAACCCTACCTGAAAGAAGTACGTCCCATCTTCGATGGGTGGAGTCTAACCTCCACCTATTAGTGTACCCACCAGGTTGGCGAGATCCAACCACCATACCGGAAGCATCTCATCCCCAACTACGAGGTGCCCCCCCGGGGGGAATGGAAAGATGATAAGAGCTTTTAGTGAACAATCCCATTTATAGTCCAACATATGTACAATAAAACCCTCAACTGATAGATATCGGATTTTTTGGTCTACGCATTACATGAATGCATGATAGCCATTTGGCCAATCTTCAATCAATGGCTTCAGTTTAAAATCCACTTTTCATCATAGATCAGGAAAACATCATTTAATGGTTTTTAAGCACATTTTAGCAAATATTCAGTTATTTTTAATTTATTGGCAGGCAAATATTGATGAGGAATCATTTGTTAAACTTGTAAACGTTTGGAAGACTATACAAATAAAAACGGATTTTTTTCATCACTTTTGGAAGACTATTGCCCAAACATTTGACTTTTTTGGTGAAATCATTCTAGATTGCAGCTAGTAATTCAACATCATTAATGGTATATATCCACCCATCTCGTGGTTCAGCGTTAAACGTCTCGTCCCAGTTATAAAAATTTCTTAACCCACTTTGCATTAATTTTTAAGAAACTCCCTCTAAAAATGCGGCATTTTTTACGCGTCAAAATGCCAAGTCTTATTGCTTGAAAAAATGTTATTAACGTCTATCGTCTGTTATTTCGTTTACTATTTCGCCAAGATATACAGCTACCTTATGAGATGTCTCATGCATAAAGGAATGCCTTCAAGAATAAATATTGAATATGCTTCACAATGACCGCATTTAATGAAAGTTTATCGTGAATTCAAAACTGATTTACTATTGAATATTTTATTCTGGGTCAGTGTTATGAACATTTATACTTTTG
Source organism: Argiope argentata (assembly GCA_026289955.1). Taxonomy (NCBI): domain Eukaryota; kingdom Metazoa; phylum Arthropoda; class Arachnida; order Araneae; family Araneidae; genus Argiope; species Argiope argentata. The sequence goes on along the minus strand of JAOUZG010040071.1, from coordinate 948,170 downwards.
AAAAAACAAAGATTAAACACAGAAAGCATTATTTGGCTAGTTCTTGTATAGAGTTGAAACTGAAATTTTTCAATAGTTTATTCCATGGTATCATTAATGAGTGTTATTTTCTGGTTTTTCTTGTTAAATTATTGATTTTCTTTTATGAGACAAACTGTACATTCGACCTTTTGGTGGCAGCTTTATTTTGAAATGAATTATATAATAAATCAATGCTTTTTTTAAGCAAAGTTAGTAATATAATCCATTTCAAAATATATTTTTTCTTGTATTATGGTAAGAGTATTTTCTTGTAACCCTTTGCAGTCCGATGTCGCCTCTGACTCGACATCCAAGACTGTGCACCATTTTGACGCTTTATTTATTTATTTTTTCAAATTTAATTGTTAAAAACGCCTACATAAAAGATAAGAAATGTGGATTAATTTTTCAACGAAATTCTACTTAAAAGAATTATATATATATATTTATTTTTCATAGCAATAAACAAATCTTTGTATTAGGTGAATAATTTTGCATCTAATTCTTTTTCAGACTGTAAAGGGTTAAGAAGTGTTTCATCACATTAAGTAATTATAAATTATTCTTTAAATTGTCTTAATTATTTTTTTTATTTCTAAATCTAAACATAAATCTGTTTTTTTTCACGCAGATTTTTCAATATTCGGATTGATTCACTTGATTTAATTTTTAGGAACATTAGAAATCCATTTAGAGCAGCTCAAAGAAACAAAATGCGAATTCAATACCGAAATCAGAAAACATTTCAACCCACTCCGCTCTGAGATAAAGCTCACCACTCTTTTTTCCAAACTTGGATTTCCATCAATTCCTCCTATCCGAACGATATATATTTAATATTCGTCAAGACTTTCATCCACTGCTCGCGAAACGCAATTTAGGTAAAAAAAAATCTCAGAGTTATAAATTGAAAATGTTTCTGCAACAGCAAATTTGACACATATTTTTTTCCTACTTGCACACATTCTTTCCATTTCACATTTCTTCTTGCACTTTTTTTTTCAACCCCTTTTCTCTCTGGAGTGAAATTTGTTATACGAGATTTTGAAGTGCTTGCGTTTCATGTATTACCAGCGGGTTTCCAGATACATGCGAACGCGATTTATTCGGAACTTTAGAGAATTGAATGTTCTCCCCTCCCCTCGAATATGAAGGAGGAAAATGCGTCAGTTTGCAAAACAGGCAGCCGTGTTTTATGATTACCGTTAAATTTTTCTTATGGGGCATGCATGACGAAATGGCATTTTCCTTGCTTATCTGGCTGATGCCACCGTGTCGCCCCGTGCTGCTTTCCCAATGGCACTTGTGGTTATCATGGGAGAATTTCTATTCCAACGTTTTTCTGGCGATTTTATTTATCTCAGTTACGTAAACCACGAATTATTTCGATTAAGCCATAAAATACAATTTATATACTTTTAATAAAAATTATTGTTAGTACAAATAACATTGTTAGCATTAAAATTATTGTTAATATAAATAGTATTGTTTGTATAGATAATATTGTTAGCATAAAAGTCATTGTTATTATAGATAATATCATTAGTATAAAAGTTATTGTTAGTATAGATAATAACATTAGTATAAAAATTATTGTTAATATAAA
>JAOUZG010040071.1:927188-946533 GCA_026289955.1 Argiope argentata | reverse complement strand
GTTAGCATAAAAGTCATTGTTAGTATAGATAATATCATTAGTATAAAGGTTATTGTTAGTATAGATACATTAGTATAAAAATATTGTTAGTATAGGTAGTATTGTTAGCATAAAAGTTATTGTTAGTATAGATAGCATCATTAATATAAAATTCATTTATGGTATAGGTAGCATTGTAGTGTAAAAATATAGTTAGTTAACATAGTAGCATAAAATTATTATTAGAATAGACAGTATTGTTAGTAAAAAAAATATAGTAGGTATCGATAGTATTATTAGCAAAAAATTATGGTTAGTATAGATAATAATGTTAGTATAAAAATTATAGTTAGTATAGAAAGTATTGTTAGTATAAAAATTATAGTTAGTATCGATAGTATTGTTTGTATAAAAATTATAGATAGTATAGATAGCCTTATTAGCAAAAAAGTATAGTTAGTATAGATAGTATTGGTGGTATAAAAGTTATAGTTAGTATAGATAGCATTGTTAGTACAAAAATCATAGTTAGTATAGATAGTATTTTTAGTGTAACAATTATAGTTAGTATAACAGTGTAAAAGTAATTATTAGCATGAAGAAACATTGATTTTTCCTGAAAAATATGCTGATACTACTGACAAATCAATCCATCTAAAAAGTATCACCTAGAGCGAAGATCTCTTTCTCCTTAGTTACTTAATATTCTTCAAAAATATAAAATATCAATTTTCTTTCATTTTGTTAAACAAATAATTTACACTTGAAAGAAAGGTTTTTATAAAATGTATACAATTTAATACTTTTTATACAAAAAGCAATTAATGGTTTTGTTTAAAGATATCGTAATTCAAATTAATTCATACTCATACAAATTATCGTCGATTATCACTTTACTTCATTTATTAATCGTTATTTTTCAGGAATTTATGTTCACTTTGAGGGATGAATTTGGAAATGTATCGAGGCAAATTAATGTCATATTGAAAAAATTACTTTTGACATTTCTTATTATTTTTTATTGAATTTTGGGAGTTTCTTTAAATATTCATTTGTCGTATATCTCCATAAAAAATTCCAACAGGATGAAATACTTTATGATGTGGTATATGTTAAATGTCTTAATAAATATAACACAGATAATTTATTTGCTACATCTTGTTATAAATAAACCTTTTGATGTCATAAAACATAGTTATAACCTAAAATTGTTCCTATAAAGGCATGGCTAGATCCTTAAGGATGAACACAGCAGTGTAAAAATAATTACCTAGATAAAGGACTGGTAAGTCAAAGTTACAAAAGAGAAAGTCCTCTCAATATTTCTTCTTTCATCTGCAGACATTCATTGCATGAATACAATCATATGAATTACAGTTGGATCACAATAAATATTTTTGGATATAAAAAAATCTCAGGCTAAAGAAAGGAAATATTATTGATTTCAGAGAATGGGTAAATTATTTTATATCCATTCACAAGCCTCACAAATAATGTTGATAAAGTCTTTATATTTGCTCTCCAAATAAAAGCAATATAATAATTACGACTGGTTTGTCTAAATTTATTATTTTCTTACATATACAACTTAGATGATGACAAATATATTTATGTATAAAATGTCTTACTTCAGGTATTTTATTGCATTGAAGTCAAAAGTAATCTAACTCAATAAGAGCTGATGTTATAATTTTGTATAAATTTAAAGAATTATGGCAAGTATAATATATTATAATTGTTTCACTCAATATTGACCTGATATTTGAAAAAGCAAGGCATGGCTTATTAATATGACATTTTCTGTTAGAATTATTATTTTCTGTGAGCTCATGAAACTGTATTTTCAGTAAATGCAATTTCAAAACAATGATCCTTAATCGAGTTAATAAAGTACTTAAAGCGAACAAGGATCTTTAAAATAACTTTTTACTATTTTTACCTGAGCAATTTGAAATTTTACAGGCATTAAGAGTAACACTATAGGTGACACACAAGATTGTAAAGTATTATGCTAACTTGTTTAAGAGTTCAGGGGGTTTATATAATATAATATTAGCGATATATAGCATTAATGAAAAATGTTCCATGCGCTCCAAATTTGTTCGAGAGTTTTTATTATTACTTACTCTAACACTTTTGAAAAAAAAATTTGGGATTAAACCTAAAATTAAAAGTTTCAGTATATAAAAAAAGAAATTGACCAACAACTTTAAACTACAATTTTTTTTAAAGTTTAAGTAGTTTTGAGTTATTGCATTGGTTAATTTTGATATTTCGTACTCAAACTTCAAGATTAATCCCAATTTTTTGTTTCAAAAGGGTTAGAGTAAGTAATAATAAAAAATTGGAGTGTTTCCAAACTCATTTGCAGTAGTTGGAACATTTTTCATTAACGCTTATTATCGCTAATATTATATTTTATAAACCTTCCGAACTCATAAATAAATTAACTAAATACTTTACAATAGTGTTACTCTGAATGCCAATAGTGTTAGAGGTACTCTCCCAATAGTGTTACTCTTAATGCCTATAAAATTTCAAATTGCTAAGGTGAAAATTACAAATAATCATTTGAAAGTGCCCTGGTAACCTTAATAAAAAATGTCGCAGAGTTTTTTCTGGTTTAATTATTATTTAATGGATTTTCCGATCCAAATAAAACAAAAGAACAACAAGTGCATGGGAGAAGAAAGAAAAATTGAAAAACCACAAGCCGATATTTCTACTGTTGCATACCATATAAGAACTTACCTACCATGTTTTGGTCTTGTTACATTTTTTAAAGCAATTAATAGACTTATGATTAAACACCTTGATAGTCTCACAAAAACACGTGAGCAAAAATTTATAGATTCAAAGAGTGAGAGAAAGTTAATTCTTCTTTGTGAGATGTATTCACCTTAAATCCTTAGTGTGATTAAGATAGAAATGGAGAAGTGACTTTATCTAACATATTTTCTTTCAGTTAATCGTGTCAAGACCGTAAAATAAACAGTCAGACATTTAAAATATTACGAAAGTTTAAAATAGCATATCAATTGTCAGGTTTACCATATATGCGTAAATTATAGACTTAATCTTATTATCCTTTTATAAATCTGAATGAAGTATTTATAAATCTCCAAAATTATTAAATAAATTTAATTCATTGCACATCGCCCATTGCAAAAAAATAGAAAACACTTACGGAAGAAAGAATAATCCAACAAAAGTAAAAAGGAAAATCAAGATTAAAATGAAATTTGCTATGCATATTTCAATGTATCATGTCAGAACATCATTTTTTAAACGACCAAGCAACACTTGTTCTTGCAAGTTAAATGATATTCTTATTCATTTTAATTGCTTCATTCAATGAGTCACTTTAGTATAGCAAATGATCATTAAAAACTTTGTCTCGCATGTATTGTTAAAGAAAATATCCCATTTTCTATTTATTTGATTTCATATAATCACGTGCTCAAAATCTCATTTTTCTAGGTTTTATTTGCTGCAGTCATTAATTTATTTTTTATCAGGATTTTTGTAAATGCAAAGGCAACGCTTTATTAAAGCTGATTTTTTGAGATGCTGGAGCAGATAATAAAGCTTTTATTTTTTGCCTACGGATTTTTGTTGAAACCACAAACCTCATTTCCAAAACAACATCACGTTCTAACATTATAAAAAGCATTAATAACGATTTATCTAGGAAAACAATCTTAAAGAATACAGTTTAAGACTTAACAAATTTATTGAAGCATTACTTAATAAAAAGACTAATAAATATCTTACTATACATGACGAAATTTTGTAATTTGTAGAATGAATTTGCATCTACTTCATTTTAATTCATCGTTTAATTCGTAAGCCTGTTCATCACATGAGTTCTTTCAAACCAAAAGCTTTGCATTCCAGAGAAAAATTTCACACAATTTGCAAACGTCAGACTTCAAATCGAAAATGCTCCTTTCGGACTTAATTATTATTTATTAACTCACCCAAAATTATTCCTCACTGCATTAGTTAAAACCACCCTATCACTTATATTTCTGAAACCCAAAATTTTCTCCTCATTGAGATTTCTGCATCAACTGAAAATTTTATTTTTAAGAGGAATAAAATTGTTAAAAAATGGTTTCTCACATTTTTCAAACAGCATTTCTCTTCACATTGGTATCTAAACATTTATGTTGGAAAGAATTGCTCTCAAAGGTTTAAACAAATATTTCTCTTTCCATTTAAAGTTGAGAAAAGATTCCAGAACTTATTTTAAATAAAACTCCCAGCCCGAAAACAGCTATGCAGAAAATATTATTCTGAAGATATTTCTAACCATGGATTTGTAGATTTTATTCCCAGTGAAATAATAATAATAATGTTTGTTTTAGTTTACAATGCAGCTTTAAAGAAGACGGTCGATATTTTTTAGTGTTCCTTTTTTTTCCTTAATGCATTTTTATATTTCCAACTGTCAACTTAATGTAACGGATGGCGAATATAAAGTTGCATAATGGTCTGTAAAATTCCTTTTTTTTGTGGCCCAGTAAACTAAAAAAAGGTTTAAAACGTTCAGGATTTATAAATATAAGGAATAAATTCATCAGATAAATTCTTTTAGCCACTACAATTTTGACCTATTGTGTTTATTTTTCCTTTTTTTAATATTTTAAACAAAGGAAATCAGCAATTTTCCTGGAAACATACATATTTGGAGAGATATTTTCATAAGAAATTTAATAATTTCTTTCCAAGTAATATTTTTATTCATCTACATTAAGTATCAAAATTGAAATATAAGAATTATACTATTTCAATTCTTATAATAAAAAATTCTTATAAGTTAAATAATGTTTGAAATAATAAAATTCTTATTAGTTAAATAATGTTATTAATAATTGATACTACCAAAAGTATCTAAACATCTATGTATAGTGCACAAACCTGATACAAGAAGATAGGTAATAATGATTTACACTATTTATTAGCAAAAAAAATAATATTTTCCATAAAATCTTGCCTTTTACACTTGATAATAAAATTATAGCATTTTAACAGCATTTTCCACTTTAAAAAAAATCTCTCAAAAGGAATTTATATGAGAAAATTTAAAATAACATTGAAGTATTTAATTGGTACTTAAGTTTAATTTTTTAATAAATAAGATTCTGAAAGATTAAAGAAAAATAACGGGTGATGTTTGATTATTTTTAATTGACAGCAGAATTTATTTTAAGTTTATAAGAATACTTATATAAAGACATTTAAATTTAATAAGTCAATAAAAAGTTATATTTGAAGATTTTATTTATGCGGAATTTACCTTATATATGGTTTTTGTTCTCATTTAAAGCATTTTCCATCAAGAAGATCTTTTCCCATGATAGAATTCAGTATATGTAATCTAAAATCAGATCAATGCTCATTTCGTTCGAAATAATCGATCCTTCTGTGATGACGTTCTAAAGAGTCTCCATGAGATCATTAATCTCAACTGCAGGCCGATTGATATCGTATATTGGAAAGCAGTTTAATTTATTTAAAAGTTTCTGATTCTACAGGAATTGGCTGGTGCTTTTATTTAATTCAGCTTCTATTCTTCGAATTTTAATACTTTTAAAAGGAAGAAATTTTAAAAAATCTTTTTTTAAGTTTCCGAAAGATATAGTTCTTTTAATCAATTGGATTTAATATAAATGACAAAAATATAAAACAAATTAAATGAAATTTTCTGTCGCAAATTTCAAGCTATCATGTGAGAACATAATTATTTTTAAGTGATTATTTGTCTTAATTAATTTAAGTCATTAGCCAGCTTAAACCAGTTTGAAAAATTATGAGACTTCTCTTTCTAATGATAATTTTTTTAAACTTTCATTTTCGATTTTTCTAGCTGATAAACAGTACAGGAGCGATTTTAAGATTAAAAAACAGTCATTTCAACGAAAAATTCTTTATCACTGGAAGCTATTGTATATGCGTTAAAATCCAATGAATGTAATGCAGACTGATATTAAAACTATATTCTAATAATTACAGGGTTTTAAAAAATGCAATTAGTAAGAATGCGCTTATAATATCATTAAAGAATAAATATAAGTCGCGTTTTACAAAACTGCGATAGATAAACTGAAAGAGAATTTAAAAAACTGATAATCTTCTCAGCACGAGATTAATTTTTTAAAAGTAAGTAATCGTAAACAAATTGGAAGATGACGCAATTTCATAGAAATTTTTTGTTGGAATCCTTGCATATGTGATAGTGTACACACCTGATCAATAAGCCAAATATCTGTGATAAATTACTTGATAAATTCACAGTTGACTAAAAGATACTTTGAGTAAAAATTATCATGAATCAAAATATCAATGTCCCTTTTATCATACTATTTTAGACTATTTCGAAATGATGATATTATAAAAGCTTTTGATTAGGCCTACTAATGTTTAAAAGGCAAAAATGGGCAAAAAACCTCAAAAAAAAAATTGCTACTTCATTATAAAAGTGAAAACGGTGTCATCAGCTTGAGTCAGATTGCAGCTTGATGATAATGAATTGCACCATCTTGTCTGAATATGAACATTCTTGTTCAGTGTGATCTTGTCTGTGCATGTACATTGTAAAAAGAGAGACAAATGCGAACCAGATGAAATATATTGTCCTATATTCAGTACTTTTTTTCGTATAATTATAAATCGCAAATCTACATATATAAAAAAAATAATAAATTTTAGGAAAGTTTCAAAATTTTTAAAGTGGGCAGTGATTCCTAAAATGTAGGAACGGATATTTTTTTTTCAGATTATAGAGCAAGATAAGAGTTCTATCCACCAGAATTTCACAAATTTATTTTCAAAAACCAAGACTACAGAAAAGATTGAAATCACAATTACCATTATTGCTAAATGATAAAATTAAAGTTTGCTGTCCAGTCCCTAATCAAAAACATTATATATATTTTTAAATACTCTGTTTCTGTCTAGAAGCAAATATTTTGTACATTACAAACCGGTTGTACATTTTTGAAAGTTTTGAATCCAGGGCATATTTTTGCTTCCCGTGTTGTAAATAATATTTTGATCATGAAACTATACGTCACAGAAAAAACTCAAATAGATTTTAGGATAATTTTTAAAGGTCAGATGGGAAGAGAAAAATAGTCTACAGTTTGCGGTTTCAATAATTTAGAATATTATAAATGTGAATATTGTTAAGCCATTTTTATCTTTCAGCAGCAGTTTTAATACTCTTAAAGTAAGTTAAATACTTTAACCATAAAAAAGAGATTTTTTCCTATGAAGAATCTGTAGCCTGGAAACTTATACATTCAATTTATTATTTTTTATTTAAAATAATATCTACTTTATAGCACCTCAGGGGATTAGAAAACAAAAATTGAATATAAAAGTAATACCATGCTTTTTATTTCTTTTACTTATCGTTAAATATAAATTTTTAAAGTATTGGCTTAATATATTTTATTATATTTCGAGGCTTAATACTGAATAATTTAATTCAAAATATTTCTTAAGGGAGTTATTAATTTAATTAAAATAACAGTCAATATTTTAATGAAAAAACAAAAGTATTTTTTTAAAAAAATTACCGTTACATTCATTTTTTCTCAATTTCATTTTATAATTCTTATAGATTTACAACTATTTTATTATATAGTGAATTAAAACCTTTTTATGATTATTAAATTCATCTTAGTTTTCAGCAATTTTATTCTTTATTTTGAATTTTATGTATAAATATATAAATCAGTAAGTTAATTTCCTTTTGGTGACATCGATCTAAGTTGGAAAAAAAACTTAAAATAGATGCGAAATATCCTGTAAACATTTATTTGTTCCAATTCCATATTTTGTTAATAATGTGTATTTAATTTATGCAATGCAGGAAATAACCAAATTTTTAATTTATGTAAACCAGGAAATGACAAAATATTTAATTTATGTAACCCAAGAAATAACAATATTTCTATGGGGTGGATGTTGGTTGCAGAAATTGAGAAATTTAAGATGGATGTTGGTTGCAGAAATTGAGAAATTTAAGACTTTACAGTTCTACCAGGTTTTCTCAACTTCAATAACACAAAATAGCAGTGACAAAAATAGCACAAAATAGCAGTAATTACAGCAAAATGGGCATGTTGAATTTATTAAATTATGCCACAGCACATCTTGTGGTAATATAAAAAGTTGTCAATTTTTTTTTAAAAAAAATGGGAAATCAGTTAACAAGTCCAGTAGTAAAAGAATATATTCTACGTCATTATAAAAACACAAGAAAATGTTTCATGAAGACTCTGGATTAGCTGAGATGACAATTCTTCCATGACTTGAAAAAAGGAATCCTCCTAAATTTAATAAACTATTTTCTGGTATTCCTATTCCCACTCGAGTGTGGTTTTCAGATTTTTTCAGTATTATTTTAGTCTACTTTCTTTGTTACTTAACTTTTAATTCACTTTTGCTTTACTCGATAAAATATTATATTATAATACCAAAAAATACATATTTCAATTTCAAAAACGTTTGCAAGCCATGAAAAGTTTTTAATTTTAAATATAATAGTTCCTCAAATTTTAGAGATAATTTTGTCAAAAAAAATTCTGTTGTTATTATGGAACGATAAACATTTTCTAATTGGAAAGTAAAGAGCGAAGTTCTTTATTTTTGACTCAACTTTTGTAACTTTCTTATTACGTTATTATGGAGACTGTAATCAGTTTCAATAAATTCGACAAAGTCACCTTACATTGTGTCAACGTTGCTTTTTGACTATAGGAGACACAGTTTGGAATGCGAAAGCTTAAAAGAACTTTACTGATTACCCAGTGTATATATTCTATTACTAAAACGTTAAATAAACTCAAACGAATTTCATTTCCATTCGATAATCTGATAAAAAGAGTTACTTCCAACAAAACAAATCTGTAGATAATTCAGAAACAGATATAATTTTCCAATGGATTGTCCTCAAACAAAGCAATAATCTCTTATTCTCCTTAACATAAATGGTTTCTTTTCCAGAAAGATATTTATCTTCCGCTTCAGTGTTTCTTCTAAAGATATATCTAAGATCAAAATGCCCTTTTGATTCCAAAAGTAAAACCCAAAGAAGCAAATACAAAATAAGTATGAAACTCCTATCTTTCTTAATGCAGCTTGAAAGAATAGAGAAGTGGGAAGTGCTTCAAAAACTGGGCTCCGTTTAATCGACACGGAGAGGTTACTGCAAGAACTCTAGCATCTGCTACTTCAGTAAACTTGAAATATTTTTCTCCAACTCTTACATCCAAAAAGAGCATTTGGAACAAATCGAATACAAATATTTTAACAAATATTGAGTTTCCAGACAGAGACAGAATTTCCTTCCAACCACCTTTAAAATAAGGAAGAACACGAAGAAATCTGAGAAAAGAAATATTGGTAATTCTTCTTATATATCCGAAGAAAGATTTGTTAGACATTTATTTTCTTTCATATAAGTGGATAATAACAATATTTTCTTCATTTTACAACTAGAACTTTAAATTGTTATGTCTGGAAGAAAAATAATTCTTTAAAAACATTTTTGACTTCAATTTTTTTTCTCGTTTTTTAGTGTAAACTTAAAATGACAAATTCCTAAGAAAAAGTGGCTTAATGGTCTGTAAACACTTTTTTGTATCTCAGAAAAGTTTTCTTTCTGACTATTATATTTTGTGAAACTTACTGGAAGAACGATTGCAAAAGAGACTCAGAGTTTGTACTAGCAATCATTATAATTAAATAATTTTATTGGATTTTATCGATCGTAATAAATTAAAAATAGGGGAGGAGAACTGAATGCAGTCTTTTTTTATTTCTCTCCTTTTTCCCTAAATATTTTTTAAGTACATTATGCCAGTTTTACATTTTTTTTTCATACAAACTGAAGTCCTGAACTCTTATAATTTAATAATAGTATAAAAAAGCACATATGCCTTTTAATATTTCAATATGACTTTTTGAAAAATATGGAATTTTTTTTTATTTATATGATTGTCTTAACATTGCTTTAATATCATCTAAAATATTTCTAATAATAATATTGTTATAACTGGTGTTTCACATAAATAATTTGTAATTTGACCCAACATAAAGCGCTTTTACAAGAATGAAGGTTATTTATCTTTCTTCACTCCTCAATATATAGAAATTTAGAATATATATATATTTTATGGTTATTTGATTACTTTTTTTAACATTTCTTTAGTATATAGGGTGTCCAATTAATATTGGGGCAAACTTTAAGTGGTGGTAGAGGGCATGAAGACAAACAGTAATCATGGGGCAGAAGCCTCTTCTGTAGGAGCTAGGGGGCACTAAAGTTTAATGTCCAAAGCTTCGATTCGTTTTCAGTTTCGCTAAAATCATTCTTTAAATCATCTTTTCCTTCAAAAAAAATTTTTAAGCAAATTTCAAACTATGTCAGTAGAAGGCGCTTTAAACTTTAGAGTTACGAACAACTACTTTTTACCGTTATTTTTTGCATGAAATTAAAATTATTCTAAAGTTTAGACTTTAACTTAAATTTTAAGCCCGATATCGAATTGAACAGGGAGCGGGGGGAGGATTTTAGATGCTCATAAGAATTGAACAATCTATTCGATTTTGTTGCGGTTTGCATGTAGATCCTTCCCTCGGTAATTATTTTCTTTAAAATGCCGTACAGCTTTGGTGTATTCATTTTTTGATAGAGGGCGCTTCCGATAATTCTCCGAAATTTCATATGACATTACTTCCGGATGTTTTACATCCAGACCAACATACTTTCAGGAAGTGTTAGGGTTGCAAATATAACTCGGAATCACATAGCAATACAACGTACAAAAAATGAAGGGACGCATGATTGAGATAATCAGAAATATTTATTGATCAAAGATATTACGAAAATAGTACACGATGTTAGACAACAACAAAAGAGAATATATTGTTCCGTTCTTATAAGCATTTCAAATTCTCCCTCCCCTGTCGCAATATTAATGGAACATCCTATATATGTTATTTAACTGCAGAGTTTTTTGTATATCTAAAAAATATTACTTCTGGCAAAATTTTTATCGAAATATGAATTTAAAATTGTGTATTCTTATTATGCTCATGAACGGAAAAAAATTAAGACAAATAACTTAACATGAATAAAGGGATTTTTTTATTATCTATATACCAATATATATAACTAAATTAATGCATATTGTATTATTAGATATTCCATTATATCCCGGTATTTAGAAAAAAAAATTAAAATCCTGAAAACCATAGTTATAACCCCTTAACCGATACTAATAGCAATTCTCTAAACAATAATTGAAATTGTACAGTAGTTTGAAATCCACCAAACGTAAGTCTATATATCCCAAATTCAGCTTCTCCTAAACGAAGCCATAAATGAACTGGAAGATCGAGAGAAGAAATTAATTATTTGTCGACTTAAGATCAAGAAAAGAAAATAAATCAAAAAGATTTGAATGAAATCTGCTATGCATATCCCAATGTATCTTATCAGAACAAAATTTCTTGAACGGCCAAGTGCCACGTGTTCGAGCAAGTTTAATTATATTTCTATTCATTTGAATTGTTTCATTGAATTAGCCACTTAAGTATTGAAAACGATTTAAAAAAACTTTTTTTCGCATTTATGGTTTAAACAAATACCACATTTCCTAATTATTTCATTTCATATCATCACGAGATCAAAATGACATTTTTTTAGGCTTTTATTTGCTGTAGTTATTAACTTATTTTTTAATCAGAGCTATTGGCAACACATTATTAAAAGTTGATTTTTTGAGATGTTCGGGCAGATAATATAATTTCAATTTTTAGGCTACGGATTTTTTTAAATTTTCGCTAACGGATTTTTGTTGACGTCAGAAACCTCATTTCCCAAAATAACATCATGTTCTGAAAGGATAAAATAGTCAACTTTATTACCAAAAATAACTTAAAGGAGACCATATCTGTCTAAATGAAAATCCATCAGCAAATTCGTTTTAAATTCCATTATTACGATCTGTAAAAGAAAACAATGTCTTAGTAGCATGCTTTTCTTTTAGAGGAAACCACAGGTACACGCCAATGGTTGTCAAACCTAATTAATTAATTTATGAAATTGAACAAACATCTTTTCTCAAAGAAATAGACTTAGTAATCCAGAATAATAGCAATTTGTGTTTAAAAAATCATTATCATTGTTTCATCTAAGCTTTAAAGTTAGAAAAACTGATTATATACTTCGCTAAATTTTCCAAATTTAAATTTCACATGAGTGAAATATTAGAAAAGAGCATTACTACAAAAATAGCAACGAAGGTTTGGTTGAGGAGAGCATATTTAAGTTCTTGGTCCGTAATTTAAAATCGCTTGAAACTTCATACTTGAAACAGGGTATAAGAACTAGAACGAAGAATGAACGTATAAGAATGTCTATAACACCATTACAAGACATATTTTTCCTCTAAAATACAATAATACATCATCTCCATGTAGTGAACATGATCTATTCTCCGTATGGTTTGAAAGATTTCAATTTGACTCATAACAATTTCTACGCATGATGAAGCACTGAAATCGCATATCATTGCCCCACATTGTGGATACTCTTGATATGATATCCAAAAAAACCTGCATGAAGTCTCTTACAAGAAAAATTCAGGAGAGTTCAATCTAATAATATTTCTACGAAACGAATTCCTAAAATAACAGATTTCATTCTCTAAAAAAATAAATTGATTCTCTAGAGAAAAAAAAAGAACAGTGCACTCTCTACAAATTGAATCGTTTGCTCCCCGCAAAGGATTATGGAAATTTTGCCTCAATTTCAACAGGTCCAGTACTTTGTTCTTACCAAAAAGAGAAACAGTGTAATAGAAATGAATAGCTAAAGTATCCTTGACCTACTTTTATTGTATGTTCTGCTAAGGAACATACAATTGTGATTGAGTTTGAACCTCGAGACTTTGAACACACTAGTAATTTAGAGATAAGACTTAGATTTACATCTTTGAGATTAAGATCGAATTTTACATATTTGAAATGCATTTGAAAATACTTCTTTTAAATTAAAATTTGTTTTATATACATATATGTCAATAGCGTTTGTCTTTCGTTAATCTTTTTTTTTAATTTTTTTAATTATTCCTTTTTTTAGTTTATTGCTCTATTTTCAGTGCAAATACTCTAAAGATTTCCAATTTTTCTAAGATACTTTTACCTCTCTGTTCTCATTTATAATTGTTTAAGGCTTAATATTAAGTTTATTTCCCTTGTACAACTGGCATTAACTCAGTAATGTAAAAGCTTTCTTGTATTTTCTTTTATGATTCTCAATAAAATGCAATGGTACTTAATTCAATTTCAGTAACCAACAATACAAATAAGAATATATTTAATGCTGTTCTTTGGTAATCATTAATTGACTTTAATTAACTTACCAATAAGAGTTAATAGTTTAAAACTAGAATAATAGACTAAAAGGAATGTAAAACTAGTCCATTGTTAAATTTGGATTTAAAGATTTGGGGGGGGGGACTGAATAGCATATATTAAAGTAAAAAAAGAATTTCTATTTCAGAAAGTGAGCATTTTTACATTACAGTGTGGATAAAATGGAGTAAATTTTAAATGCAATTGCACGCAATAAATTTTTAATAATTAAAAAAAAGAAGGTGTGGAAAAGAAGTTAATATAACAGAAATGCCAGTGCTTTCATATCTTTGACCACATATAAAATCTAAATATTTATCATTTCAATGCAGTATTTTGATTAGTGTTTGAAAAACAAACAATATTAATTTTTCGTATACGAAATAAAAGTTTATAATCACCAAAAAATTTCAAATTTGAGATTTTATCTAATCTTTCTGTTTTAGATATTCCTGAAACCGAAAAGGACATTTGTTAATATTTATTTCTGGTAACACGATAGTTTAAAAACTCTTTAATTAAAAGGATATAATCTATGGTCTTTACCTTAAATTTGTAACTTTTCTACTATATTTTGAACGAATCACTTTTGGGGAAGTAAGTCAGTCTTGTTGTCCGAGTACTTAAAAATAACGAATTTTTTAAAACAGTTTTTTAGTAATTCAAATCAAAGGTAGGTTTAAAAACATTCAAGGGTTTAAAATATATAACTTAAGTTTCTATGAAATTTTGAATAAAATTACTTTCTTTGTTAGCCTGAACTTTCAATTTTCAAACATATGCGAAGGTATGTCATTACCTTCAATGACATAAATTAATGGTAAGCATTCTTGAAACAACATCTATTAATTCAAAGTCAAATTTTGAAGCTAGACCTTTTTTCGAATTAATTTTTTATCCAATTGAATTGAATGATTCAAATTCAAAATAATTTTAAGTGCCCTGGAATGCTTGGCTGTTTTAATGATTAAAGTTCTCTAAAGATAGGATTTCCATCCAATAACAATTCAAAATTGTGTTTTTCTGGGGTTTTTTTACAACTCTGCGTTTCGAATTCAGTTTATCTACAGCAATATAATTCGCATTGTGAAGATTTAGAATGTGCCCGCATATTTTTCTCTCATCAGTTAGAATGTTTCATTTACAATTTTATTTTTAGTTAAAAATTTAATTAGCTATTTCCAGAAATATTTTTGGCTTCATTAAAAATTCAACATATTTAAGGATATTTTGTTTATAAATCCAACATACACTAAGACTAATTACTTAAATTTTATTAAGTAATTAACTTTTCTGAAAATGAAATTGAAGTATATTGAAGCTAAGCGGAATTTAATGGAAATGCATTAAAAACCAAAGAATATTAATTTTAAAACCAATATCTTTGGTAAGAAATCTTTTAAAAAATTCTTACTAAATAATAAAAAAGTGGGGAAAAAATTCTAACTCATAGAAAAGTGAAAAGATTTGTGAGAGTTAAATAAAAAAAAGATATATACAAGAAAAAAAAACTATCAGTTTCTGGATATATCTTAAATGAATTATACTCATTTAATGTATACAAAAATCTGAAGTATATCTTCGGCAGTACAGCTCATTTAAAATTAAACACAATAAAATCTTAGAATTAAACTGTTTTATATATATATATAAGTCTCCTTATTCTCTTTAATACAAACTAATATTTTAAAATAAAATTTAAATTAAATTAATTTAGATTTGAAAATGTAATACCTTTTGAATAAAATATTCTTGCAAGATACTTTTTGAAATTTCTTTAAGTATATATTATTTTTTACCACATTTATTATGATACCATTCCCTCTATAGTCTTTAAAAAAAGTTCATCCAATTTTTGTATTTCATTGAAATCAAAGCAAAACTTTGAAAAGGAAAAGATAATATGAATCAGCACAGTTTTAGATAATTATTGACAAACCCTAAATATATTCACATCTTATTTAAAATCATGTTCTGCCTAAAATAATCCTAAAAGTTCATACATTAAACTAAGTAAAATAAATAATTAAGAACAATTATAAGGTTATGCCTTATGGTTTTTATCGATAGCATCTATAAGATTGAAGTAGAAGTTAGTTGTAATCAATAATAAATGTTACTTCTTACTCTTCAATTGTCTATGAAGATAGTTTAAGCCTTTAAACCTTAACGATCCTGGTTTTCTCATCTTGGAAACTGGATCTTATTCCAATTATTGTTTTAAAAAATTCTACTTTTCAATATATTATCGTAGATAGATACATTTTCAAAAGGGATTTACGATTTTAATGATGCAAAAGTCACATAGAAAGCGTTAAAGATCCGAAAATCATTGCCATTTGATTTCAAGAAAAAACATAAATGGTATTTAAGAGACCTTTAAGATCTTTTTGCATTAACTGACATTATAAATTCTGAAATCATAGAAATGTTATTCGTTTGAGCAATTTTATGTACAGATATTAAATTTTAAAAGCTGTTAAGAAATGGTATTTAAGAAATTTGAATGATATAATATATATAAATTTCTATGACGACAGTCTTTTAAAATTCTAATCCATCTTTACGTAGTTTATAACTATCGATTTTCATATCTTTCAAATAGTTAACAGTATTCATGCATCTGTTAGTTTCATAGATAAATAGATATGTTGCATCTTTCATTCGATTTTAAAAATTGTAGCTTATGAATTACAGAAAAACATATTATTATCATAAAATAGAAATACATGTTAATAAATAATTTTTCAATTCCGGTTTGCTTCTAATATATTAATTTCAACTTAATTCAAACACTTATTGTAAATGAAGGTTTCATGGATTTATAAGCTTAATAAATGGGAGAACATCTACAACTTAAAAAATTTTTTTAAGATAATAATGACTACATAGCAAAGAAAGATCTGGAAATAGAGTACCAAATTTTTAATAATAAATTACTTGAATTTCGCAGGAATTGGGTAAGAGAAATAGTTAAGATACTTCTTGGAAATTGTATTCATAAAATATCTCGTTTGGGCAGTGAAATTATAAAAGGGAAAATTGTGGGTGTTTTAAATAATAAATAATCAAGTTATATTATATATATATATATATGATGTAACCACATATTATTTTTGTGTTCGAAGCAGAAACAAAGTCGAAAACAGAGAGAAGACAGGTTGAATTTTTAAGTTCGTCTTACTCCATCTCAAGAGACTTCGACACACATTATGTACAAGCAGAGTAGACATAAAGACAGACAAAAATGAAAAAGACATAAAGAGAATGAAATCATTTAACCTCGTCTTATTTCCCACAATATTCTGATGAATCAGACACATGTCGAATTTTGACAAGAATTCTCAATCCTTTCATTTGGCTCGTGAGTACGGATGATGCAGTATATTTGCAAAACTTCATCCACTTTATTAAATAGAAAAATAGGAATGGGATAAGGAAATAAGAACACATTTTAAAATGAAGTTACTCCAAGAAATTAATTTGGATTAAATTACATTTTAAAATATCATGACACATATATAAAATATAAAATAATATTAAATCACTTAAAATAGAATCATTATTTGTATAACTTTTATATAGATTAAAATTCAAGTCCCTTTCACTGTCATTTCTTTATTCTCATTCTATGTCGTTCTTGAAGCAGTCTGAATAGTGAACTACCGACCCCTCACTGTTGGGTGGGTTGGAAATACAACGTATCATAGAACATCTTAAAAGCAAGCGTTAATTTGACGCTATAGAGTCGTCTATTTACTTGCAGTACTCTATTTAATTTCAAGTATATATATATATCTATAGGTTACGATTGTATTTCATGTATGTACATGTTTATTTCATGTGTAGAAGGCATATTTATACATTTCTTACAGTGTAAAGTAGTCAAACTAAATTTTTCACATATGCTGCTTTCTTCATTTCTGAAAAAAACATTAGTGTTTGCCAAAATTGTATTCCTACATATTTTATATTCATAGTTTTGTACTTACTTAAGTTGCCTTTGTAGATTTCATGTGCAGATTCTTCGTTTTCTGCTTTCTACATTCTATTACTCTATCAAGGAGCTATGAAGAAAGAAAGACTAAATTAATATCACCTATCTTTAATTAATCAGCTTTTTCAAAAATCTTTACATTTCGTGAAAATTAGAACCTCAATTATCAAGAAAATTTCTCATAATTGATGAGTTATTTTCGATTTTTATTTATATAATCTTCCGAAACAGATTAACCTTTAAGAATATAGGATTAAACAGAAATAGAAACATATAAAACATCAGAAAATTATATAAAAAAATAGCTAGACATTATAAAACATATATTTTTTTCTTAAAATGGATAATAGTTAGGTAGATAAGTTATTAGTCACTGTTATTTCAACTTTATAACTAAGATTATATATTTTTTAAAATGGCAAAAAAAAAAATTAAATACATAGAAATGTTATTGCATTTCGTACTGAGTTCAAAACAAACTAATTTTTAAATATTATTTTAAACTTTTGACAAAGAATTTTTTTTTCTAATTTTTTATAAGAAATTAATTAGTTCTATAAGGGGAAATATAATGTTTGGAATATACATTATTCATTTATTTTTAAACTATACAGGTTGATATCATGATCAAATAATTGAACAATTATTTTCATTACTTTTATGCCTAAAACTTGATTATAATTATTTTGTAAGTTTATTTCCATATTTAAAATTCTCTATCAGTATAGATAGCAAAAAATGGACTTATCTTGCTACTAAATCAAAATAAATTGTAACAGCAATGAAATAAAATATGACTCTTGCTTCGAAAATATACAGTACCATCCAAATGATAAATCTGAAATGTTTGTTTTTATTCTTAATTCACAATTGGAACACGATGAAAAAATATCTAAAATAATTTTATAAATTCAAATAATTTTCTGAAGAATAATCAAATTTAAAATTTTAGAAATGCATCCAACTTGGAAAAAATAACCTGAAATTTTGAGAATATCATCGTTTAAAAGCATCACACATTTATAAAATTGTAAATATCATTAAAAATAATTAAAATTGAAATAACTGAAAATTTCATTAAAAATAAAAAATAAATACAAATGTGTTGAAATATGTTTTACCAGCTTTACTTCCTTCCAATATTTGCATTTATAATCCTATCTGTTGTCAAATAAATATGATTTTCTTCTGCTCACTTTTTATTCGCTCAGATTAATAGTGAATGACACTCGAATTTTTTAGCTTCGGCAATGATAAACTATTTCTTCCAAAAACTCTATTTTATTTACTTTCATAATGCACGTTTGAGAAGTCTACTGTGATAGAGTTTCCGGCCGACTCCAGCTATAAAATCCCCTAGAATTCCATTCGCGCTCATGCCACCGATAATACTCCGATAAAGGCCTCTCCAGCTGCTAAAGCTGTCCCTGCAGCTGACAACTGCTGATTTGCATTCAATGATGCATTCATACGATTGTGCTGAAAGTCTGTTCCAGATTATGTCAGAGACCAATGTGAAAAATGGTTTTCTAGGCATGTTATGCAAGCACTTTGTGCTCCGATAAATAAGAGCATTTGGCGAGCTATTTGTTATCTTTCAACATGAGACCATTAAGGATAAGAATTCCTTGGCGAGATAAATGTATCTCTTTGTTTTGTCATGCAAATACTACGACCTCTCTCTATATATCATGATGATGAATATGAAGTCGATATATAGACATACGGAATTGTTTGGCATCTCATCACAAATGTATAAAATATTTCCGGATCGCCTTTCTGAGTGATATGAGTAATTTTAATTCTTTGGAACGGAGAATGAATTCAGGCATTTTATATTATAACTTAACTAAGATTCGATGAAAATACAGTTTAGTTGTATGAAACTGCTATATTATATATATATATATATATATATATATATATATATAT
>JAOUZG010040071.1:912803-923195 GCA_026289955.1 Argiope argentata | reverse complement strand
AGTTTAACAATATTATACAATATTGTACAATTTAAAGTTTAACAATATTATACAATATTACGAATATTTACAATATATACGTACTACCAGAATTTGAAACTCAGTTAAATGAAATAAATTAAGAAGATTATTATTTGTGAAAATGTGAAAAGAAATTTATGGGGAAAATGTCTAAAAAAATTAAACAATTCTGATAGAAAATAATATAATAGAAGGTTTTAATAGAAGCTGAAAATGCTTGCTAATACAAAAATTTAATATTTTTTATTAAAGCATTAATAGAGTATTTATATTAATTTGATGTAATATCCCCGCTTTTAATATAAATCTCCTTACGCTAACGTTCTTAAAAATAAAAGGCGCTAAAATACTTGTAAAAATTATTTCAAGAATAAACTGACATAAGTTCCCTGTTGACGCAGAATAGTTTCTTAACCGATACATCCCTTCGCATTCAGCTTCACAAACATCGCATGAGATGCAACAGCAGATATAACTCATCATAACAACTGCCGCGTTTTAATTAATCAAACCCTAAAATTAACATTCCAAATGCTTTCGGTTTTACCCAAGCGCTAATTTATTAGTCAGAGTCAGATGCAAATGCAAATGCAAATCTTGGCATTTCAAGGCAGTTGCGTTATTTAAACAGTGAGAATGTTTTCTGAGACTGTTTATTTCAGCGGCTGTTTTCGCATGAAAGGTTTGTTTAAAACTGGTAATTACAAACTCTGAGCAAGTATCAATTGTTTATCTTCGAAGAGCAAAAATGTCAGTATCACATTCTAGTACTTTAATAACTCAGAGATTGTACTGATATCAATGGAGGCAGAAAAAAATAAATTATTGAATTTTTTTATGATAACAAAAAATTTTATTTGTAAAGTATTTTACTTATTTTAATGCAGTAATGTTTTTAAATACGTATGTTTCTTAGGGACTCGGTAAATCTGTAAAAAATGAGTAATATATAAAAACAGTAAGTCAATTCCTATTTAGGTCAACAAAGAATTTTTTTTAATTACTTTTTATGAAATAACTACAAATAATATAAATAATGATTTAACAAATTATACCTGTCATAAAAAAATTAAGGTGGTATCAATTGAAAGCATCATCAATTGAAGCAAATCATCACAGCATACTCAAAACACACTCAGTTGACGTTGAATTTGAAGCAAAGCAAATGTCTGAGTTTTTTACGCCTGTTAAGGTAACGCAATGAAGAGTAGAACATTTTAATTTTCTGTATTTTGTATTATTTTAATTCGAAAGT
This sequence comes from Argiope argentata, assembly GCA_026289955.1. Taxonomy (NCBI): domain Eukaryota; kingdom Metazoa; phylum Arthropoda; class Arachnida; order Araneae; family Araneidae; genus Argiope; species Argiope argentata. The sequence goes on along the minus strand of JAOUZG010040071.1, from coordinate 921,919 downwards.
ACTTCAAAAGGAATTAGATTAGTCGATTATTTAACAATACTTAGTTTTAAATGCATAGGATTGTGCTTTGTTTCGATATTCTGAAAAGTTAGATTTGTAAAGAATGTTTTTAATAAAATCTTTTAAACATTTTTATTCTTATAAGTAACGTTTACCTTCGCAAGTGAGCAAACGTGGAAATTTTTGAAGTAAGTTTGTTTTTAAAAACTGCTACTATTTAATGTAATATAATTAAATATGAAAAAAGGTTATCACTTCATCAATCCAAAATTCTTTTTATTTGTAGAATTCAATAAATCCTACGCAGATGAATTATTATTCAATGGTCCTTTGTGATATAACAGAAACTGTTTAACAGAGTCAGTAAAACACAGCAAAATTTCAAAGCTGAAAAATTCTGTTTTTCTTCTTTATATTTTTTGTTAAATAAGTTTTGTTTCAAGAAGAATTGAAGAAGAATAATCTTTTAAAGCTCTATTATTATAATTTTAATATAAAGTTAAAATTTTAATAAGATGATCAAAAATTAGGGGAAGTATAGCACAATTCATTGTATGCCACAGTATTTCTAAAATATTACGAATCAAATATCTATACAAATTGTTGGAATGGTATTTGTAGAACAAAAGGTACTACCAGGGCTAGATAGACTAGAAATAAAATAGAAAACGATTGTTGTGTGTCCAACAGAGACTTGAACTTGAACACAATTCTTTCAGCATGACACATTCTTTGGTTTTATCCACCATCTACCGAGGGCATATTGCCATCTTATTAAAATAGGCTAAACAAAAATGTATGAAAGGTTTTTTCTATCGTGTCTATGTCGTTATTGGTTATTTCCTTTTTTTTTCTTTGTCTAGTGCAGCGATTTCATTGCCACATTTCTATCGGTATTTATTGTTAGTTTATTTTTTTTAATACTGTATAGTATATTTCAATGAAAAACAATGATGTTACCATTTGAAAATTTGGAAATTATGTCAATGTAACTGATTAACTGTTTTTATTAATAATTATTGAGGTCATACTTCAAAATACCAGAAAAGAAAATTTTATTCTGTTTCTGTGAATAGTAGGATAGTTACGGTCTCATATATCGAGATAGTTTCTGATAATCACTATGTATATGTTTATGAATGTATTGCTTCAAAATAATATTAATAAAGATTTTAATTATCAATGTAACGAATATTGGTTTCATAACAAAATTCTGACAAAAAATAAAAATATAAAATCTGGAAAATAAAAAAAATCTGTTAAGTTATTGGGCATATCAAATAAGACTCAATTATGGCAGAGTTCTTCTTATAGTCTTAGTTTTAAAAAAATGCCCTCTTAATTTTCCTCTGACACTAAAACTCATCATGAGTTTTTCAATTATGCATTAAAAAGTTATGCTTATTCTTTTGCATTTTCACCCTAATATGAAAGCTATTTGTCAATGCATAGAGTCGTTTTTAGTAAATTTAATTAATAATTTATTATTGTTATTTTTTGCATTATACTATATTATATGTTTTATAACATAAATTTGGGTTTGTTTCCTCCACTTAAATATTTCTTTAATTTTAATTCCTGAGAATTCTTGAAAGCTTTTTTACAGCAGATGGATATTGCTATGTTATATTTTGAAATTAAATTTCACTGACTTTTTTTCAGAAACGATTTTGAATTTTTTTTTCTTTTCGTTCAATATTCGAACTTTCCTGGAAATGAGATAAAAATAAAAATATAAAATATAAAATGTTATTTGATATTAAAAAATCTAAAATCTAAAATAAATATCCATAATATAATATTCGAAAATAGTGGAATATATACGTTCCTATGAAATAGCTGGTATATACGAAATATATATTTACCAGCCTTTCAGTGAAACGCAAATTGGATTTATTTGAAAAACTTGGGAAAAAATGACTTTTATTTTCCATAAATTGAATTTAATATTTTTAGACTGAATACTGAATTTGACGTAATATATATGAAAGAAATAATTAACAGTCTATTCTGTTTTTGTGAGGACGTTAATTTTGTTTTTTTTAAACATATATACTACTACTTTAAAAATTTGTTATATCAATTACAAAATATGATAAGCCACTTTATATCTGGAATCTAATACTATAAATTTATTAAAATATTGAATGAAAAAATTTTAATCTGCTAATAAGAAAGAGTATTATTAGTAAATTACAAAATGAATTTTTAGGTAAATAAATATAAAGTAATTCTTTTGATATAGTAGTTTCTATATGGATAAGAATATACTGCTCAATGCCCTTTTGGTATAAAATTTTGTATCAATTTATAAAGCTCTTTGAATACATATAAAAATGAATAAAAGTTAAAAGTTAATATTGATGCAAAAATAATATTAATGACATAAAAGTTTAAAGCTAATATTGATAAAAGAATACTTCTATAAAAACTAATTTATGGATTCATTTATTTTAACTGTATTAATTAAATCCAATACCTTATTAAAGACTACATGAGTAATTTAGCAAATTAATTTACGAAGGTAAATTAATAAATTAAATCTTTGTAAATTAATATTTTGGAACTTTAATTCGAAATTGTTACTAAATTTTCTTTTCTTTTATTTTTCCTTTTAAAAATAATAACTCCTGTAATTATTAAACAAAATTACTATGAGATAAGATTTCGAGAAAAAAATATTCACGTATAAATGGGCTTCAGACTTTATAAAAATAACAAACAATTAATTGCACCTACTTTAAAAGATTTTCAAAGAAATATTAGCATAATAATTTATTAATGCAGTATAATAGACCATCGGTGTGTGGCTTTTGTAAGAATATATTTTATATTTTCATTACGGAAGAATTATCGGCTTGCGAAACTAATGTTTTATTAACTTCGTTAGTTGGAAAATTTACCATTGTTTATATATAAAGTGGTTAGTGTTATTTAGTAGTTTAAGGAGATAATGGAATAATTTAATTTTTATCATAAATTCTCAAGTTGAATTTTTAATATTGAAAGCATAATGTTGCTTTGGTTTGGTGATTTTGAAGTATCAAAATTTATGCTCAAATAATTGGCATATTAAAAATGGGAATGAATGCAAAAAAACAAGGTGAGACATCGAAAGTCACACACACACACACACACACACACAATATACGCAGTGAAATAAATCTAACCACATACACGCACTAGAATAATTTGAAATCGTTTTAAAAATTCATAATTCTGTTTATTTATAGGTTATTTACATATTAAATTTGAATGCGTGTTTGTAAAATAATTCTTAAGAATAGATTCTGTGGAGAAAAACAACGGATATCCCATAGTAATAATATGAAAAAAGAGAGAAGGAAAAAGAATGTCCTTTACTTTTAACATATCTAAAAACTGTTTTCTCTTTTTAGAGCATGGTTCTGGAAATAATATTAAAAAAACACAGGAACTCTCTTAAAGATAATCCCATTACCGTTGTTGCATGTATGTAAAATTCAGACTATTTATAAGTTAAAAAGATTTTAAGTTTTAAATTAAGCGGGTTTGAATACATAGATAAACATGTTCAAAACGAAATTGTCATACATATTTTTGTTTGTGTGTAAAGAAAATGAAGTAATTTAAAATAAAATTTTATATTACTGGTAATTGTTAATTAAAAATGTAAAAACTTTCTACATTATTAATTTATTTGTCTTCATGAAAGAGATCAAAAATATTTCCAAACCCTTCTCTTCTAATGCAGCAAATGCGCCAAAGTTCAGTGATTTCAACTCATTTTATATATTTGTTTCTGAAACTGAACGTTATTTCCTGACATATGAGGTAATTCAAATGCATTTTGGACTTTCTTCGTGGAGAAATTAATTAAGTTAATGAATTCCAAATGGTGGGAAAATCTACAGTTTCTCTTCAACTTTTCGAATCACGTGTGATGCTAATTTCTCTTAAACACCATTGGAAGTTCCAGAGATGTATTTACGCAGTTTATTTATTTTATTTTTTTCGTTCTAAGAAATCGATAGAAGAAAATAAGAAGGGAGAGTGAAATGTAAATACTTCGGAGAAAGGCTACGGTTTATTTGATTTTTTCGTGTGTTGCCCTCTATTCAACCGAATGGAAAGAAGTCTCTAGGGAAAAAAGTATTCAAAAGAGAAGAAAAAAAATTTATCAAATAAAGGTTCGAAGAATGTTACCGTCGAAGGTAACAATGAATTCAGATCGTATTCGAATATTATGGAAACTAGATACGCTGTATTTAAATTACTATGCAAATTAAACAGAAAAAGCATAAAATATAATATGCAACACATATTAGTGTGTTTGAAACATTTATATTTCTACTGATTTAGGTATGTATTTATAATTTTTTAACATTCAATGTAAAACATCAATTCTGAAAACCAGAAAATAAGAAAACAAAGCTTACGGTCAAACCTTATGGTTATCTTATTGTTTCATGAAAATTCGTCTTGGAACAAGTTTCTGTTTTTAAGCACGTTTTTAAAATAGGTATTATTCTTTGGAGTGATAAACAATTAATCAATCACACTTAGAATTTTCCAAAAAACTGGACATATTTTAACATGGATTAATTAAGCAAAAGAATAACTCAAAATATCCTTATAAACTGCGGTTTTCAATTAAAAATTGCATTGGCATTTTTGTTTTTAAACATTGTTTACATTTCTAGAAACATTTTTTTTTCTTTTCAAACATGTGAGCATTCACACATAATTTCTGGCTTAAATTCTAAAACACAAAAAACTAATTTATTGTGATTGCTCAATGTGTTTATAAAATTGAGAAAAAACATGCTACTTATTCATAAATCTAAATATAAATAATATAAATTTAATACAAAAAGAGTAAATAATAAAATTTACAAGGTAAACAAAAAAGTCCTTACCGTTTGCGCGTTTCCATTGAAAAAAGTGAGAATAAATATAAAAATTCGTGTATGACGTGATTGAGAAACCGTCAGTCAAGATTAGGAATATCAACTGTTATAAACGCAGGTCCACTGATCACATTAATCCATCGGGATTCCTACAGTAGCGAAGCAAAAGGGAAATATCAAAGGAGCTCGTTCGGGGTTGTTTTCTTTACGACTTCAAGGTGGTCTTATCAACAACTGTATCAAGTAGCCGAATATATCAAGTGTTTTGGGATAGTGCTGTCAATGAACGTACGGCAAGACGTTGGTTACAAAAACTTAGGTCGGGAGATTTGTCCCTCTGTAATAAATCTCGAAAACGACGAACATGGGCCTACCCATGAGCCAAACGTCACTGGGGACCTGTACTCACAGAAATTGGAACGTGTACAACAGGAATTGAATCAGAAGGTGCCAGCACTGGTTAATCGAAAGTGTGTACTGTTATTGTATGATAACTCGGCGGTGAATGTCATGTGAGTGGCCAAGAATACGATACAATGACTTGGTTGGGAGACTTTGTGACATTCTCCTTACTCACCTGACCTTGCACCACTAGATTACCACCTCTTCCATTACCTGGGCAATAATATCCGTGATAAATCCTTCACCAATGAAGCAGACGTACTTCACGCTCTCAAGGACTTCTTTGTGTCCCACACCACCTAGTTTTACCGCAACGGGATTGAACAATTGGTGGCAAGTTGGCAGAAGGGGTTGAATGTCGATGGTGCTTACTTCGAGGACTAAAAATACGCTACGTTTACATAAATAGGCTTTATTGACCCACAATTATTCTTTTGGGTCATTGAAAATTGCAAGAACTTTTTGTTTATAGGTAATATTTTTTTGTTATATGTAATATTTTTGGAATCTCTTAAGAATAATAAATTTTTGTTTTCAAGGTTAACAATATATATTTATTTTTATGAAAAAAATACATTAAATAAACCATAAAAGAGTCAATAATTCGACAAAAATAAAATCGAATCGTTTGAAATGAATGTTAAAATGAAATTAAACAGAAATATAGATATATCACACTAAGGGAGCGAAATTATAACTAGTTTCGAAATGCCTAAATTATTGAAGAAATTTAAAAAGAAGTTAAAGAATATAAGCATGTTTAAACTATAGACAATTATCGTACAAACACTTTCAGATGACATTTAATATCTGAGTAAATATAAAAGGACTGCATTTTGGGTACTTACGTATTATACCGTCTCCGCCAGCGATAGCCAACGTTTTAATAACCCATTGGCGACGACTTCAAATTTGGCTATAAAGTTGGACGTTATAGTACGTAAGTACCGAATTTTGCTCCAAAGAACTCCTCTGTATTCTAAAAATGTCTTCTCCTTTCATTTCAGAATCTTCACCTGAAAAAGAAAATCTGTAATAATTCTCGCTGCAGTAAGGCTGTGTCCTCTTGCTCGAGTTTTATTTTAATAAAATAATGATACATGTATGCAGTAAAGCATATTAGCTGTAGTTTAAATATAGTTATAATCGTAATCTAATCTGATAGAATAAATAAAGACAAAGGTAAAATCCAATTCAAAATATCAATAAATATTCTGTAAAAATGCTCATTTGGTTATGAGCTGTATGTAAGTATAATCTTAATCGAAGTTGCGTCGTCACATCAATATGTACCATAACTCCAACTTGCAAGCAAAATAATATCACCATCTAAGAATTCATTTATAGTAGCCTTATGGATGAAAATAAAGATGTATTATAAAAAATGTTTGATTTCAATAATATATCGGTTTGGTCTAACTTAATTTCTAAGGTAATTTCACATAAATGTTATCAAGAAATATTATACTTCGTACAAATCATTTTATGTTTTCTTCATTTAGTAAAATTTCCCCTTGGAATTCTGGTTCTATTCTAAGTTTGATATCTACAAAAGCTATTAAGCTTTGTGATAGTAGTTTTTAATTCATCAGAAATCGTGAGTGATAATAATCAATTTATTATGGCACCACATATTTCAGATTCCAGCAGAGAATATATTCCGTTGCTATTGCTATTTCCGTTGTTGTTAAATTGTGAGAATTTTGATTCATTTCAGGTTTTATTTACATGATGGGAAATGAATTTGTAAGTAAAAGATACAAAGTTAAATTTCCTCTGAAGAATTCGAAAACGCATCAAAATCGTCCATTTCAGAGTCGAGTGATGTGAATACAAACTATTAGGAATGAACAGAGTACAGCCAAAATCTAACCTATCTTTGTGGATTTTATTTTCATAATTAAAACATTTTTGTTGTATAATTTTATACCTATAATTATGTGCGATTGTTCTTTTCTCTTTTGATTTTTAAAGTAAATAATAAAAAAATCTGAATTTTAAATTTTTAAAAATGTTTATTTCGTTACGTGATAATTTTTGGGATCTAATATTGTTTAAAAATATTATTAATATTGCATAATTGAAGACCTTTGCTATAATGAAAATCACTGGGATCTAATATTGTTTTACAATATTATGAAAGTAATGGTAGTATTATTGTTATAAGTAATATTTTACAATGCAGGATCTTTGTTATAATGATAATTGTTGGGATCTAATATTGTATAATGCAAGCTCTTTGTTACCATTATAATTGCTGGGATGTAAATAAAAGATCTTTGTTTTAATAACTGTTGGGATATAAGATTTTTTTACAATATTAGTAATATAATTAGTATTATTGTTACCCTTAGACCTTTGTAATAAGGATAATTTCTAGGAACTAATATTAGTTTTCAATATTAGCAAAACTGTATAATGTAAGACCTTTGTTATGATGATAATTCTTAGGAACTATTATTGTTTTATAATATTAGCAATACTGTGTAATGTAAAACCTTTGTTTTAATGATAATTGTTGTGTTCCAATATTGTAATTTTTGATAATTTATAGGAACTAATATTGTTTCACAATATTAGCATTAAAGTATAATGTTAAATATTTTCCTACCGAAATAAATTAATGCATAAAAGACATAAGTATACCCAAAATTATTTGTAATCTCTTAGCAGAACATTAAAAAAAATCTGAGTTTCTGTGCTATCTCTTGATTTCTTTTAAATCAATTTATTAAATTCCGCTTTTACATTTAACTAAAGATTCGAACACGAGAATAGCTTTTTTCCCCTTAACCATCAATATTTAGTATAAGAATGGTCTATTAAGTTAGGTGTACATTTGGATGGATAGAACTTAGTACGGTTCCACATCAAGTTTAGCCTTATTTTTTTTAAAAAAAATTAATTATATGTTTTATCAGCTCGAGTTAAGAATTTAATTAAAGGGGAAACAATTTCACTCGCAAGTAGGAGTTTTTTTCTAGTAAATTGAATAAGTTATAAAAGACAGATTCAAAAATGATTCATATATAGGTAAAAATTTATTATATGTCTGGAACTATGAACTGTTATTTTTGTTTCGATTTATGAGAAATAAAACGTCAAGATTGAGGAAAAGCAAGAAAAACTTTCTAAAGCAAAAGTTGCTAATTAAAATTTTTGCTTGATGATTATTTGGTATATTCTATTTACAATAACAGAAGCTTAAAAGTTATTTTAATTTTAATTCATGAATGAACACAATCTGATTTTCTTAACAGATGACTCAAGAAGTGATTATCAGAATGATAATGTTTAGAAAGATTCTATAAAATAACAAACTCTCTGGAATGGGCAACCATTTCTTTCTACATGTAGTTGACATACAGACACTATCATTAAGTTCACCCCGAACAGAACACAGAAGAAAGTAAAGTTACCAGAACATGTAACTAATTCTACTTTCGTGCTTAATTTTTTCTTTACATAGTGTAAAAAAAAGTTTAAAAGAGGGCGATAACCAGACGATTAAAAATTCTCATTTAAAACACATTTTTTCTTTTAGATTTTTATTATTTGAAATGAATATATATAATTCATTTCTTTGGAACCTTCTTAAATGCTAATGCATTGTCCTAAGCGTCATTAAGAGGCGAATTTGGATGTAAAGAATTTTAAAATGACGGTTGTTTAAAAAAAACTTAAAATAATTCTTTTATGCACATTGAATTAAATTGAGCGAATTTATTCCTTTTTTCGGATCAATTCAGATTGAAAGTCATATCTGACGGAACTCATTAAGCTATGAATTATTTATCACAAAACCCTTTTTAATAATGTATTAGC
>JAOUZG010040071.1:847532-902426 GCA_026289955.1 Argiope argentata | reverse complement strand
TGAAATACTTTTGAAGTAAAATAAAACAGAATAAAGGAAATTAAAAATTTCTAATCTTCCTTGCGTTACCCAACTGATGTAGAAAATTCTCGCATTTTCGTCACCTTAAATGCTGGTGAAGTTTAACACATGCTCATTGTGTTCGAAACTGTATTTAAACAGATATGAACTTGATTATGATTAATTGGTTTAATATACTGTTTTACTTCGGATACACGCTGTAAAAAACTAGTCGCGTTGCTTTTGTAATTAAACAGTATTTCTGTTAGTTATGTATTTTTTGTGTATGTTTATAGTTTTAATCAATAGCTCAATTGATTTCAATACTGAATATTAAAATCGTAAAATCCCAATCATACTGACAAACAATGGTAATTATTTTGTGTATTATAAAATTTTATTTCTTAGTAAAAGTACAGCGTTAAAATATAATTTTAGAAATTTCGAATGAATAAAACTTTTACATTTGATGAGAAAAATATGAAGTAAAAAATTTAAGTAATATAACTCCATATTTCAACATAAAATATGTTTGTACGAAAGAAATGTTTTAAGCTCGAAACTGCTCATTGTTGAAGTCCACGAAGAAAAATACATCATCATCTGGAAGTTGACCAGATTGATGAAGCAGAAATCCAAATAATCTCCTTGGCTTCCCAAAGTTAGCCACTAGAGAGCACCATCATATGTGATGTCATTAATCATTTTCTAACTTAAAATGCTTAGGAAAAATACAGTCTAAAAAAGTATACAAAAAAAGTTTGCTGTTTTTCTTCAGAAAAGTCAGTTTCCTTTTTCTTTCCCAGTACATTTTATTCATAAGGCTTTTTTTTAAATGAAAAGTGGAACAATGAGGATTTTTATTTTTTAAAGTATTATTTTTAAAATTTGGAAATCAATTTATTTGATTTGGAATCATTGAAAAGTTTCTACAACTAATTTATAGAAAAAAGTGCATTCGATCTTTGTGTTTACAGAAATATTTTTTGAAAGTAGAGGAAATGAACTTCTTCAAACAAAACAAAAGAAAAAATGAAGCTTTCTTAAAAGATCATATTGTTTTTCAACAATCATATAAAGTGCATTTGAATTACAATTTCATGTTTTCTACAAAATAATTGGAAAATTTTTAAATATGAAAATGAATAGTTTTCTGCATTTGGAACCCAAAATCAATTATTTTTTTATATAAAAAGTAAATTATTTTACTGCATTTTTGCAATGATTTCGGTGATTTGCATGTGATAAATTGACTCCGTATTTACTATTATATACTAGAATATTATTATTATTTACTATTATATACTAGAATATTATTATTATTAAAAAATTTTATATATTAGAATATTATTATTATTTACTATTATATACTAGAATATTATTATTATTTAATATTATATATTAGAATATTATTATTATTTACTAAAATAAACCTATTGTATTTTAACAATTGTGTAGAGTACTTCTAAATCACAATGTCTTGTATTCTACAAAATCGCAAAAAATATTTTTTTTAAATAAAAATAAGGAATATTTTTCTGAATTTTGAAACCCAAATAAATAGTTTTTATTTATATAAAACGAGTTATTTTACTGCTTTTTAGCAATAATTTCTACGATTTGCATGTTATAAAATTTTCTAAAAATTATTATTGTATCCTAGATAATTTAATACTTACTTTCCCTGCCATTCTCAGCATCAAAAATTGACCATCAACTCATCAATTCAAATCAATTTTAATCATTTTATTTTTTATTATTTCATGCTTATATTAGGTTTTTTTTAAAATCATAGTGGACATATTTTATATGGAATTTATATGAATGAATTTATATATTAACATGATGTTATACATTTCTATATATGTAAATTTTAATAGCTTATTAATAAAAGATATTTTAAATGTTATTTTTTAAATATTTCTAAAAATTCTTTTGAAATTTAAAGATCTATTATGTATGTAGAAATACAATAAAATATCGAAAAATGATTTCTTTTGTATTGAGACTTCCTATAAATAGATATATTAGATGCAAAAATTGGAATTTTATTACCATTAAAATAATTTTTCGTTTGTGAATGAAAAGTTAAAAGAAGCTTAGTGTTCTAATGTAATGACACCGCATGGTATGTCCAACTTTTCATCGATGCGTTTCACTATTCATCTATTTAACATATTCATAATGTCTATTTTATGTTGGAATGGACTTCTGTAGACACGCATATTGTTCATAAAGCAATTCTATATCTGTAGATCATTTCGTAGTCTACCTCAACCGAATAAACTTTCAAATCCGAAACTGTAAAGGAATGGTGTGCCGGGGATGATGCATCGTTGCAGAGAGCTTTATCATTCCGAGTGGACATCCCACCAGTGATGAAGCTGTGCATCGATGAGAGACCCGTCATCGATTCTCCTCTCCTCAGCATCGATAGCGGCGAAGCGGCTGCGGTTGAAGCTTTGACATGGGAGGGCCCGAAGTTATTGTCAGGCCTTCTCAAAGCGTTTTGATTTATGAACTGGATGGCGTGATTTATATGGAATAGATCGTTTCCTGTCAAGGATCTCCAGGGGTGCTGCTACTAAATGGAATATCGTCTCGATGGATCGGCTACTAAAAGGCTCGCGTGAGGTCACGCACGCACGGTCCAGGAAGGGTTGAGGAGACGGACGCACTCCTCCGATCGCTCATTCGGCCGAAAATGTCGAACGGAGAACAGCTCTAGTAGAAATGATTCATGCTGCAAATGATAGGGGGAAATTCAATTTATTTCCTTGAGTTTATTCGTAGACTATAAAATTATTGGAAGACCCCTTTTTTTCTGAATTTAAAGACGTTAAATTTTGTTCTCCCTTATCTCGGCTCAGAAATGTATATTTTTGAAGAAGACAGCGGACAAATGAAGTTCTCAAAAATTAATAATGAATTTAAAGTTACATATTCCAAAAAGAAAGAAAAGCGTTATTTTTTTCTCTGGGAAACTTAGAATTATATAAAACGTACTAAGAAATACGGATTCTTGAAAATAAAATACATATCATAATATCTATCATATCATTAATTAGAGACTTTCGAAATTCTCTCAGAATTTCAAAGTAAAATTTAATTAAAGTATTAAAATCATAATATTACAGATTGCATGAGACTCTAAATTAATAGATAAGTTGTTAATAAATTTATTCCACCAGAAAATAGATTAATTCAACATTTGAAAAACAAATTAAATGTTCCCTAAAAATAAAATATCAACTTCGAAACAAATTATTAATATCAACTTCGAAAGGAAACACAATTTACAACAAATAAATTAATCTTTCAGGCAAAATTATTTAAAATAAAGCAAAAACGATACTCAAAATTAATTAATGAGTTAAAATATTTACTTAAAATTATTTAAAATAAAGCAAAAATGTTACTCAAAACTATTTAAAATGAGTTAAAATATTTACTTAAAATTATTTAAAATAAGTAAAAAAAGTTTACTCTAAATCATTTAAAATAAATCAAAAATATTTAATCATAATTATTTAAAATAAGTCAACAATAGAGCATAAAATAATTCGTATCTGATCTATTTTATTTGCTAAAAATTAATCCATAGCTCTGTATTGTAAAATTGAACCAAAATTTGAATTTTTTAAAACAATTTATGAAATACAATAAAAACATCACTTCAAATAATGCTCTTATTAATTAATGAGCCTCTCTGTAGGAAATAAAGATTTTGATTTAAAAAAAACAAATGCATATGAAATAGAATCAAGATAATAATAATATATAGCAAACAAAGTTGAGGTAAAATAATTGCAGAACTAAAAAAATATAATAATTTTAAAAATACTAAACTGAAATCTTTTTAGATAAATTATATTATTATTATAGTAAAGTATTATGATTATATAATTGGAGCTAAAAATGTCCACAAGAATATATCTATCTTGATTCTGAATATATTTGATAAATGAATAAATTATTTTGATCCTTAAAAATATTCACTGTAATAAATACTTTTAACTGCTTTATTGCTTCATTGTTTGACAATCATCAGCTTTGAGTAGCAATTAAATTTTTTTCTCTCTCTGTAATATATTATATAATTATATTTCTTTGTATTAATAAAATCCAGAGTAATATTTTAATATAAGATATTTCTATCAAAAACTAAACCAAGAAAGTATTGTACCTGCTTATTTAATTTAACACTAAAATATAGCACATGCAGTATCACGACAAAAGTACGATTGAAACTAGAATTCTGGGAAACGCTCTACGACTCCACCTATGCAAATAAAGTTAAAAAAACGGAACTTATATCCTTTCCGGTTCCGTTTGATGAAAAGTTTATACTTTCATCCCTTCTCTCGGTTCTTTCCTTTGTGGGTCGTCTCAGTCGAGAGCTAAAAATACGATGTTAAACAAATATCAAAGAGTTTCCGAGTCGGAGGATAAAAACTAAATACTTTTCTAGGTAAACACATGCAAGAGAAGCGGGCATAAGAGAAGAGAGGTAACTTCAAATAAATGTATCGTTCTGTTTTGCATTACGTATCGTCTAACAAGGCCCTAGACAAGGTTGATAGTTCTCTATGTTCTCTCGTTGTGACAAAAATTATTGTTCAGATTTCCAGACTTTTGTCTCTTATAGATTGGAAATGTTTACATAAATTCACATTGCTTTGTGTTTTTCATTATTCCCTTAACGATTCCTTCTTTTACTTGATAAATATGGAAATATCTTTATTCTTTCAAAATTAATTTATTATTTTCCTCTTTTACATATTTCTTACAACAAATAGGAATATCCAAGAAGAATTTCTTAAAAAATAAAACGGATATTACTAAGATATTTATTGTAAATGTATGTGTGTAGTATTGGTAACGCCCCCGATATGACTTCATAGTTAAAGTTTAAAACAAAAATTGAAGAATTCTATGTGTGAAACTTTCTACAATCAAATACAAGAATACAAATGTTCCTCTTTTATAAATATGAAAAATCTCTTTATCCTTTGAAAATTAATTTATTATTTTCCTTTTGTAAGAATTTCTGACAACAAATTAAAAAATTGAAGAAGAATTTCGTAAAAAACAAAATGAATGTTAATAAGATATTTACTGTTGACGGATGTGTGTAGTATTTGTAAAACTGCCGACATTTCTTTATGGTTAAAGTTTAGAATAGAAATCGGAGAGTTCCATGTGTGAAACTTTCTACAATCAAATACACGAATACAATCAGTATCATACCATTCTTCCGTATACGTGGTTCTAGAGCCTATTTACCGGCATCGTCGCATAAAGTCAGAAGACTTTATAATGATCTGGGCGTCCTGGGTTCGAGCCCTGGTTCGGACATGGTTATTTTTCAGTGTTCTACCTGTACGGTGTGTGAATCCCCCCGTAAAAAGGGACTGTGCAAGCGAAGGTGATGAGAGAGTGGCAAAAGTCGTACTCTTGGCCCTAGTTGGCGCGTCTACAAAACGTGAGACACTGATTCGGCTTACATTTCTGACTACCTCAGCGAACTTGTACATGACAAGTGCCACAGGAAACAACAACAACAGAGACTGTTTAATCAAAAATCTAGTTGCAAAAGCCCTCCCGCTTGTTTGACTTGAATGTATAAAACAGTGTATCAGTAATGTATGTTGTAAAATGGATAAAAGATTTCAGAATTTCAGAAAAATAATGGGATTAAACGATTTGATAAAATATTTAAGTGGATTTCCTTTCCAGTACAACAATAAAGCACATTATTGCGAATTTTAAAAAAATATTTTATTATTTTGGCTGTTTTAAAACTTAAGTGGGTGCAGAATATTTTGGGCAATATATCCCTCCAAGCTTCAAGCCCGCAAATAGACGGAATCTCTTCTCCCTTCAAAGCGTTAGGCCCGTGAATAGACGGAAATTTAAATCCCCTTAAAACTGTCACTGCCCGTACTTTGACGGGCCCAGTTTTTCGCTTCCCCCAAACTCAAGCTGCGAGATAATGAGAAAGAAATGTGAGATAAGGAGAAGTCAATCGTTATCAGTGAACTGGATGAATGTTGTCTTCCTGGTCATGTTCTTTAAGCATTTTAAAATTTTGTTTACGTTTTCAGACGTTTATTTTGAGATTTTGAGAATAAATGCGAATCCCCATTGAGTTTTAAATAAGGGTAGTAAAATCTAATGAATGAAAATTAACCTACTTTTAATATGAAAAAAAACATATATACGTATTATTATTAATAAATTGATCCATAAGATTTTAAAACTTTCTAGCGTGAAACAATAGTTAATCTAAAAAATAAATATAAAATAAAAATCTGACAATTTTTTCTTTTATAGTAAAGTATAGTAAGTTTAATTGTAAAGTTTGAGTTCACCAGATATGATTTTAATTTATTTATCAAGTTTGTTAGTTTTTATCTCCTAAAATACCAAATGAAGAAATTAAAATTCTCGTTTAGTTTACCAAAGCTTTAAAGATGTAACTAATTATTGTTAATTAAGGCTAAGATTTTTAAATATTCTGAATTTGAATATAAAAATTCAAAAACATAATTTAAAAAATCTGTATGTTTTTTTTTTCTTTTTCCCAAACAAATAAACGCAAGCGAGGTATTTTATCTATATTTGTTGGTGTATATAAAACTAATACATCTTTTTTCTACCATTCGGATTTAATTTTTTTACTTATTTTCATAACTTTAAATTTTTATTGTAGCTAATATATATTGTCTTTTTTGAGTTTGTTGAAAAATAAAATTGTATTTTACTAATAACATTATATATTTTATCACAATAGCTTTAAGAGTAAACTTTTGATAAGTACTAATTAAAGGATTTGGTTAGCTTTCTTCACTACAGATTTTTTGGAATTCTATTAATTCCATAATGAATATAGACTTTAGGAATTGTTTTTGTTGCGTTATTGAAAATCTAAGTACTGGCCTTTGAACATTTGTTTAAATACTGTAGGAAATTTGAACAATAATGCTCTTAATATAGAAAGAATATGAACGCGTAATCAAAAACTTCTCACAAGCCAAAACTATTTTTACAAACACATTTGAGAATATTTTCAAAATATATGTTTAGTTATATGCGCATCTTCATTGGCATGCTACTTTTATCAGCAGTTTATAGTAAAACTTCTAATTGTGCTGTTACAACAGGTTTTTAATGTGGGGATTTTTACTTGAAACTAAAATATGTTTGATTCCGCTTGACATTATTAATTACTTAAATAAAAAAAAATTAATCGCTTCAAAAATCAATCATGTACCTAGACACTTTTTTTCAACGTTCTGTAAATATTTGCTCCAAATTTAAGACTGAAAATGTTGTTACAAAAATTCTTTAGATTATTGGAATATAGAATCTTAAAACTTCATAAAAATTTAAAGGAAGTTTTACAGTATAAACATTCTCTTTATTTTTCAGTAACATGTGTAGCAAATAAAATCATGTTTATTCTCATATAAGCATTGTAATTTTTAATATAGTAGAATTATATGAGTGTTATTTTTAGAACTGTGCCATGAAATTAATCTTTTTCTTACTTTTATGAAATTGTAAAGAAGAATAGATTCATTTAATTTGATGACAAAACAGGAAGTAAATTTACTTCATAGAAAAACTACGAAAAATTGTTCACCCTATGAACCTTTGTGACCTCCTCTCTTTGAAAAAATGATATAATTAATGTAGATGACTGATACGAAATACAGAAATTTTGAAATACAATAAATGTTTTTCTAGTGATTGCGATAAATATAGCATTATAAAAATATGATAAAATGATAAAATATAAATAGATGCAAAACGCAGAATATATAACAAAAATATTAATGCATTTAATGATCATAAAAGGTTCTGATTTTTTTTAATAGGAGAAAGACTTATAAAATCAAAATCAAACTCATCTTGTTTATTCTTGAAATAACGAAATGAGCAGCTACAAAAAAATGTAATTGCAATATGTCAAATAAAAATTTGCAAGCATAAATCCTGAAAAACTTATGTACAAACATTTTAATTTTTTTCTTTAAAATGTAAAATGGGATTGAGTAGAATAATAACAATAAAAGCACAGTATAATAAAAAATAGGAATATAATCAATAATGTGATTTAGAAGTGTAAATCTCAATAATCAAACACAGTATGATATCTTTCAAAACATGGTGTGATACATAGTGCAACCTTGCATTGTTTGCACTGAAACCTAGTTTCTTTCCTAACACGACGGCCTTTATCATCAAATATTTTGCTACACACAATACACACTCTTGACAAGCTTTTCTTTTTACCTGTCGCTTCAATGTGTGAAGGAAAGTGGCGTCCAGTGAGGCGGTCAGATACAAGAAGTTGCAAATTTTTCTTATCTCCATACGTTTGAAATAAGCTTTCTATTAGATTTAATCTAAAATCTAGATGTGTCATTTTACCTCCACATTTTTTAAAGAGAACATATGAATTCCATACGCGCTGGTTTAATAACTGCCTGAAAATCTTCTTGTAATATTTCTTTTGTTGATTCCGAGCTGTTGGATAATATGACAAACATTGATCAGCCATATCCACTCCTCCCATCGTTCGATTATAATCTAAAATAGCCTTAGGCATTTTAGAAATAATTTCTTCAATGTCGCCATTACTTTTCTTCATCATTTTGCACTGCTCAACAAAATTAATTGTGTGAATTGTGCTAAGCATATGAATTGGCTTCTTATCCATATATTTTAAAATGCACATTTTTCCTTTCTGAAAGCCAACGATCTCTCCCTTTTTAATATTTCTGTCCTTTATTTCTTGTGGGATACCACGTCTATATGATCTTAAAGTACCATAAATGTCTGTTTTATTAGCTATCAAGATCTCTGCGAGTTCAGGAGAAGTATAGAAATTGTCTAAAGAAACACAGTAACCTTTACTCAGAAGATTTTCCATCAGAGTCATAACTATGTTAGTGGTTGCAGAATATTTATAGGCGTTTTTCCATAGAGGCATGTCTTTTCCTGTGTATATCAAGCTATTCCAGATGTATCCTGTACTTGATTCACATAATTGGTAAAATTTTATCCCAAATTTGGACTTTTTCTTCGGCAGATATTGCTTAAAGGCCAATCGGCCCTTATATAATAGCATTGATTCATCGACAGACACTTCACACTCGGGAATATATGAAGATTTAAATTTTCTGTTTAATGCTTCATATATCTTTTGAAGTCCAGGTTGAGGATGATTGTTTGTATCTATTGTTGCATTATTTGTGAAGTGCAAGAACTTCATCAGCAAAGCAAACCTTTTTTCGGACATTATTTGACCGAAAACTGGTGTATAAAGGAACGGATTTTGAGACCAATATAACTTTTGAATCGGCTTTTGAAGGATTCCTTGGAGGATCAATAAAGCAAGGAACACTCTTATTTCGCTGGCATCCGTATCTTTCCATCCGTGTAATCTTGAACTGGGTGTTAATTCATTTGTTTCAATGAAACTCTCTGCAAAACGATTTCTTTCACTCGCTATATAACTGATGATATCATCATCAAAAAAAATTCCAAAAAGTTCCAAAGGTGAAGAACTGTGAATCTGAACTTTTATTCCAGGATTCCCAGTAAATGGAAATCTTGGGGGAGAAGGTCCAAGGTTGTCTTCTTCCAGACGACACCAGTCTCTTGCATCATCTAATGATACATCTTCATCACTCTCAGAAGAAATATCCAAATACGATGAATCAGAATCGGAATATTCTTCAGAATCCATTTATAAGTTAGTAGATAAAACAAAAGCTATGAAATATTTTAAGAAATACTGAAATTTGTCAAGTAACAGCAAATTAAATTAGACCCTCTTTAAAATGCGTCATTAAATATAATGTAGGCTGAAATATAACTTTTATACTCTATCGACCTAGTTTCCTACCTAACTGACTAGGTACTCCACACAGGTTGCTCGATAGGATTTGAAAGGAAAAAAAATTCAAATATATGAGCAAGCTTGTAGCTTCACTATCTCAACTATCTGCAGAATAAATAGGCTGTGAACTTATCTGGTCTTACTTATATAGAGCCCCTATATCGATATTCCATTCTTCCGCTAATGTTTTTATTGCCATCCAATACGCTTTCTTGTACATCAATCATCTGGCATGCAAATGGGAAAGCTATCACATGCTTTGAAATCGTGTGTCGAAGTCAAGCACTTAAAATTTTCTCATGGGTTCTTCATATTTGTTCCCACGATTAGAAACCTTAAAAATATTTATTATTTCGCTTAAGGTTAAAAAAATGGAAAGGAAAAGGAAATGGAGTCGTTTAGATTCCGAAAGGTTTGAGAACTAATTAGATTTAAATTGGCTTATCAAGAAAAATTATAAGAGCATCAGATTGATTGCTCCCTAACGTTTTACCATAAAGTGCATCGTAAATGATAAAAACCACAGAAGTTATTTCCACCGCAGATGTTAAAACCACAGATGTTTCATATGATCTTCAACAAGTCTTGAAGAAGAGAACCGGAAAGAATAATTCACTATTTTTTTGGAAATGGAAACCTTATCGTATTCAATGCCCAGAATAGTAAATGTAAAGATGATTTATAAAAAAAACTTTAATTTAAAAATCATTAATAGTTTTTCCCAAAGCCTCGCACTGAGTAAGCATTTCCTAAGCATTGTTTCATTGTAAAAAGTTATCAGAAATGTTAAAACAAAACGATATTTATACATTATCCCTCTTGAAAATATTCAAAATAAAAACAATTCAGCAACAATTAAAATACTCAAAAATACGCGAACATCATGACAAAAATTATTCCAATATGCTAAAAAAGTGTAACACTAAAACAAGTTATTTTTGATCACTGGAATAAGAAAAATTTGGAAATACCCACATTTCAAGTAATTTGAAATTCTTTACGAGTCAAAATATTAATCTTTAGCTTCACGTTTTCATTTTTTTTAAATACAGCTTGTGTGCTAAGAATATCAGAAATAGACACCTCACATCTATTATTATAATACTAGTGCATATATTCACTGATAGTGAAGATGAGTATTAATATTGGCGATCTCCAGATCAAATTGTTTGACCTGGGGCGAACACATTTTATACGTTTATAATTTGGAACTGGGAATGTACACCTCTGGATGAAATAATCAAAAATTACATAGAATTTTAACATTTATCCACTATAAAAGGTGAAATTGCTACAACACAATGCATACAATGCTCAATTTTATTTATACATTTGAATGCATCAGCAAAAAAATCATTCTTTGAGATAAAATTATCTTGAACTTTTTGTGTCTTATTCGCTTCAGCTATATGGTTTATTTGAATTTTAGTAAATAAAATTATACGGCAAAAAAATTCGTAACATTGAATAAGAAAATTTTGAGCTCGTAATTAAAGTACCAAACTTTTTTCTATAGTGATATTTTCGAATGAATTGTAAAAATTTAATATTTTTTATTTATCTAGAAAAAGAGTTTTTTTAAAATCATGGTGGATTAAAATATTTTTTTAAGACTGGCGTAGGAAAAGTAATTTACTTATTAGATTAAATTTAATCTGATTTATTAATTACTTTTTTCAATTAATAATTAATAAAAAAATCAAGACACATCCTTTTATTTTAGGTAAGCAAATGAAACCTCTAAGTTTTTGTCTGACTGAAACATTCTTAAGAATTTGTGCTAGTTTGTATAACTTTATTCAAAGATTATTGAATTTGGTGATGAGCGTGATACTCATGCCCTTAGAAAGGTTAGATTAAAATTTTAAAGAAATGATTTCCATTGTCCAGCGTGATAGTTGCTGTTTTTAGTGATTCTATTTTAAATTGTCTGGTCTGAAGATATAATCAATAATACGAACAGACAAATATGGTAGATAATCTGACATATAATATATAATCTCAAATATTTAAAAAATTAAAAAGAAATATCCAGTAGTACATATAAAGCTTTGTTGCTAAATGGTTCTGTTATCTATATTTAGAAATTTATTAAGCCTTATGGCATTCAAGAAAAAAGGTTTTGCATTAATTGTAGTTTATTCACTCCCGTTTTAAATTAAGGATTTTCTAATAAACAAATTTTATTCTACAGAATGGAGCATGGAGTCTGAAACAGTATGAGTTATATGACTATCGAAATTTAAAATGTCAAGATGTTTTGCTGAAGAAACCATTTAATTTAAAATTTTGTATTGACCAGCAACCTCGGAAAATATTTTGGGCTCCAATCTCAGCTAGGAAGAAATATGCATAAAAAATCAATGCAGTTGCATTTGAAAAGCTTTAAAATTCAGAATTTAATAATATTTAATAATTCTCTGACTCTAGGGAATGTCGTTACCCGATTGCAAGATTGTGAGAGCTTTGACTCTAATTCGAATTATTTAAGCTGATTTTTTTTTATTGTAATTCATTTTAAAATAGTTCTTGTTCTGTAGGATATTTCTTTAGAAATATCCAAAAAATTCAAGGGCCAAATGGTTAATTATAAGCTTAAATAAACTGGATAATTAATTTCATTTTTCTAGGCCAAATTTGTTTGTATCATGAATAATACAAAGAAATATTTTGGCAATTACTTTTAATTGTTGTCATAAGGCACATCATTTCCACAGTCCAGTTATTTCAGCATTACTGAGTTATTGTAAAACATATTTAATTTCAAAATTTTAATCATGCTGATAAATACCAAAGTATCTCGGAAATTGAAATATTGTACAATTGTTTTTCTGAATACTGATTAATCCAATTAAAACCTTGGCATTACTTATGGCAATTAATATTTTAAAAGTGC
The DNA here is from genome assembly GCA_026289955.1 of Argiope argentata. Taxonomy (NCBI): domain Eukaryota; kingdom Metazoa; phylum Arthropoda; class Arachnida; order Araneae; family Araneidae; genus Argiope; species Argiope argentata. Next base: position 889,617 of record JAOUZG010040071.1, on the reverse strand, counting down.
ATTTTAGAATATTGAAAAACCTTGGAAATACGTTGAGAGGAATTTTTTTTTCAAGAATTAAATCACTTCTATGTAATTTCGAAAAATAATTTCACATTACAATGGGATTAAAAATTTTGAGAAACGTATAACATTATATATATATATATAAAGACGAACACTTTCAATTCCTAAAAATCATATTCCTATCATATTAAACATAAAATAATTTATTTCTAAAGTAAATTTTATGTAGTGTTTCATGAAAAAATAAAAAATCCGCTAAAACACAATAATATTTTCTAAGTTTCCAATCAATGTCATTTCGATCGACCAAAAGAAACATGCTCTTCGAAATGAAAAGACTGCGATAAGATAACAGCTGTCACTCACAGCATGATATCCGCTAATCAGCCTACCCCCTGCGGTGCTGAACTACACGCAAAAGGGGAAAGCAATCCGTTTGTCCAAACCCTGACACTTTTAAGAACAGACCTGTTATTCAGACGCGCCGCTTTCGGTACGTAGAGCAATCTGAACATCGCCGTCTGGAGAGTTAATATCAAATTTATCTCCTCTTTATTTATCTTCATAAGATTGCAGTAATAAATGATATGTTCACTAAAATATTGCTTAATAACAGTAATAGGACTGATAGAGAATTATGTACAAACTATTACAGGAAATGTGAATTTGAATTTCCATATCGTAATAACGTTTTATGTGTTTTATCTTCCTCTGCAAGACTGAATCACTGTTGTATTCTGCGTGTAATACAGTTTATTAATGGTATTTACAGGAATAATTTGGGCGTAAAAATATAAACCATACAACTATATATAATTTTGGATTTTTAATTCTATATTAATTTTCAAAAGTCATTCTGAGCAATGATAATGTGTACATAAAAAGTAAATTCAATATCATCACATCCAAATAAGTAACTAAAAGAATTAAAATTTTATTATAAAATAAAATTTAAAATATTTTTGAAAAACTATTAAAAAATTCATTAAATTATAAAAAAGCTTATTCCTTAAAATATTTAAGAGGTGTTGAATTGGGGGGGTTCTATTATTTTCTCCGAATTTATTGAAATGTTATATTTGTCTTCTGATTAGTGCTTTATTATAATTTTTATTCATTTTTATTAAAGTATTTCTTCACAAAAATCTCCAACCTAAGATGTAAGTACGAAAATATTTTGGAGACACTGCACTCAAAATCTTGAACGATTTTTGTATCACACATTTTTATCTGACGCAGTAACGGATAACAAAAAATAATTTAAAATATACAGTAAAAAATGACCTTCAATTTAATTTAAACAGAATAATAAACCTCAGACACAGGACTGTAAAGTAATCAGGCTGGAAAAATTAATGTTATTATCCGGTGTTAAACTTTTTTTATCTTGTTAAAGAGGTGTCTACATGAACATTTTTAACAATTGTTTTTATTCTTAATATTAAGTTTTATATAAATATTTGTAAAGTACTATAGATATTTTTATCTCATTTACAATCCATATATTTAGAAATTATTGTTATTTATTATTAATTCAGGGAAATTAGACAAATAAGAAGTCTTAAACAAATACATTGTTTACCAAATCTAAACCAATAAATATCCATAAGTCTATTTTATAATACAGTGGCAATTATACCCCTTTATTATTTCTTATCTAATGATAAATATTACATTATTTATTTTCATCTTAATCACATTTTTTTTTGAGAATATTTAACATCAGTGATGTATTGCAAGCTATGAAGCCATTAATTAAATGAGTAAATAGTAAAAACAGATATTTTTAAATATGTTATTTTCGTATTATTAGACTCATATAATTATAAAAATTGTGAAGCTTATTAATGATTTTATTTATTATTCCCCTAAAAGAGAAACAAAAAAGCAGATTGAAAACAGTCGATTTTAGTGTATTTTAAAGCGCATGAAGCTTTTTCCTTTTTATCCCCTAAGGATTATTTAAGAAGTATATATTACAATAGACCAGCTTCTAACTACGAGAATTTAAAGTTAAAGTATGCAATAGAGCTGTAAATAGATATCACTGGAGTTAATTAAAGATTTTTTTTCCTTTACAAAAGTTTTGCTTATGATCTATTCAGTGCATCAGTTTACATTAAATTTTAACACTTGTCTGAGTAAAGTCTAGACTATTTTTTAACTATATGTAAATCACTTTGTCTGAGAAAAATCAATGCAAAAGCCGCCTGTAAAAGGGATTACTGTTTTCTTAAAAAAATATTGATCACAATGCAAAAAGCCAGTGGAAGTAGGGAGATAAGATTTTTTTCCAAGAGAAAATGCAAGAAAATAAATCTACGAATGTGCAATTAAATGAAAGTTTAGAAAAGCACAAGTGCTATTTGAAATGAGGAAAAAAATAACAATTTGATTTTTATAAATACTATATTCATTTTGAATTTGTTTTATATACTCATTAATATTTTTTTTTACTTTTTATTTTCGAAGCATGTATCATTCTAAAAAAATAAAATGTATATAATATTTTAAATATGTATTCACAAAAGAGTTCTTCAGCATTGTGTGAAACGTATCACTTTAGACTTCTCACATCTCTGAAATAGTTATGTTTCGCTATAAAATTACGTAAAATGAAATTTAAGCACTTTCTGATTTAATTTTTTTAAAGTTATTTAAACTCTTAGAGACAAAGACATTAAAACTGAATATTTTAATCTTATTATTTAGGAGCACAAAATTTAACAAGAAACTACAAAGTCTATTTGAAAATGAAATTTAAAGGCATGAAATATATATATAAAAGAAAGGTATGTTAATATATGTATTGCTGGAGAAATTATTAGAAATATATCAATTACGTGATTTAGTAAGATATTAAATTTAAAGTAATTCATTGTAATTTCATTTAAATTAGTAAGAATTAATTCAATTATAATCAAATCAAAGATTTAGTTATCATACCATCATTGAAGGATTATGGATTCACTCTAATATAATTTAATATATTTATATTTATTTATGGTCAGTTCTGATACTTTCATCGTGATGTGATAAAGCATTCTCTTTATATATATATATATATATGTGTGTGTGTGTGTGTGTGTGTGTGTGTGCGTGTGCGTGTGCGTGTGCGTGTGTGTGTGTGTTACGATAAAAGTGATAAACTGGTGATTATATCTAAATACGGTTAATAATTATATGTAATCACCGTAATATATATGATAACAACATATTTTTTATAATTAACTGCAATGCTTTATTAATATATTTATATTAATAATGAATTTTGCATTTATTTGACCAGTTTTTAATTCTCATATAAACTCAAATTTTCTACAGACAACTTGCTGAATTTCCGAAAATATCAATTTCTTCACAACTGTTGAATATTGCGACATTGTAAAGTTTTCCTTTCGGCAATAAAAAGTTATTTATTTGTAAAGCATTTTCCTATTACTTCTGACTATGTACACATTTAGTAAATAATTCTAAAATATTTAAGGTGCCATCTTTACAAAAATATTTTAAATTTCAAAAATATTTCATATTATTAATTGTCCTTGAAAATTTGACAAGTCTCTAAATAATTGGTAAATTTAATTTCTGGTATTAACTGATCAAGTGATCTTATCTACAGGTTAAACAGTGTGAATTTTCTATTCCAGCTTCATAGTCTACGTCTATGTTTCATTGACATGGCCGAATTTTCTCCTTGAATTCCTGCTTTTTGTAGACTTGTTGGTATAGAAATAATATCATGAAAAGAAAAGAAAACGTGATGGTTTTCAATTGCACAATCTAGGGGGGGGGGGATAATGTTCAACTTTTTAAAATGTGTCAGATATATTAGCATTATTTACATTGTTCACCAATGAAAAGGCACTCTTCTATCATGTAACGCTCCCTTTTTACTATCTTCAAGTTATCATCTGTCAAATACATTTTAATATGTTTGTCAACGCTTCAAAACATGGTTAATTTTGGGACACTTCTATAAAGAACTCATTGTGTTTATTGAAATGTTTCATGCAAAATATGATTGATGATTTATGATGGAAGTTTATGATATATATAACTAAGCTATGTTGTATAGTAAATACATGACTTTAGAAAGCTTGATACCTTTTTAAAAAGAAATATTGCAATTAAATTTGGTCTTCCTGAAACTATCTGATGCAAACGCTTTTTAAAACAATTTTTATTCTTAAATTTTGTTATCATTATGTAATTCAAGGTATTATTATAATGCCTCTCTATTTTAATAATGATTATATGAAATATCCCAGTCTTAGCATTCACATTTTTCCTCTTTAACATAAAAGAATTCAAAAATATTCTTTAATTTTTTTAATAATTCATCTTTAATCTAGTAAAGAAGAATCAACATTTGTTTTTCGTTTATTTTTTCAATTCATTCAAAATAAATTGCATTTCTTTTGTTGAAGAAAGAAAAGAACACTCGCTTTCACAATAAATTCTTGTTGTTTTTTTTTGCCTTTATAGCTCCTTCTTAAAGTAATAACAGAGTTTTTTCACCGAAAGAAAAATTAAGTTAAGCTATTCATCATATTTTAAATTGACTTATGACAGCATGATAAAAACTCACATCCAGAGCAAACTTATTATTATTATCTATATTAAATGTGTTTGAGATGGAGTAATCCATCTTAGGGTTCGTTCACTTTTCCTTTATAGTCGGTGCCACTGAACAATGGTAAAAGGAAATATGCCTCACTAATTCGCTGAAAAGTCAACGACTAAATCAAATGTCTCGTACTTATTGTAGCAGCATTTATTTTATCTCATTAACCAAGTAAATAAAGCATCTCAGTTTGGACTTGAAACAAGCTTTTACGGCCATCTGATGTTTTATTCATAGATATAGGCATTTTGAAGAATGTTTGGAAAATATTTTTTCCTTGAAAAGAGAGTATTAATCCTTTAAAAAATGAAAAAATAAAGAAAACATTTAATAGAGATGCAGATAAAAAAGATTAATAGAATTCCTTTAAAATATATAAACTATGATTTATAAAATAGATATAAAATTGTAATTAAACTAAAAGTAGTACGGCCGAACTCACAAATCACGTTAAAAACATTTTGAACATTTCGTTATTTTTGTAATAGATATTGTATGGCGTGATACAGAGCATTTTCTATTAAGAAAAACTATTTTTTCCTGATATTGAGGTATATAAGCTAAATTCAGTTATAGCAAAAGTTAACTATTTTCTCTTTGTAACTAATAGGTCTCGGTGGTAATATCTCGCCTTAGCAGGAGGATTCAGGCTTGAAACCCGATTCCACAGAAGATTCATTGTGTAGGAAGGTCTGATACATTCAAATTCAGTTGGAGCAAAATATCCTTTGTTAATGTGGTGTGAAAGTCTCGTGAGGCGAAGACAGCTCAGGTATAATTCTCATCATCTGATAGCGGTTACAAATCACCAGGTCCGTTTCAGAATAGCCCCAGTGTTACTTTAACATGGGATGTTAATACAGCTAAACTAAACTATGTTAATAATACTGAATGCTTTGCAGATAGATAAAATGGAAAAATTCGGTTAATTACCAAAAATGCTTTGTGAATAATTAATAAGGATAAAGATGAAATCTTCAATTGCTATAATGTTTATTTTAAATTAATGTTGTCCCTTTCATGTATAGAATTTACTCAGATGTCCAATAGACATTCTGTTCTGGGATTATCTTATTTAAATCACTAAAAATATTGAATCTTCACAAGTAACTATATATAAAATAACTATATATGTTGTTCCTATATTTAATTTAAATATAGGAATAACATTTTAATAGTTCGAAGTAACAGATGAAATAAATACATTATCAGTTAATTACATTAAAAGTAATGAGATTTTGCAATAAAATAGAAATTAGTCTTTATTTGAATAAAAACTCCTAAAATAGCATACGAAACATTTAAAAACATTGAAACATTAACAGCAAAACAAAGCAATTAAATTAGCAATAAGAAATAAATGAATGTAACTAGAAACCTTCCTACATTTCTTTGATCTCACAAATCGAAATGTTGGATAGAATGCATTGTCTCTTCAAAAGATTTAACATGGGTTTTATAGGATACTCTATAAATAATAGCAATTCCCAAAACATTGATTATACATATATATTTTCATTAACAAAGTTTCTTTTAGGTGAGTTGGCAATTGAATGAAAAAAATTTTGATTTCGGTGAAAATTAATAAATTTAACAAGTTTAAATTTTATTCGGGCCTTATTCTGAAAATGCATCACTTAATTAAATTATTATGTTTCATTCTTCGACACGAACTTAAGTTAGCATATTTTCGTTTAGTAAATTTCTGAGGAAATATTTATAACTAAATTTATAAGATCTTATTACATATTTAAAAGAAGACTTTTGTTGTTGTTGTTGTTACTTATGGCACTTGCCTATAGACAAGCCCTCGCTGATACAGCAGCAGATTTGATCCGAATGAAGCGTTTCTTGTTTTTGAAGTAGCGCCAACTAGGTCCAAGAATACAACTTAGCTACACGCTCATCACACTTTCGCTTGCACAGCCCCTTTTTACAGGGAGGCACAGTCACACAGCTCATAGATATCACACAGAAGAACAATAATGCCCACGCTGGAACTCGAGCCCGGTATTCCCCGAACACGAGGAAGACGCGCTACCTCTGTGCCAGAAAGCCGGCAAAAGAAGACTTGTAATTGAGAAATTCAGAATAATTATTCGATGAAAAATATTGTTATATTTGCATATTTCTTCAATGGTATATTATCCAACCATCATGAATTAAGTTTTATAAATTCAAAAAATGTTGATCATCTTGATTAAGAGATGCAAATTTATGTACAAAAATATTCAAATTTAAATTCAGTAATCAAACATTTGTGATATATCCTTGTGTTATACCCTATAAGAAAATAAAATAACTGAATGTAAAATTCTCTAGTTACTCTGGGTTAAAAAATCAATTAACTTGATATCATTTTTTTTATAATATCACTTTGCCCTGTTTTTTACAACTTAGAGAAACCTTGTTAATAATCATAGTCAATAGAGACTTCTATTCAAGCATTACTTCAAAAATTTTCGATAATTTATAAAAAATATAAAACGCATAATTAATTTCTGATTTCGATCTCTAAATATTCTAATGTGATATGCGTATTATACCTTAAATAAATTACGAAAAACTCGTTCAAACACCAGTTCAAATATGAAATAGAAACAGTATGTCCTTTAAGAGCTTAATTATTTATTGCAAATTCGAGTTGGACTTTTATGTGTAAGGTAATTATATTATTTTATGATTAATTTTCAATACAAATTTTCTCTTGAAATTTAGATTCTGCAAAAAACTTCTTCAATCCAGACAGATATGTCTTCATTCCATACAGAAGATAGGATTTACACTATTGTCTATTTTTATTTAACAGAATCATTATTTCATAAATAAACGAAAAAATGAGTAATTACAATTCCAAGATTTCAAATAAATGCGAGAAAAATTCACTGCATTATTTAAAACACGTAAACCAGAAAGAACGGATTGAATGTCATACAATTCACTTTCTTCAAAAATTTACAGCTTATTTCTATTCTTTAAAAAATATTTTATGCATAATCATTCAGATAAAAAGTATTACTTAATACAAAAATTAGTTTATTCAATGAGAATTTAATTAAATATTGAGTTTCTCTCATAATTGAACACCAATTAATTTCTGTCTATTCGTTGTACTTTAGTAACATGTCATAAATGCTTAAATTCTAAAAAGGTAATTTTAATTAGCTTCTCTTTTTTTGAAATGAAATTGAAATATTATTAATTTAGTTAACAGTTTTATTTCTTAAAAATAAATGCAAAAAATAATCTAAAACTAATACATGTGTGTGCTCAGCCGACAAGTTAAAAGTTCTATACATTTATTCATATACGATGTGAATTTTAAGAAAATACATTAAATTCAGACAAAATATCTTCGTAACATTTCAAGTTCTTACGCAAAAATGTAATCTCAGGCAATTTATCATTTAGGTTTCAATATAAACAATATTCGGATATTTTACCATTATGAAATTCCAAAACTAATTTTTTAATTCAGAAAAATACAACAATTGCTGTCATAAATGTTTTCATATTTCATAAGATTCTTGTAACTTTTTGTAGCATTTTAAAAGATCCTATATATTTTTAATAGTATATTTTATTGAAAAGTTGATAACGTAGATTCTAATTCATATCAAATTCAATATCAAAAATAGTTTCATATAATACTTTGTGCTAATAAAATTTGATTATTGATAAGTAATTTAAATTCTTATAAAATTTTGTAATACTACACATTGCAAATCAATTCAAGGGTATAAGTATTTTGAATCAATTTTATAATAGTTAGATATCTATAAATATTATGTATCGACAGATTATAAATTTTTAACAGTAAACAGTTAAATCAATGCTTTTGTCTTATAGAACAATACTTTAAAAAATTTCTTTTGTTTTGTGTGCGATTACGAGGTTTTTATCAGGGAATTCTAAGAAGTACTTTCTAAAATCAATGTATGTTTCATTATAACCCAGAAAGTGAACATATGGCAATAACATAGAAAACGAACTTATAAGGCAATTAATCATATATTAGACATGGTTTACTAAGGTATTTGTGTTACCCATGCTTGTTTTTATAGTAACGAAAATTAAAATAAACAGACAGATTTTTTATTAACTTGGAAACTTACTTAGAAATTGATTTGAATTCTTATATTCTTTAATATTAATTGAATCAATCGATTTGGTACACAAATTTCGTAAAATACAATATGTTAAGATTTAAAATTTATCTATTATGCACTAAATAAGCATTCATTTTCTAATTGATAAATTACACATATATATCCTTAATATATTTTTTCAGAAAAAAACATTATCCAGATTTTCGATATTCAAACATGTTTTACTATTGAAAATGTTACGCCCCTTGATAATGCAACTGACGTCAGAAAATTAGAGATTTCAAAGAATTAGTCTCAAAATCTTTCTTTTAGAAAACTAAACAGTTACTTTAGATCTTTCTATGTTAAATGCATGAAGACTTTTTACTCAAATCACTCAAAACCATTTTTGATATGCTATTCAGAACTTTCATTTTGAAAAGGTATATGAGATTTCAATCATCTCAAGAGGAATCAAAACCAAAATGTACGGAAATGTCTCTCTTAATAATATCCAAACATCTACCTGACAAATAAACCTTTTACCAAAAGCCCCTTGACAGTTTCTACTCGACATCCCAAATGGATCGTAAACTGTGCCTCGGGCATATTTTAAGTTCTCAGCTTTATCTTCCTAATGAAAACTCTTCAGCATTGTCAGGTGTGAGGGAATGAAGAACCAAAATCTTTTGCTTCTACCCTATCCCTTGCCTTCTTGAAGTTATCAAAGGGCCTGTTCTCGTAAAACATAGTTCCTGACATATTTGTTTCAAAACCGAATATGTTGTGTAGGGTTCGAAGAATTTGTTCTATCTACAAGCCAGAAGTGAAGAGAACCATCCGTGAAGAGCTGTTGGTCGGAGCAGTTAGCATCTGTTAGAAAAAGGAAACATCTTTTGACGGTGAATAGAAGAAGAATTTCTTTGCGATTCGTTTCGGGGAATCGATATAATGCTGTGTGGATCTCACAAGTAAGTTTCTTGCTTTCTGTATAAAGAACATAAAAATACGTTCTGAGATTTTTACAAAAGGTAACAGATGACCTCTAAACTTGTTTAAGGTCAACCTGATTGCAAGAACATACCTGCAAACACTTCTAAATGCGAAATCTAAAATTTAATATTTATTTATTATTAAATTAAGAGTATATGGGTTTTTTGCAAAATTGTAATACAAATTTAGTTAGTTTTTGCTCAAATGGAGAATAAACTCAATCATTTTACATCTTGATTGGATTGTAGCTTTTATAAAAATATATTACTTAAAAGATATTTTCTTTCAATACATTGTCTTTAATCTTAAATCTGAGGTATATTTCTTTCCCTTTGTTATATATCCAAAATAAAAATGCATTATTACGGAATTCAAGATTCTACCTTTATTGAATACTAGCCGCCTTTGGTGACCAGTCGGTTCGCCAGAATTAATATGCTAATATGTAAGCCTTAAGGAGTTTTGAAAATTGTACTACACATATCTTTCTAATTTACAATCAGCACCGTATTCAATTAAATTTTATATTAAAATGGAAATGATGTCACTTCAATTAATATAAAGACGTTTTTACTTAATCCAATATTGTCTTAAAATAAAATTGAGAAAAAATGTTTTAAAGGGTATATGATGTATGTAAAAATTTAAAATTTGTAATTTATCAGCTTTTTTGCTTTAATTTATTAAGAATATGACTATTAATTTCATTGAGACCATTTTTAGGAAATTTATGTCTATGACTAAAAGTTTACACTTTAGCGGTTGGGCTCCAATTATTGCAGATATTAAGGCATATTTACCTTAAATGAATTATTAATATTGGTACTCAAAATATGAAAAAACTTGTCTTACATATATTTTTTTTTTAAAAAAATTGTATCCTATTTTCTAATTTCTTTATATTTCATGTAATGAAGAAACGAAAACTATATTTTTCTAGTTTTTATTTGCATTAGTAATTAATTTTTCTAAACAGAACTTTTCTAAATACGATGGCAACATGTTATTAAAAACAAATTTTTTGAGATACTTGTTCAGAATAAATTTGAATTTTAATTTATAATTTTTAATTTAATTTTTTTAATTATTTATTTTCAGAATAAATTTGAATTTGAATTTGAATTTATTTTACACGGATAAATAAGATAGATAAAACTAAACACAGATTAGATTAGGAATGTGTTTCTTCTTACGCTTACAGCTAATCAATACAGTCATTTTTTTTATAAAATTACCAGATAGTTTTTGTACTTAAAACCATTTCATTTTAAATTCATCTTCTCTTTCTGTTTCAGGATCTTATTCTTTTTGCATCTCAAACTTTTGTTCTTTGAATTAGAGCAACAAATATAAAAGATATAATTTGACATAAACTTCAATATCTACAATACGTATAATTGTGACGGCTTAGAATTAGTACAAATCATTCTTTTTCCTTTCCTTTCCTTCAATCCTTAAATAAATGTAATGAATGCATCAATTCGAAATAAAATATCTTGATTTTTAGAACATCTCAATACTAAGCATGCATTACACAAAATAAGGAATGTGTTTCTGCTTACGTTTGCAGTTGATCAATGCAGTTATTGTTTTCTAAAAACGCTAGATAGTGTTAAAATTTTAATTATTTCATTTTCAATTCATCCTCTTCCTCTTCCTCTTTTTCATACTTGTATTCTTTTCAAATTTTGAATTCTGTTCTTGAAATTCTAGCAGAAATGTAAATAAAATAATTTAAAACGAACATCAATCTCAACAATTTGTTACGGCTTAGAAGTCAATACTAATCGCACATTACATAAAAAAAAAGGAACGTGTTTCTGCTTGCATTTGCAGTTGATCAATGCAGCCACTTTTTCTAAAAACTCTGTTTAGAGTTGAACTTGAAGTTATTAATTTTAAAATCAATCTCTTCTTCTATATCAGGATTTTATTCTTTTTTTATATTTCAAATTTCTATGCTTGAAATTTAGCTACAAATGTAAATGAAATCATTTGAGGCGAACTCCAATCACAGCAGTTTGTGATGACTCAAAATTTGTTCAATTAATCCCTTTTCCTTTTATTCCCTTCAATTATTAACTAAATTCAATGAATGCATCAATTCGAACCAGAATTTTTGACATTTCGTGCAAAGGGAACTAAAGCAACAATTTATTATCCAACTACAATTATTTCTACTCCTCTCTTTCTCGCTGTTCAATTAAACAAGATTAACGGTCTCGGGCACTCCTCCTTTCAAGCCCTAATTCCCCGTTGAACGATGAGGCTTCCATCAAACCACCGGAGGAGTCAAAACTCCAAATAAATAAAAGTTTGGGCACGATTTCCTCCTGATAATCACCAGGCATCCACGCGATACATAAATAGCTTCCCGAAGTTGCCCGAATGCTGTCAGGTAACATCCCAGTTGAATCGTAAGCTGTACTGTGGGCTTAGCCTACAGCTCTTCCTTTATCAGACTAATGAAAACTCTTGAGAAGTGGTGGAGTGCGATACAGAAGTCTTTTCTTTCGTGTCTACCACAGTCCTTCCGTGCAACTCTCAGAGGAAATCATCCCGTTTGCGTTTGTTCTCGTAAAATATTTTACATGACTGATCTGTTTCCGAGCCTGAGGTTTAAGAAAGAATGTTTCGGTTAGTTTTGGATCGCCCTACTGCTTGAATCGGGTTCTGCTAGGATGGTGATTTTCTAGTTATAGCAGCTGTCTGCAGTTGTAAAACGTTGATAAGTTTTGCAACTCAGGAAAGTTTTGCGAATATGAGCAATACATTTTATAAAGACTTCCAGTGAACTCAGCAACTTACTATTTTCAGCTTTATTTCTTTCGAAATTGTAAATAGAATTATTGTCTGGCGGAATTTCTTCAATGACGTACAAGATCCTTTATTTTCTGTGCAAAAACGTCATGCATTTTAAACTTTCATTGTAAATTTGAATTAGTTCTTTTTTCAAAAGTGAACTTTATCGATATTCGACAAATTTGCTCTAAAAATAACTTTAAAAGGACTTTTTTTCTAATATTTTGTTTTGAAAGATAATAAGAAATTTCAACTATTCTAAGGGATGTTTTTTTATAAAAATTGATAATTTAGTTTATAGAAAATGACAATAATAAATAGCAGTTTATTAGTGAGAAAGTTATTGTGCTAGTTTGATATTTTAATATGTTTTAAATTTCCTTATATCTCAATATAAAAAAGGAGATTTAAATAAGAAATGTAATTACATTTTTAATATATTATATTATATTCATTTAAATATTTTAAAACTTAAAATCGGAAATATGGTTAGAGACAGAAATGATTTAAATAAAACTGCCATGAAATAAATTTATATATATTTATAACTATCATTTTTAAACTATCCATATCATTACTATTGTTTATGAAAACATGAAGCATTAAATTTTATTCGTCAAAAAAATAAAAAATAGTGTAAATACTAAGATTGAAGAAACAATTTTTAATCACTGTGTACCAGATGAAAAATTGATAGTACAGTTAATATATTTTAATCCGATCCAAAGGAATAAGTTTTTTTTCAAAGGAAATACTTATTTTTTATTATTATTTTGTATGTAATACTTTTATAGGACTTAAGTAAACAATGAATTCAACGATGATAATAAAATATGTTTAAATCATAGCAATTTAATGATTTCTTAAGATCATTTATTTCCTCTCTACTTTTCTAAAAACGGTGTTACTACTTTTTAAATTAATGATTTTAGTAATTTATATTCTACCAACTATTATTTAGAATTTGTAAATAACAGCTGTTTTATATGAATGAATATTTTTATTTTTCAATAACGAATGCTCTCATTTTTCATAGTCATATATGTACTCCTGAATACATATACTTCATGTAAAAAGCAAAAGAAAATATTTTTAAATTCCAAAACATAAGTAAAAACTTTTTAGGAGCATTAAAAAACTGTCGAATCTATCTGAAAGTACAGTAATTTTCAACCGAGTTCCTCTTCTTAATATTATATTTTCTTATTAGATTCCGCTCCCATGAGCAACACGTAATAACACTGTTGCTCAAATATTCTTACCAATCACTTTTAAAAATATTCTTTTAATACAATGCGTCCAGAAAATACAATGAGTTATCGAAAAAAATAGTAATCTGCTCAAAAGCCTTTGCCATGGAAATCGTGAAGAGATCCGTCGACAAAAGAAAAAAAAAGTTTCCGAGATATTTACATTTCATCATGAGAAGAATTTCATCCGAACACACTCGGCCACACATATTTCATAGTCAGGCGAATGCATCTGTGTGTTACTTATATGTATCTGTACTTTAAGCAACGATTTGATGATTTTCAATAATTCATGAGAAGAATAATTCTTTTTTTTTCATCTTTCCCCCAAGCCCCGCACTCTAAACTGATTAGATGAGAGCCATCGGATGTTTGGAGGTTGAATTCTTCTATTGGCAAAAACATTTTTGCAGGAGAGCGCAGTCAGAAGTTTTATGGATTTCAGATTGCTCCAATCATAAATTCCTTGCTTTTCCATGAGAAAATGCATTATTTATGAATTTTTGATTCAAGAATGTATAATTAATTATTCTAACTTTGTAATGTGATGCATAATAAAGTGTTATTTCCATGGCATAACTTGGTTATTAGTTAAAGAAGACTGTCATAGTTCGTCATTTACTGGAATTAAAGTAACAGACCGCAAATTTCAACGCTTAGTTAGTAACCTTCTGCATCAACTCCCGAGCTTCAAAGAAAAAAAAAGAGAAAGTAATAAATTATTTCAGTAATTAATTCATTGAATTTTACGGAATGAAATTATAAATGATGGGCTTTTAACACTATTACATCATGTATGGTTGCATGCTCATATATAGGTAAAAATCTATTATTTTCATTAATCGATATTTTAAATTATTTTTTTTCTTCCACTGGTAAAATTTTCAAAACCTATTTAGATGCTACTGCTTGTAAAGTGACTTGGAAAATTTTTAGAAAAAACGTTTTCTGAATGGATAACAAGAAAAGGGCCAAAATCACAATGCGCATAGTTTACAAGCAATAAAAAGAAAACATTTTCTATTGTTCCTGATAACAAGAAATTAAATTCAATAAAAAAAATTTGATTAATTTTCAATCTATTCCTTATGAAGTTTTTAATAAAATACATAATCAACTTTCTTTTGTTCTTAAATATATTTTCTTAGATATGTTAGTTATGCAAAATCTACTCTCGCGTCGACCATTACGCCACATGTCCCACACGCCTGCACACTGTTGAACCAGATTACAGTGGTGAACGGCTTTACCAGGTTAGAATGATACTGACTGGGAACGTATAGTCTTTAGCGACGAATCCCGCTTCCAACTGTGCCCTGACGATCATCGAAAAAATGTTTGAAGACACCAAGGCTGAAGGAGGGATCCTGCTTTCAACACAACAAGCTACATCGGCCAAGATTACGGTCTAGGGTGTCATTTTCTTTCATATCCGGACCCTTTTGGTCATCATTAGAGGTACAGTTACTGCATAGCGGTACGTCGACGACATCCTAAAACTTGTTTAGCTATCGTTCCTTTTGCGGCACCTTCAGCTGGTGTTTTAACAGGACAACGCCACACCGCATACGGCACGTTTTGCTATGAACTGTCAGCAAGTTAGTCAAACACTTCCTTGACCTGCCAGATCACCAGATATCTCTCGTAATACATGAATATTTATTTTTACTTAAAATAAAATTGAAATAGTTCTAATAAAATTTTGGATTAAAAGAACATATCAATGTGTAAGAGCATGAATCCATTAGTCTTAAGTAAAACAAGGAAATTTTTTGGACGGTTGATAAGCGATTATTTTCAATCATTAATTGACTTAAAATTTTGCAGTAAGAATCCAAGTAAGAGTTGCTTGAATGTCTTATTTAAACATTTTCTTTGAATACATTTCAGCATAGTTTCATTTTCAAGGAGTATTTATTTTAGATGAAGATATTTAATTTTTAATTTCAATACGCAAAAAAATATCATTAGAAGAATTAATTGAATATATTTGTAATTAACACAAACCATAAAAGGTGAAAAATTACAAATTTCCAGTTAAATAATCAGCGAGAATTTTATGATTAGAATTGGACTATTTTGAATTGAACAAATCATCTTTAATTCTAGCATTAAAATTAATAAACCGTTTATTTTATTGGAAATTGATGCCAAGGGTATATTTAACTTTTCAAATCTACTTCTTTTAATAATGATATATAACTTGTAAAATCAAAATTCAAATTATGCAGCACATAAAATATTAAATAAACTAAAATAAAAATAAATTCAAAGCTTAACATTTTAAAAAACACCAAATAATTTTATTATATTTTATATGTTTATATGTATTTGTGCTAACAAAATGTTAAGATACTCAATAGTTCTTATCCAATCAATTTTGTTTGCGACCTTGACGGAAGTATAAAAGAATGAGAAATCATCCTCATGAATGATTCAAAGTTCGTGTAATCAGAATTTAAAATATGTGTATCCCTATGTATGTTTATAGATTCTAACGACGGTGAAATATGTAAATGTATGTATGACGGTAATATGCAATAATCTTTTGTTAAAGAATCTATTAAAAATATTTGAGCAAAACTATTTTCATATGACAGCTCTTTGAAATATATTTTTATTTCAATGACTTATATGCACATTATAATGAAAGAAAATTTAAAACAACAAGTGTGTTCGTTAATATTCTGAATGTAGTAGAGTGTTCAGAACGTAAAACCTCAAATTTAAACATAAATTGCAATAGTAATTTTAATTGTGCTATATTATTAATTAAATTTTAAATCGGTTGCAATTTCAAATCGGTCTATAACTTTCATTGAATCTATAATGCTAATTTATAGTACTTTTTCTGTTATCACTAGTTGTTTATTGCAATATTTTTCAGATTTTTATAGCTTTTAATAGTTTTGTAAAACTCAAATAAATATGTTCATAAGAAATTTATGTTTTTTTAAAGTCGCGATTGATTTCTTTGTCTTCTCTTCTTTGAGTAAATAGTGTTATGTAACATGATTTGATGATCAATGAAGCTGTATAAAAATAATAGATATCATTATGAATATTACAATAAATGTATCTTATCTTCTGAAAGTGATTACAAATAGTAATAAACTAGTCTATGCAATCCCGTATATTTGAAATAGTAATAAACCAGTTATATGCATTCTTTTTGCATTAAATTCTAAGGACAGTTATATAAGTGTATTTACTCTCCATATCGTCACTTTGAACTAGACGAACAATCGGTTTTTTTCTACAAAAGTTCTTAGTATTACCCATACGTAAAACCCCGCAATCTCAAAATATTTTTTTAAAAAAAAATTTAAGAGACTGCTTTTAAAGCATTAACAATTGTATTTTTAAAAAAAAGTGCAACCACATTAATAGAACATTTTCATTCACTGGTATATTTAGCGACCAATATTTAATGCCTTTAGCTCTGGAATTATTATTTTTTATTTTGATGCTTCTTATCTAGAATTTCCGTAAAGTATGTCTTCATATGGTAAAACTTTTGTTGTAAATCTGCTTTCGAAATAATACATCAAACTGAGTAACTTTTGGTGTACTTTTCGTTAAAGATTGGGGATAATATCATATATAGTAATGCATATAAGCAGATTTATATATTTTTTATACTACAATGCTACAAATTAAATGAATCCAAGAGCCATTTCATTAAGACTTTGCAACCCAAATATTCGTGTTTTTCAAGACTTGTGCATGCTTGAATGGAATAAGCCTATGCCCATTATTTAGTTTCATAAATAGTATAAATAAGATATTCATTGGAAGTATATTAGGTTAAGTTCATTGCGTATTTGACTTTTAATGTCAAAGATTTCTTTAATTTGGAACTAATAAATAGGGAATATACTCGATCTACCGTTTTTTTCATTAACTTTAATTTACCGTGTTGCAATAATTCATCCAACGAAGTTTTCGTTTACAACAATTTTCCATAAAAGTTGAGTGTGTCAGGTATTTTTAAAACAATATTTATTCCGGTTGAATTCTGGAATGTTTCATAAGTAAACACATTTTTTAGCTTGATTCTGGACCTACAGTAAGAATAAAATTTGTAAATATTCTTTAATCATTCAATATCGTTTATCATACTCAAATTCAGCAGAAAATTAAGTATGTATTTATTACTTGTTTTCAACATACACTGAATGTCCTTTAAAAATTGTAAGCAATATATTGTCGAAAGTAGGAAAACTGCTACAAGTCAAGTTTCTGAGAAATTTAAAATTAGACAGCACCTATCAACAATGCATTCATTCGGGGAAATTTTTATTTTACCGAGAATATTATTACAGTAAAATATAAATAGCTACTACTGAAAAAAAAATGTACACAAACGCTATGAATGCTTATATCCTATGACTTTCTCGGAGGGCTACCATTTTTAAGAGTGTTAAAATAACCCTCGTGATTTATTCGGCTTTGAACAGCTTAGTATTCGATCTGTTATTCACATTTTACATCTCTGGTTGCAAAACGTTTTATGTAACCTTTATTCAGACGGTATGACCGAATGATGAGTTAATCCAATATTCCTATTTTCCACAATAGTTAGAGATCGGACTACTCATATCACAACCAACCACCTAGAGACTGCTTTCCTCAACTAGGACTTGGAATATCGACATATTTTCCCCATTTTTTTTTCTTTCGGAACACTAAAGATCCCCTGAGATACTTTGCACTTTCCCTCAATTTTTTTCTCTGTTGCCTCAATCTTATCTGTATATAAAAAGAATACTGGATAAAAGCTTTATTGCCAGTTATCATAAAATATACCATTATAGGTAACCCTAAAATAAAAAAATAAATTTTTTAAAAGGGAAAATATATTTTTGATGTAATGAACATGATTTAAAATTTAAGCAACAGTTGATAAGAGGCAAGAATTCATCATCATGATAAAAATTGTTACGACTTCAGAATTGAATGTCATAATCATAATATAGAATTCGGTGTTATAAAATAGGAATGTAATAAGACACAAAGAATTTTAATTACGCAATAAAAGTGCCAAAGAATAGAGTCACAGATAAGAATATATGAATATAAGTTTCAAAAATCAAAAGAAATACAAACAGCTTTTAAGTTGAAAAGATGAATGGATATTATAACAATTTCTCTTTCAAGAGAAGAGTTGTAATAGACGAAAAAAAGGCTTCCAGTGAAAACGCGCCTAACTATAATAATACCTGGTATGGAAGAAATTTCGAAAAGCAATTCTGTGGCTTTATCTTGTTATTTCTTAAAGATACTGATACTCTTAAATGGTTATTTAGAAAAACTTACCCTTTGAAAAAGAAATGCAATGTCAGACAAATACTAAGGTTCCATTCAGAAATAATACTACATTGATTTGAAGAAACAAATGAAAAATTAATAATTAATCATTGAGGTTTAAAGAAAGAATTAATAAAAAACCTTTATAATCTTTGATTTCATTAAAAGCACTACATAAGAGAAAAACAACATTTCAATGAATTCAATAACATTTTAGAAAAATATATAAAAAAATAGAGAATGAAAGATAAAAATTTATCTAGAATGAATAAAAGCCTGCTTGACATATTAAATAAAGATTTCAAAAGTTTAAATATGGATTCGAAAAATGTTTGTGAAGAATAATATATTTTATTTCAAATGTTTATAAAGAATATTAGGGAGCTAACTGATATTAAAATAATCCAATCGGTACGGAAATGATTCAGGTAAAGTACACTGAAAATTCAAGACAGAAATGAAATAACTATGATTCGTAAAACAAATGCTACCAATATTTACGGCCTGAATTTTGTATAAATATCTATTATATTGTGAAATCAATTAAAAAGTAGTAAAACTATTTTTAAAGGCTCAAGCTTTATTTTAAATCTGCTTTCATTAAGCAGAAACAGTAATATTAAATAAAGATAATGATTAAAAATAAGACAAACTAGAGCCATGCTAATTTGTAATAAGATTTCTTAAGATTCAATAAAAATTACAATGTAGATAAATAAATTAATATTAATTATTATATGGAAAAAATATTATATATATTCTTTGTTGGCATCAAGATAAAAAGGCTATAAACATTCAATGGATGTAGTATAAATTTCTATTTAATATTCTCTTTCTGAAGACATTATAGTATAATTTTAATGCTTTAAATCATAACAAATTGTAGTGATGAAAATACATCTATAACACTTGTCTATTTATTGAAAATTCAAAAGCATTGAGCCCAAAGGAAACGGGTAGAGAATAAGGTGCAAGATCGAAATTTCTTCTTTTGCTAGAATGGGAGTATTTAACTATCCAAACTTTTCACCTATTTACGGCTGCATGTAAAGTAAACACTGGATAATCCTAACTCTCACAAGAAACAGAGGTGATATGCAATTTTGAGACTGGAGCGTTTTTGTATAAGATAGCTCACAGAGTAAATCTCAGAAACTTGGAAAGAGATAAATGTGGGAAAGTATGAAACTGAGGGATTTACAAAATATTAGATTTTAAAAGATACTTCAAAGAACTTGTTTAGACATTCTCAGATTTAATATTAAGATGTTCCAAAAATTCATAAACTTCCCTTTCCTTTATACGAATAAATAGCCTATATTTTGGCTTAATTTATTGTGTTATATTTGAAATAACCTGCCTTATCACTTTGTTCTGTACATGATTAGGTTTCATTATTCTCTTTCCAAAAATGATGAAACATATCTAAAAAATATTTTTCGAGATACATTTGTATTCAACCAAAAATTGGAATAATTTTTATGAAGAAAATGTTTAATGACAAAGACAATCAACAATCATATAGAGAAAATTATATGGGGGACAGAGCATGAAGCATAATTTTCCAACAAACTACCACTTTTTTCTTATTGTCGATTCAATGGGCTATTTTACATTGGTATCTTTAAAAACGATCCTCATTGTTACAAGAATTCAGACAATTTTTTTCTATGGCTGCTTTCAATACATCAAATGGATTGTAGAATTTGGCAGAATTGGTATTTTCACCTTGAAGCAGGATTACCTTGAGGCATTTTCACCTTGAGGCAGACTACATCTGTAAAGTCCCCCCAAATTGACAAAAATACTATCTTCGTTTGAAGCCCAAGATCTACAGTTGTTGAAAGTCCGATGTCCATGTATGAAATGTTTTTATGCATTTCGAAATATCATATGTCTGTCATCTTCAGTGACAAGATTCTTTAAGAAAGGATCTCCCGTATGTAGCTGGGGAAGCAAGTTTCACAAATATATTTTTATTTGCCTGTTCTTTATCAAATTATGTGAAATCGAAACCTCACATCGTTTGATCTATCATATCTTGCTTAGATGATTATGAACACTTTTTCTGGAACTGATAATGTATATATTAATTACCGTTGATTTTCTGCAAACGTGTTCCTGATAAGGTTTATATCCATTCTGCCGTTTGAAGACATCGCATTCATTTTAAATATTTGAAATAAAAATAGATAATCCTGTTGTTGTTATTTATGGTATTTTTTCAAGTCCGCTGACTGTCAGCGATTTAAACCTATTAAGCGTCTCTCGTTTGTCACTAGCGTCAACTAGAGCCAAGAGTACGACAGCTGCACACACGGCCCAACCCTTTATAGGAGGCGGCCTTCATTTATTCATTCATCCATCCATAGATCGTAATTTAAATCTAGAACATAGAACGATCACCTCTGACCCAGTACCCCACTGTGGCATTACACTCGATAAGGAGGACTTTGTGACCAAGACAAATTTAACGAGCACCAGCCACCACACAATCGGGGAATCTTCGGCCTCCCAGGCTCAAACTTGTAACCTAAAGAATACGAGTCCAACGCTTTACCAACCAGGTTGTCCCGGGAAGTTTGATAACCCTAAATTTCTTGATCAATTACTGATGCTTATAATAATTATAGCACGGATCCCTTAATGGATACAAATCTTGTCTGCAGTATACTTTACTTTATGTACATTTCTAAAGCCAAAGAAGCCGCAACCACTCTCGTTGGCATTCTTATTTAACGACATCTTAAAATTTTCTTTAACAAAAAAGAAACATACTTTAAAAGAAATCCGTTACAATCGAAACCGAAATCATAGAAGGTTAATAATAAGCATTCATGTTTATATAAATATAGCCAGTTAAAGTCATACCAAGAATAGTGTGAAAGAACCTTCTGGGACATTCTAATTTTATTTTGTACAGATTAATGATAACACTGATGCATTATGTTAAGTAATGTATCTTAATTGAGGAATTTTCTAAAAAATATATATAATATGTAGAAAGCCGTTGTTGGAACCAAGTCAAGAAAATTTTAGAGACTAAAAAAGACAATTTCAAGGAATTTGAAGAAATATTGAATAAAAGATGCTTATGGAAAAAAATTAGCTCACAAAGAGAAAGAAACTTTGATAAGAAAGAAATGTACTTAAAGAAATCTTTAGATAAAGTATTTAATTTTTTTCTAAATGTTGGCTTTTATTATGAGTTAATTAAATAAAGCGAACGAAATAAATTGAATACCTCAATACAATTAACAGGAGAAATTAAAAACTTTGCTTTCATTTCTTGTATTCAGTGTGAATAAAAAATGAAAATCTTAATTGCAGCTTTCTCTGAAATTTGAATTATATTTTAGTAGAATCTATAAATATACCGATACTAAGAATCACCCTTCAACAGAAAGATTTAACTAATAGAACTGTATTCTAAAAATCTCCTCAAATATAAAGGATTCATCACATAGAATTTTTTTAAAAAAAAATTCATGGTATCATGTGTTGGTTTCGCGTTTTAAAATTTACATATTTCCATCAAAATGAAAATTATAGAGTGCTAATTCAATTCCAGAATAAAGACAAGAATGCAAATTTTCTATCACAATAAAACATAAAATTTTTGTGATCCTAATGAACAATCTAATTATTAAAAAATACTTACTTAAAAATTTAAATAATTAATTTTAGAAAAACAAACTAACTTTTGGAAACATGGAACTCTTTTCAAACAATTAGAAAAAAAAATGATTTTGCAGAATGCATAAAATATTATAATAAAGAATACAAATACTGGATATCAAATACTAATTTTTTAATTTCAGAAAGTGTGACATAAAAATGTTAAATAAATACAATGAACCAATATATGATATTCATAATAATTATATGATATTCATAAATTTTCAACAGAATAGAATTGTATTCTTACAATAAAACCGGAAAGAATGTTAGTGTTTCTTAGGAATTATTATTGTTATATATTTTAATTATTATTAAGGCAAAAAAATGTTTTGGAAAGGAACTTCAAATTAAAATCTCAATATATGATTTTTAGGATAGTTTTTGTATATTCTGTGGTCTACCTTTTTTCCACATTGTAATTCAATCTTTATTTGAGTTAAATAAATGAAATAAGTGTTTTAATAAGGAAACATCCGACATTGCGGTATCAGAACTTACAAAAAATATACCTACAATAAAATTATAATCGAAAATTATTCAACTCGCAAAAGAATTAAAATATTTGGGCATTACTTTTGATCCAAATCTTCACAAAAGTCGTGTCTTAATAAGCTTAACTAAAAAATAAAAGCTTGAATATAAAAAAAAAAACTTTACAGAGTTTTCAACAGTCTCCTGGGAATGATCGGAGTCCAGTGAGGGTGAAGAAAATGTATTTAAGGGGTATTAGAAAAGATTAGCGATTACCGAAAAGAAAGTACTGCTGTGAGGGAGGATTTACACCGAACAAGTTTTGATGTCAATAACTAAATTATATAGAAAAGTTTTTATATTTGTTTTAAAGCTTTTGCTTATCAATATACAAAATGGTTAAAAATGGAACACAATTGTTGCATCAAATTTCAAATATTACAAAATTAGAAAAAAAATCTTTATCAATTTTGTATACATAGCTGAAATTTTGCACGTAAAATCTTTTCGATTCTCTGGAGAACTTTTAATAAAGCAGATTAATCTGCGAAAATTATTTTTACAAATGAATTATAAATCAATGGTAATGTTTATCGAGCAATGGCTGTTTAGAAAATAGAAAGGATACTTGATCCAGAAAGGACATCACCAATTTTCACCTAGGAAATTTATCGCCAAATTTGGCAATCCGTTGCATTCGTTGGAGGATAACTTTCTCCGGGATACAACACGCAAGAGAGCGTCGAGTTGGCGATTTTGAAAAGTACGCCAAATGGGTGATGGTCAATCCGATCGCAACGAAAGGATAATGAAAGGGGAGATTAAATATTGAATAAGATACATTTATTGCTGAAACTGTAGCAATAAAAGAAGCATTAATTATGGCAAAAAATGGCAAATGATTCTTGATTTTATATCAACCCTCTTTAGAGTAGAATCCAGAAATATAATATAAAAAATTACAAAGCTTTAAACGCTAATATTTTGCTTCTGAGACTATGTTAGTAATTTAGAAATTAAATATCTTTATATACTGAAAAGATTATTTTACCAAAAAATAAAAAAATAAAAGGGAAATTAAGAAGCATTTTTTATAGATTTATATTATCCAATTACAATGGAAAACAAAAATAAGCAATAAAATATTATGAAAGAATAAAAACATGATGTAAATTAAGTAATAAAAGTATGTTTGAAAAACGTATTAAAAATATTATGATATATTTTTTTCTGAATTAAAATTTTTACAAATCATTAATCTTTTTAAAGCCTATCAAGATGAATTTTTCGATAACAATCCCTAATGATTTTGCTCAAAAGCTGATATAATTTAATCTAAATATGAAATGAAAAGGTGAAAAACAACAAAACATTATAGACACTTATCGTAGGAAAATAGTGAGGTGCTTGACAGAATTTTGAGCATTACCCCTCAAAGCAAATTCATAAGTTACTACTAAAAATAGTCTAACTACAGGAATGTAAAATAGAAAATAAAATAAAAAGTAAAATATACAAAGGCATTGTGAATCATAATATTTTTAACTATAAAACAAATATATGTAGTCTTGTTTATATACCTCACTCATATTACTGCATTTAAAAAAATGCAATAATTCTTCAATTTACAGTTGTTTTCTTTCCACCAATGTTTATTATTAGGAATAAATTACATTAGAAATATTTAATATGATCTTTTCTAGTTAATTTATTTATGACCGATAAATATTTGTTATCTCATGTTTCACCGATGGGTAGAAAGTCCGTAAAATTTAAAAAAAAAAAAACTCACAAAACCCTAAAAATTAAGCAAATTTAAAAGTGGTTTGCAGATGAAGCATCAACAAGTCACAGAATTATTAATTTTTATTTAAGAAAAAATCAATTCCAAAGACAGCCGATAGATGGCCCTGGTATAAATGACTTAGTGAGAAATATGCAAATGACACAGTTGATTATAAATAATTAAGCTGTTGATCCAGAATCGATTATTCGTTGCCTGTTATGTGAGTAAACATGGATGCTATGTGAAAAAGATAAAGATTTGGTGTTTTAACTGAACCACAGGTATTACCACAAAGACCACAAGCTATATTACCACTAGGAAACAACGACTGTTGTACCCTGTAAATAACGATATCAGAAAAACGCGGATAATGGGAAAACAGAAACAGAAACCTGCCTCTTTAAACAGAAACCTGCCTCATTAAGTTGGTTCAGAGATTAAGGAAACTGGATATATGGAAGATCATGCTAGGACAATCAAGTCAATTGCAGACACGTTCGAAGCGCATTGCAGCTGAAATAGAAACATTAGCTTCCGGAACCGTGACAAAGACTAGCGATGCACGAGAAGCTGGCAAACGTTTGGGGTCACCACCGTCTTCAATATGCAATAATTTTCTTCTAGCATTGGATACTGTGAGGTGAGATCTCTCCGAATTGAGATCCTTTATGTGTCTTTAAGTCCATTTTTTTGCATTATAGTGACATTGTTTAACATTTGCAAACATTTCAAATTTGCAGGGCTTCCTTGATCTCCAGATCTGGCACCAGCAGACTTTTATCTATGTAGAAATTTAAAATTTACTCTCTATTTATCCCGTTCATTCATCAATTCCATGGAGAACTTTCATGTATACGACCGGATATAATGCACTATGCTGTTGCTGAATTTGTGGTAAGCTTGCAATGAGTAATCACTTGTGGCGATGGACATGATATGAAATATTGTAATAATAAATGATTTAATAATAATATTTTTGTTAGTTGGGTACCTATTCTTTTACTTATCTACGAAATGCCCGCTATCGACTATTTTTTGTCTTAATTATTTTTACCCACTTAAATAATACCTCATGATTTATCGATGTTAAATTTGCATTTTTTTCTTTTGCTTAATTTAACAGTTTTTAAGAATTTTTAAAGTTTTTAAGGACTGTTTGCATCCCCTCCCTGTATATTGCTTAAGCATGTTAGAAACAACTGCTTTAGAATACATAAAGATGTTATTCTGATGAGCTGTATTTCTCATTAGATTAATTTTAAGCTTTTACTTTATTGATCTCTTTTTTGTTTTAGCCGGTTTTTCATATTGTATGTTAAAAAATGTCTTGGAATATAGATATTGATTACTTACTCGAAAACTTCGATGACCTAAAATTACTCTATATTAACATATATAATAAGGAGCAATGTTTAAATCATGATTTTTTGTGAAAAGTTTTGTTACGGTTTTTAGAAGTTCTAGATATAGAAATTTATAGTTCCTTGAGAATAAATCGAATTACTAATTACGACCAAATATGAAGTTATATCCAGTAACAAGATTTTATTTTTTAGATTCAAAATCAATAAAGTATGCTGTCGTTTCTCAAAGACCCAATTTCTGCTAAGAATTTTAACATGATCCGTAATAAAAATTTAAAATTCTAAATAAAATGAATAATACTGTTCCAATAACTAATAAGAAAAATATCCCATTTCAAGCATGCATTAAGTATTTAAAACTTCTTTTTGTTTTTCATATGCGAAAAAAAGGCTTGAGTTTTTTAATCAAGGCTATTGCAGTTAATAATTAAATTTATTAAATTTTATTAGAAATAAAAGATTATTAAAAATTAATTTATGAATTATCTTTTTTTTGATATATTTTTTTTACTTTAGTCTCAAAGATTTATTTTTATTTTAACAACCAAGGTTCACTATCAGTACAAAACGAATAACCCTTTTTAGTATAAAGGATTCCTTGAAGTATTTAAATTTTAATATTAACAAAAAGATATTTTGAGATAAAAATGATACATGGAACAAATAATAACAGAGAAAAATATTACAAAAAGATATATTGAGATAAAAAATGATACATGGAACAAATAATAACAGAGAAAATTATATCTGCAATAGGATTCTTGTTAACCATCCGTCAATAATGCTTTTTTTTTCAAAAGAAATGCATCTCTAATGTGGAACACAAATGAATGTTCTAAACTCATCACCACTCAAGTTTCAAAATATTCCTCTATCACAACTCAACCAATAAATCTATGAGATAAAATGACTTAGAGGAACAACCGAAGTGTAATCTACCCAAGGGCTCTTGGACCGAAAAAGTGTTGAAATGCTCTAACAAAAGTAAAAAATTTCAAAATATATTTGCATATCACTATCGCCAGTCCACCGAATATTTGATTCATTCTGAATCAAATACTTGGATTCTTTAAATTCTGATTTAATAAATTTTGAATAATTCATGAGAAGAATGTTTCATTTCTAAAGCTTTCGTTCTGTCAATATTCTAAATTGATTGATTGAGAATTTTCAGATATTTCAGAATGAATTTTTCTATAGAAATAAGTATTTAATAAATAACAAAGGAGTGCAATTATAATATATATGGCATTTCACGCAATTTAAATCATCAGTGTTTTGATGATATCAAAATATACTGTATATTTTTTAAAGGGAAATTTTATTTTCTTATACAGTAATCTGGCGTAAAGCTGAGAATGCTTCAATAAAAAGTATCTGTCAATCTAGTGATTTTTATTAGCCCTATCATTAACCTTATTTTTTGCTTCTTTTTGTTAAATTTTACAGAAAAAATTAAAAATGATCTTTTTATATTAAAAAAAAGTTGTTCCTATCTAAAAGCAATAAAATCTTTGCAGGTATTTGTATTAATGTAAAATTTTCAATATAAATATAAGTTAAGTTTGAATGTTATTTCTTACATCTAGGAATAAAAAATATTTAGATTTTAAGCAACCTTATTTCTTTCAATAATATTTTAATTAAATACTAATAATAGTTATTTCCGTTTCGGTATATGTTTACTGATGGTTTGTTAAAATTATTTTCTTTATTAAAATGACATTTCATCATAAATAATAATAATGATTATTTTCATGTCGAAAGCATAGTTAATTTCATGCAGAATTAAAGATGTCTTTGTTTGAGATTAAATTTTGTTGCATAATTTCAAATATTGCTGAAAGGTGTCGTTACAATCACTAGAGTCAAATTTGTTTCACTAATATTTAGACAGACATATCACATCATTTGCATTAAATTAAGTTTGACGTTACAGATACTCTGCAAATTTTATTAGATAAAAGAGTTTTAAAATTTTACTTCGGCTATCATGAATCATTAATCTCGAAGAATTTTCATATGTATTATTAATCATAAAATATAATAAATACTTTGATAATATTAAAGAAAAAAATAAATGAAGTACCATATAAAACATATAAAGTCATTTATTTATATATAAAAATAATATATTTAATAACAATAAGTTAAATAAATTAAATGACTGTTAAATATTATAGTTCTTTAAAATATTTAAATGATTAACTTTTGCCTTCCAAATATTTTAAATATGTGAAAAGACGAAATTCAAAATAAACCTCTAGTGGTAAAAAAGATAAATAAAGCGATAAACTAAAAAGTAACATTAAAATGTATGCCCATAAATCTTAAAAAGAAATTTTAAAATGAAATAATTACGGAAATATATTACTTTTCTTTCCTATGAAATATAATAAATAATTTGATAATATGGAAGAAAAAAAGTGTGAACTATCGTATAAAACATATTTTCATGTATTTCTGGGTAAAATAATACATATATGTAATAACGATATGTTAAATGAATTAATTATGTTAAATGCATTAAATTGCTATTAAATATTATAGTTCTTCAAAATAATTAAAGTTGCATTCCAAATATCTTAATTAAATGAATAGACAAAAATCCGAAATAAACATCTAATAGTAAGAAAGATAAACTAAGAAGAAATATTAAAAGTAACGCCCATAAATGTTAGAGATAAATGTAAAAAAAAAAGGAACCATTACGAAATATATCTTTTCCTTTCTTTACTGTAATTTAACAACAATAATAATTGAAATAAAAAAGGCGTTTTTTTCCTAAATTTTTACTATAATTGCTTCTTGCAAGATTAACCCTTCTGTAACCTCGATGCTGAAATGCCTGCAGCCAAATGATTGTTAAAGAGGGCACACGCTATCCGATACTTTGACCATCAAAGCTTTTATGTCCATTACATGGCCATCCAACCACCCATCGCCCAGGGGTAAATGATTGCATTTTCTCCTTCAACAATGCAAGATATACTGGTACCTTGATGAATGGTGTCCTCTATCTGTTTACGCGGAGGACCGTATATACTTGACAGGATACAAGATAAACGATCTTCTTTAAGCAGAGTAGACTATCTAATGGTCGTTTTTGCATTAAAGAGCAGGATGCTGTATTGTAATTGTTGAGTAACTTGAAGGAACATGAGAGAGAAAGATAGTGAGAAGGTAGAAAAAAAAGGCAAAGTGTATGTTGCGTTATGATAAGAAATATTAAAGTTGAGTGGCCATTGGGCAAATATAATGTCTTCAAAACCGAAAATGGGAGTATCATTCGTCTCTGGCAGAAAAATATTTCATGAAAAATAGTTTTTGCTCATTATATACAATATAATGAAAGTGATAATGATAGTATTATTTGAGTATAATAAATTTTACCAAAACAAAAAAAAATATCTCTAACATTGCAACTTTTTTATCCTGGAAAAATTTATATAAAATCATTTAATGCTTTTATAAAGTTTTAACGCTTTTATGAAATATTAAGTGGTAGTCTTTACAGGTTTCAAATGGAATTTGTAGGTTAAGTCATTAAAATATTTTAGTAGTATAATTAATGATTATTACTCCTTCATTTACAGATATTGGAATATTCAATTTGAAGACGGAGTTTCATAATTTTTAGTGTCGAAACATCATATATTTCGATGCATAACACGCCTATACCTAATCTAAGAATCTAATATTTAATTACATATAATATTAAGAGTTAATGATTAAAATTTATGCAGATATATCATGATTATACGGATTATCTTTATAAAGTTCCATGTCTAGAATTATGGCTGCCTTTAAAACTTTAAAATATATATCAGTATTAGATGAACTTAAAGGAAAAACGATTTTTTTTTCATATTTCAAACACGATTCTTTCTTAATTTAAGCCTTTCAAGTATATGACAAATTGTATAATTTTATAAAAAACTGAAAGTATTTTATTCTTTGGAACATGTACCAACAGACCATTAGAAATACTATTAATATTGTGGTTCTATAATTTTATGCTCTTTTAATTAGAATTACATAAGGAGAATAAAAAATATAAAATGATGTATATATTTTCTTCAGGTTAGTTCATGAATGAATTATCCATGAGCAATTAATATGACTTATTCTCGAGGTTATAAGAGGCTATTTACAATAAACATTTCCTTTTTTTATAATATATTAAAATTTATTCGCCATCATAAATTCTTAATTTAATAAACAGAACTGGATTTTTTTTTACAATTTGTAATAACAAACATTGCCTATCATTACTACAGTTTGACTCAATGGACCAACAGAATTAAATGCAATATATAAACAACAGATTGAAATAATGAGTTTAAGTTTCGAGATATAACTTCACCATACAAACTTGACCTTTAATTTTTACCATATTAAATATCAACCTTTCTTCAATAAGTAACTGATCTTAGTGAAAAATACATGAAAAATGTTATTAGAATAAATAGAAAAAAAGTGTTTACCTTATTTTGAATGTAAAGTAAAATGATTTCTTTACTGTATCACCCTGTGTCTGCTCTTCATTTAATTTAATTATTTGCATTTGGTATCCATTTCCTAGAAGAATATAAGACTTTGTCGGGGCCACTAAATAAGTTAAAGCCATAATCAAATAGTATACTTCTATTTTCGTAGTGATTATGCATCCTCATGTCTATGATTGAAGTCATATGTTCCTAGCCAACATCCCAGATGGATTACAAATTATACCCTTGCCATATTTTGAAAGCTTACGCTTGATGAAAACTCTAGGGGTAAAAGAGTGATCAGATAATGAAATATTTTACTTTGAACTCTCTTCTCCTTTTAAATAACATTTCTCAATTAGTCACCAGGCTAGTGTTTATTCCCATAACTTCGTGTAATGAATAAGTTTTTGAAATAAAAGGATGAAGATTGAGAAAAACAAGTATATTTATTCATACATTATCTTTATTTGAATATGAAGTAAATAAAAAAAATTTAGTGTTTCTTTATTAACAATTAGCAGGTATGCCAATAAGCAACTGGTATCATGAAGGGAAAAAATTATGTTCCTTTTAAATATTATAATAGATCTGCTTCGCCATTTTGATTCTTAGCTTCAAATTTAATTTTTGGAGGAGTATTTTTTTTTAAAAAGAAATATTTTCAATGTAAGTAAAATGATTATTTTCTCTTTTTATCCAAAAACCAATTGATCTGGTTATATTTCAAATAAGAAATAAAATAATAAAAATATTTTTTTATTTTTAAAGATAAATTAAATTTTAAAAATAACTTAAATGATAAATAATTCCAAAAATCAAGCTGACATTTCTGTCAAAGCCACACTGTCAATATAAACTGAAGTGCCAGAAAAACTGGCACATCAAACTAGTATCCGGCATTAGTATGAAGATGTGCCACGACATAGCATAATATGGATTCAACTATTTTGTGAAGATATTATGTAGACAGTTTACACAATATTCCTACTGGGTAGTCCATAATGCCAGGGGAGCTCTAGATAGTGGGGAACTCCTAAGGACAGCATTTTTCAAAATATCTCGGATGTTCTCGATAATGTTCATGGAAGAATAGTTACGTGTCCAATAGAGGGCACGAAATGCAGAAGAACACTCTTCAAATCATTCAGTAACTTCTGTAGACCTATATGGAATACATTATCCTGTTGGAATTGTTCATATCTGTCAGAATGCTCACGAAGCATGAATGGGTACATGTGGTAAGAAAGGAGTTTAACGTCCATCCGAGCTGTCATGGACGGGTCGAGATGTATCAATTGTCACATTCCATACAAATTGCGCTCTCTCCATAGTATTGCAAAGCAACCACCAGCTTGAACAGTTCCTGGTAGGGAGCACTGATACATGGTTACATGGGGTTTTCTCCAGACCCGTTCCCTGCCATCCCGATAGAATTGGAAACGTGACTCATCAAACTAAGAACGTTTTTCCAATCAATAAGAGTCCAATGACGATTTTGGTGAGAAGAGACAAGATAGAGAGCTTTCTGTCTCTGAGAGCTTATGGTCGCTGATGATGACCGAAATGGCCTGCTGCTGCGAAATCCTACATAGATGCGGGCACGTTGCATATTGCCTAAGCTGGCGCTTATTGATGGGTTTGAATTCAAATCCACATCAATTTGTTTAAGTGTTGAGCGTATATCTTGTGTAATGATTCTTTTAACAAGTCTATGATCTCTTTTTTGCCCATCCCACTGTCGGAGATTATAAGCTTTACCGGAAACCTGATATTCGCTGTACACCCTTGAAGTGATAGTGCCCGATAATCTAAATGTTGCCACTCCTTTAAAAATGTTGTGCCCCAACTATAGTGCACCGACGATAAGTTCCCTTAAGAAATCACTTAAATCTTGATAATCTGCCATTGTAACCGCAAGGAATAACTACCTCAGACACATGTTGTCTTATGTACGCACTGTCGCGTTATGCTGCTTATTTGAAAACTACCATTATTTGCATACGATCTGTAGCTTCGTAGTGTATTTGAAAAGATCACTTAAAACCAACGAGATAGGGCATAAAAATTATGCTAATGAATTTTGAAGAAATAATAAAGTTTTAGACAATAGTCTCCATGATTTTCTATCCAGCATCTTGCATGTTTTCAGAAATCTCACCCTTAACTGGGAGAGTTGCTTTTCCAATTCCCACATGTTAGTCTTTTTAGTTTTTTTAAATCATAGATTGCTATAATCATAAGTAAACATCACCCCCCACCTATTTTAGCACATAACATGCCTTATATTATTGTTAAGGTTTTTAATTGGTTCTCACAGATTTACGCTTTTAGACATTTGGGTTTTGCAAACACCCCGTATTTTGATTTTATTATAAATTAATACAAATATTTTAAACTCAAGAATGAGGCGCAGATTTGCGAAAGATGGCTTTTGTGCTATAAAACAACAAATTAAACTCATCTCTTGTTAATAAATTTTCTAAAAGCATGGCATAGGACTATTACACAATGAGCACAATGGTATTAGAACTCTCATCAAGGAATGTCGGTGGGTGAATTGAGTGTGCCTAATCCTCAACCTAGTTAAAATTGTGTTCAGATTTCTGCTGTGTAAAGAAGACCAGAAATTTATTGCTGGTCATTATTTACAATTTGTGAGTCCCATTCAGTTTGCCCCTTAACTTGAGAGGAAGTTGAAGTGCACTAAACGCAATATTAAGAAACTTTTTCTCAATTCAATACCCATAATCCTCTTCCACACACAAAGCTATTGTAATAATTGCGGTAATGTCTTATCATTTTAACAAAAAAAAAACAATATATTACTTTCTTGATAAAAGTTTTAACTATTAATCAGTGCAACAAATAATCGTAGAAGTAAACCAAATAACAACAGTTTTCAGCCAACATAATTCCTATCGAATAACCAACCATCCCAAAGACTTTGAATAGAAACTTTGAAGCTTGCATAATTCACGTCTTCTATCTTTTACCAGTTATAAAAAGGATAGAAGACGTGCATTCATTCTTCGTTTTCCTGCATTTGACAATGAAAAATGAGGTGAGCATTGCTAAAAGCATGAACAAGTCGGATATGATCGTGACTTACATTGGTATGTTTCGCAACAAAACAAAATTCAAGTAAAGAAGGATGGACATTCAGTTATTGCCATCAACTTAGGATTTTTTCCAAATTTGAATCCGAGACCTTTCTACAGATATTTGCTCGTCTGTAGAAAGTCACTGAATCAAATTATGAAGCTTTCAGCTCAGTTACGCTTTTACCAAGCTGAAGATTAATGCTTAAATGTTCATTTAAATTTTATAATTTATTAATATTTGCCTTTATTCGGTTCTGTTTTTCGTGATTTAGCTTTAAATGGGAAATCCGGGACAAGTACTCATTTAAAAAATGAATTGTTCATTAAGTTATGAACATTCTGATCTTCTACATCTCCTTTATTTCCCGTTGAGATAGATTTTACAGTCTCTGTACGTAATAAATAATATTGTTGGAATGCCTGGCCTCACCATAATGTGATGTAACACTTTCGCGCAAGCGTATTGGTGACGTCAGGGAAAAATCCCATGATCCCACAGTAACAGCTGTGAGTTTCAGTTTCGGTTCTAGTGTTTTTGTGTAGCTTTAGTTGGATTCGGGGTGAGAACAGATCCAGAGATGGTTGTAGGCGATGTGAATGATTCCTACAACTAAAAGGATATATGTATATATTTGTAAATAATTATCTGTGCCTGTGTCCTCGTCAAGCAAATAAAAATTAGATGAAAATGAAAACCCTGGACTAATGCTTTCGATGTTGTGCTCTGATTCACGTTGGAATACCTCGATTCTATCTCATCTAGAAGTTCCCTGAACGACAAGGTAAGAGTACCTTTTCTCTTACACTTCGATAAGTGAATTTGGGGCTTAGAAATCCCAAAAAATATCGAGTTTATAATTTAAAAGTTTATAATATTGAGTTTTAAAGAATGAAATCCATTATTCTAAGGATATTTTGTCTGCGGTTTTATATTCAATATATAACCAACAATTTTTTAAGGGTATTTAGTTTTCTGAATAGAAATTTTTCTTTAAGATAAATGATATATTTATTTTTAGTTTTGCACTTTCCAATCTAGATATGCATCCAAATATCTATCAACAACCTGTATTTGATCATTCATGAGATAGATGCCAAATGATAAAAATACAACCATGTAGTTTGAAAAATGAAAATGTATTTAAGATTATATTTCGTGTATCAGAAGTACAAAATTAATAAGTAAATAATTACTCTGAAAATTAAACTGTTTGAAAACCTTTAGTAAACCTTCAATTGAATCATACTGTGCCCTAATTATACGGAAGTAATTATTATCTTGTAATTTCAACGGTTTAAGTCTTAATTCATTCAGATTCTGATATAAGTGTTTTCTAATTATTTAAAAGGACAAATTATTTATTAATTATATAGCAATAAACATATTTTAAATATTATTCGGTTCACGGTAATTTTAAACTTAATCTTTATTAACAAAGAGTTTATCAAATAAAACAATAAAAACTACAGACATTAGAACAGTGATTTTCCACTTAATTTCAACTCAAAGTTCCATGTTACTTTAATAATATTTAGAAGCAAAATGACCACAATTATTTCCATCAATAAAGGATGAAAAAAGAAGTGTTATAGAAAAAATAATACAAAAAATATTAGCTTTTTTAAACATAATGTCGTCTCAGTTTCATGCTTAGAAGTCTTTACAGAATAAGAAGCGCCTAAGTCAAACACTATTGAAAATACACTTCATATGACACGAATACATTTCTAAAATTAAGAAAATATATATATTGACTGATCTAGTTATTATTATCCGTTTAAGAAAATATCATATGAGTTTAATTCAGTTCAATACATTTAATAAGATTTGTCTATAAATATAATAATTTGAAGATCATGTTCAAGAAATAAAATGAAATATTTGCATATTTCAAAACTATTAGAACATTATTGCGTGAGCTGATTTATATTTATATTTTTATACATTTTTTCAGCATTTAAGGGAATAATATTTTTAAAACTTCTAGAAGCTCTCATTTTTTCTCCAAATTTATTTAAAAAAAGCTTGATTATAAAATTATATAGAAATACCTTTTTTGAATCTATAAAAATAAAAAAATGTAATTTTTCAACACTACACTAATACAAAAAAAGTCTCATTTTTACTTTTATAAAATAAATTTGTTTGTCATTTTTCTATATTACTTAAATTGTACTAATTCAGATATCCCTTTGATATTTTTATAACAAAATAAAATTTATTTAATTAAAATTTTAAAATAATCTGCGACACTTTATGCATAGATATCAATACTTAGAAATTAGTTTTGTAAGTTTCTTATAATAAACAATTTTACTGCTTATAATTTTATTCTTTAGCAATACCTATTTCCTGTGAATGCAAAATAAATTTTTGTTAAAATTCGACAAATATAAGTGTTATAAAAGGAATTGTTGAATATCATTAAATCCAATATTATTCTCTCAGTTTTTAACAATAAAAAGAAATTTTAAGCATATAGATAATGCATTATGTAACCTAATTTAGAAGAATCTTAACAAGAAAATATTTTTTGGTTATTCATTCTTCACATAAAAATGTTTTTTAACCTTAAATCTTCTCAACTATAAATCAATTCGTTTCATCCAAAAAGTTATATAAATTTTTAATCAGAAAAAGAATATTTAAGTTTTGTTGAACAACAAACAAATTGTTGCTGAAGTATTCTAAAAACTATTCTAAACATTATTTTCTATAAAAATGTTATACAAAGCAAAAATTCAAAAATTGCAAAATCTTTTAGTTTTACCCAATCAATTTAGGGCCAACAAAGAATAGGAGATGAAGCATTCTTCTCATGAATTATTCAAGATTCATTTAATTCTGACTTAAAATATGCATCGATACGATATAAATATATTCGATAGCATTTCAAAATGTATAATACGTTCTATACATTTGAGAAATTTTCTCCTTGAGAGAATTTTGTTGTTGTTGTTGGAGAAACTCCCACCTACTCGAGAGTCAAAGCCCTTTGGGTAGATTACCCTTTGTTAAACTTCTTCTTTTATTTATTTGATTTCTCAGGTGCGTTGTGATGAGAGACTGTTTTGAAAAGAGCCTGAGCAACAATTGCTTAGAAACTCAGACGGTTCTATAAAAGTAATACAGAAAATTCTCTTTAAGAAATCCCATCATCGTTTCAAGTACTCAGCATTGTGTTTTATTTTTTTATCCTATAGTTGCTCTGCAAAACAACTTAATTCGTTCTTTTTAAGTGTGATCTTTTAAGCTAAAAGAACATAAAAATTGCGCTTTTCTTTTGGGTTATTTTTATTTTGTAAAAAGGATTTAACAATGAGTCATTTTTAGTCATGATGAAATCACGTTAGAGCTTTAATTTCAATCTAGAAAATTCTTGTATTTTTTTTTTATTTGTAGAGAGATTCTAGCATTTTTAGAGTGTAATGGTGTAATGTGTAGTTATAGTATTATGTGTTACAAAATTTTTAAAAAATTACAATTTTTTTTATTTTTTATATTTTAATTCATATAATACCAATGCATTAACAGATTTATAAAGTTTCTAAGAACCATCTTAAAATAGTTGCAGTATTTAGCAAAATGTGCAATTTAAAATATATTTTCCTTTAAACTTTATATGAATTAATTTTATAATATTTATAACACCAACGTCATGGCACAGAGGTAGTGGGTCTTCCTCGTGATCTGGGGGTCCAGGGTTCGAGTCCTCTTCAGGGAATGGTTGTTCTTCTGTGTTCTATCTATGAGGTTTACGAATGTACTCCCCGCCCCCCTGTAAATATGAGCATATATATGAGCTAGAAGTCAGACTTCTGAACTCGGGTGCTCAGGGTTCGATACCCTCAGAAGCTACTACACCCTTTCTTTCGTGGCAAAGTGGACACGTCATCATCATATTTGTAACATGACATAAAATAAAATAAAATTAGGATGCATGGTTTTTAATTAAGTCATTTTTTTCCTTAATAAATATAATGACTTACTTTGCTTTGTAAGTATAATTGTAGAATGGATGTCCCTAAAAAAATTAACAAAAATAGAGCAATTTTTATTTTTTTACTGGTTGGAGAAAAATTAAATAAAACAATTTATTGTTGCATTTATATAATTTTATATCGTATATTTATATAATTTTATATCGTTTTTCATAATTTTATATCGTATATTTATATAATTTTATTTCGTTTTTTTATAATTTTATACCGTATATTTATATAATTTTATATCATAAAATAAAATCTAAAAGCAATGTAATAATTTTTAAGTGCACGAGGAAGAAGATAACAAGAAGTTTGAAGCATAATCTGAAGTTCTTATGAAAGTATTTTATTTTTTAAATAATTTATAAGACGTTTACAAATAATTTACTTAATGTTTTAAGCAAATTTGTCTCCAGCAATTTAACTGACAAAAGCCACCACAAATTTCAATTCCCTGTTTCATTAAAAATGAACATCGAAAATTATGTGTAACATTAACTTTTAATGACACCTCTATCTTTTACATGATTACAGGGTTTTCTTCTACCATCTTAAAAAGTAAGAGGTATAATTATCCATCATAAATCTCTATGACAATTTTCTTGAAAAGGGCAAATCTTATGAACCCATTAAAGATAAAATATATTTTCTTTCTTTTTTAACCGCTGATAGCTTTACTTATTTCAACAAATAAGTATAGAATTATTTGGTTAATTTCAGCGCTAAGATTATATGTCTACTCAAGTTTTATCGGGAATTTCGTTTTGTACAAAGTTTGTAAACGAATTAACACCATAATCTCTTTTTTTCTTTTTTTGACGGAATGAAAATGTAAGCGTTGTGTTTTCTTTCATTTTATTTGGTGTCATAGATTAATACATTCATATTTTCTACACATGATAATTTCATACTTTATGTACAAAAATATCGTTTGAAGCTTCCTTGGAAGATTATAATTAATTCTGTTTCGTTGAATTATATTTGTATAAAACCTTTTTTTTTTCTGATGCTTATTAACTATTATCAACTAACCTTCAGTTTCGCTTAAAATTCCAAAAGCTCTTATTTTTGGTTCTTAACAATAATACTTCAATTAAATTAATTAGGATATAAGTGTTGAAATTTTTAGCAAATGTTCTAATTCGCAACATTATTTCCAAGATCTATTACTATAAACAATCTACTACTTAAATCTGTTTTAAATTTATATACAGGGTATTTCACAATTCTCTGACAAATTCAGAGGGGTGATAGTAAGCATCAAGAGGATAAAGAATCATCATGCAACATGGGGGTGTCCAACGGCTTTTAGTAGTGTAAAAATATCAAAAGTGTAGAATATGTATTCTAAAGTACTTTTTGGTTTTCAGTAATTTACGACCCCCAAGGTCATGAAATCCGCAGGCTGCGAGAATGAAAAAACCTTTTAAGAATATGCTTTTAAAAAAAATCAAAGTTTAAACACCACTTGTAATTTTTTATTAATTTTTTACAATTTCCAACAGTTTTCAGATTCTTCATATTTTTGCGATTTTTCCTTTAAATGCCATTTTAATGTCTACTTTCATTCCTCTGAATTGGTTGGTCGAATATGCCTAAATCCAGTATTTTATAACATCAGTTAAATATGTCCTATTTCTACACAAACATAAATATTAAAAAATAATAAACCGATTTGATCCCAAAGTTTGGTAATATACTGAAAAATAAGCACAGATACTCATAAATCCCGCTTTGTAAATACTTAACATCAAGACTTTATTTAAGTCAATATTTTTTATGCAGCTTGGTCAAATTGCTAAGACTTCAGTAAAGTCACCATTCTCTAATGGGATGCACATTGCGATAAATTTTTCAAAAACATTATTTTGCACTAAAAAAATTTAATTTTCTAACTCCAGTGGCGAAATATTCGGGTCTTTAAAATACACTTTTTTTGTAATTCAGAATGTTCGATCAAATTTGGTTGATAGTTATTTCATTACAGCAAAGGTTTATTCTGAAGCAAATATTGTGTGCAGTGTTTTACCTAATGTATCGTCAAAATTATCGTCAGTGACTTCAGCATGAAATGAATGATTGCATCCAACAAAGAATCATTAAACTACTGTTAGAAACAATAATACCTTTAGCTCCATTGGTCTTTAATTTATTATTATCCTCAAACAAAGATTGTGTCAATGTTTGACCATATGTATCGTCATTCTGATTATTATGAAATACATATTACATACTTTGCATCAATAAAGTCTCTTGGGAACATTTTCGAGTTTTTATGCATTTTTATACACTTTCATTCACAGAGCTTACATAACCATCTTAGAAATCTTTTTTATTTACTTTTTCAAATGCCATATAAATATTCTTAGAGGTAGGAAATATAACTATAATTTTTATATTTCGGAAAGTATTTTTGTAATTTGATGCACTTTATTGCTAAGAAGTTTTCCCTCATGCCTTTTGAAACTCATTAATAGGTATAATTGGTTGCTATATTATTATATATATGTAAAAATATTTAATAATGTTTTAATAGCTCATCTTTAATTATTGCATGCGACTATGAATGTGAGCTCCAAGCAAAAAAAATAACACCCTTAGGCCCTTTTCTATTGTTTTCAAGTTCATTACAAGACTTATAAATAGCTCAGCATATTGTGATTAAGGAATTCGTTTCTTTCTCTAACACGATAATTTTCCGTTCCAGAAATCACTTTCACCATCACTGATAATGGTTTTCCTGGTGACCGTAAGAAAGCTTAATCATTACCTACACCTCTGTGTCTCGTGGAATACTTTCAAGATATTAATATACATCGCAACATATTTTTTTTCTATTCGCTTATGAACATTTCTTTCTTCAAACCCAGTATTTTTGGTCATTAAGTTCTTTTGTCAAATCTTTTCAAGCCAATTTTGAATAGGAATGAGATTCTAGACATATCAACTGAAAAGAATACGTGGAAGACGCCAGATTCATAATTTGATCCGAGGATGTTTATTTTCTAGATTTTTTTATATACGTATTTGAAATTTCAGAATTTTTTTACGGTATGAATTTGTTTGTAGCAAAATATGTTCTTTAATTTCTATGAAGTATTAACCCTTTGCTCTACGATGACGAGTTTGACTCGACATTCAAGACTGTGCATCATTTTGACGTTTTATTTGTTTATTTTTGAAATTTAATAGTTAAAAGCGCCTACATAATGGTTAAGAGAAATATGTTAATTTTATAAAGCGTTTCGTATTAAAAGAATTGTATATATTTATTTTTCATAGCAATAAATCTTTGTATAAGGTGAATATTTTTGCATCGAATTATTCTTTGGACTGCAAAGGGTTAAAATATTTTTATGCTTGATTTGCAACTATATTTTTTACTATGTCGATTCATTTTAAACTTTTTATTTCTTTCAATGAATATTTAAATACGCAAATAATTTTTTTTCTAAAAATTAAGTAATGAAGCTACAATCTATACTTTAAAGTTTCCTGTTGATAGTTTCATATTGAATTTTCGATTTTCATCTAATAAATATTTATTTGGAATTTTTAATTGAAACTTACTGAAACATTAAACGTACTTTTAAAATAATTTAATATGGTTTATTTTATTTTCCTTTACTTGTTTCCATAGAAACGATATTTAATTAATTTTTTACATAATAAATTAGAAGAGCGATATTTCAATTTAATTTTTATTGGATATTGATTATTTCTTGAAATGTAAGGGAGTAAAGTTTTAGAATAACGTAAAACCGCGTCTTTTAATTGACAGGCTGCGCCTACACTTGCATTTTATTTATAATTCCTATGTGATTTAATTTAATAATTGAGGTTTAACCGTATAATGAATATTTTTGTTTGAATTTAGGCTGAAGTCTTCATAGATAAGAACCCTGAATAAAACTTGTAAGAGATATAACCGAAATTAGATGTATAAATTATTATTTGTAAAAACTCTAATCACTTAACAATGCTAGTAATTCATTTATATGTTAGAAGAAAAAAAACCCATCCAATATGTATAGAAATGTATATCCAATGTATATAGAAAATTATACATATCCAATGTGCATAGAAATGTGCATTCAATGTATATAGAAAATTATACATATCCAAT